>JABSTQ010011232.1:1142500-1443924 GCA_013358835.2 Ixodes persulcatus
AAACAAGTCTAGCACTGTACGTTGTGGTTCGACACCCACTAATATCGTAGTCCTTATAGAGCCTCATAATTTAATAATTACCTCTTCACCTCATATTGCTCTTCATCAACAGTAAGTGCAATAGGCTACCGCCATATTACAATCCAAGAATTGAAAAATGGAGTCCTTCAATCCTTCAATATGTTTATTATTTATATAATGTTATTACGTTACATTACCTCGAGACGATCGACGTCCATCGTCGATCTTCAAATACTTATATAAGGGGGGGGGGGGGGGGGCGATTGGTGGCCGAGTGCATGTCTAGCGCACTCCAGCTCGGAGCACGTGGAGCGAAAGCTCGCGCTGCAGAACCCACCCCGCCCCTGCCCGTTTCGATGTGGAAGAGTATCATACCGGCGTGCGGTCGTGTATCACTACTGCGTGGTGCACGTTAAAGACCCCAGGTTTGCGGTTGTACCGCACTGGCTAAATTGCTCATCTACACCTGAGACACACGCCCACTAAGGCAGACTAACTTCCGGCTGTATAAACATACACACAACAATTTGCAATTAGACGCACAATCACAAAGAACACAGCGTGCCGCCTCTTTTCTTTGGACAGTCTTTTTTTTAACCAGCGCAAGCTCGCGCGTTCTCTCTGTTGAGACGGTTAGAACTAACGTTGATTAGAACAGTCGCACATAAAAACCCGCGTTTCTCCTACCCGGTCGCTTCCTCCTCTCATTATGTGTGGGTGGTTAAAACTAAATAAGCTATAATAATGGTGTATTATTCATATTTAGTTTCAGTTTCAGTCAAGGGAAAGGAGGTTCGCGGGAAGTAGGGCCAATAAATGAGCTGCGCTTAGAGTATCGGCACTCTCTTCCCCGACAGTGTTGTGGGCGTCGCCATTTTGGTGCTTTTGCAAAGCAGGCGCAACTGCCGATCGTCATGATTCAAAATTGCGACTTCCCCAGCATTAGATTCGGTGTTAGGAAGCTCATGTAATATTGTTTTGCTTTGTCGCAAACTGTTTAAAGTGGAGGACGGAAAAGCGTTTCTTGTGATTTCAGATACAGCTTCAAATAACTAGCAACCATGATTTTAAGCCACAATATGGCCAAGTGTCGCTACTCTGAAGCATAGCTTATTTAATGACACTATTCATGCCCTTGTTCAAGAAGCTTGTAATACCTGGAGGGGCCATGACGTGAGCCCCGTGGATTCCACAAGCCACTACCTTTTGACACCTGCTTCTTCCTCATTGTTCCCGCTAGTGCCAGTAAATTAGCTACGCTTCAGAGTAAGGACACTTGGCCATATTGTGGCTTAAAATCATGATTGCCAGTTATCTGAAGCTTTATCTAAAATCACAGGAAACGCCGCGTCCTCCATGAATGTTTAAACAACCCGCGACAGAGCATAGCAATATTGTATCAGCTTCCTAGCACCGCATCTAATGCAGAGGAAGTCGCACATTTGGATCATGAGGATCGGCAGTTGCGTTTGCTCTGCACAAGACCCAAAATGGCGGCGCCCAAAACAATTTTGAGGAACGGAGTGCCGATACTTTAAGCGCAGCTAATTTAGTGACTCTAGGCATGAAGTGAACTCGGGTGTATTCTTTCCCTCTTCGTCTTTATCGTTTATTGATTTCAATTATATCGAATAATGAACACTTTATATCACGCTACGCTTGTGTAATTATTTGTCTTAGATTTATTAACCTGACCCAGTACTTAAACCGTTCATTTATCGATAGTAAATCTTCAAATATATTTTCTAAATGTGAAGGTAAAACGACACGGAGATTGATGATGATACAGACGCCAACGCCGCCCTCGAAAATTTTTTGAACTTAGAAATCAGCAGTTTTGTCTGCCATCCGCCAGGTAGCGCAACAAAACACCCAAACAGTTTTTAATTGTTTTTAAAATTAGCTAAGCTCTACAACTATCAAGAAACCAAAGCAAGATCATTGGGAAAATCTAATACATCGCAATGTATATCTATTCCATGAAATAAATGTTATTAGATGCCAATAAATCTGTTTGGTGTCCAAAAGAGATGTGCGTCAAAAACAGGTAAGTTTGAAGGGCTCCCGGAGCGTTATGACTTTGAAAATAAAAAAAAGCCACCGTCCACCTCTTGGGCAACTATTGTAGTTCTAAATGTTATAAAAGATTTTACCATAGTTTAATTATTTACTCAGCGGCATTTGAACTACCATGACTCGAAGCACAAAAAAGTGCTACGTTTGATATAGAATATCTGAACAAAAAAAAATTTAGACAACATTAAATTTTTTTCTGCATATTACCAAATATAAGCACTACATCTGTAGCTAATTTCATTGCCCTAGCGCTTCTCATTAAAAACATATTTTTGCTGAAAAATGTCAATTTTAGGGCAATATTTGGAGAGCTGAAAAAAACAAAGTAGTGCAAATACCAAAAAAGTATACCGTTACATTCTGCTCCGACATCATCTTAACAAAACTGCTCTATTGGAACCGTGTTCTCTTTAATGAATCGTTCATAAAACATGAACCAGCAGAGCAAGTGAGGGTCCGCGCCATCATATTCGCAACGCTACAAATGCGCATGAACAGTATAAACCAATACATAAATAATATCAAATGAAAGAGGATTGCATTGCCTTTCGAATGATATCAATCCCACAAAACAGTATTTAAAAGGAGATGAGTAATGACCTGCCAAAAAGTACCTAAACTGCCACATTCAGTGGGACCGTGGCCTTAAAAGACATTCTGCGTTAAAATAATAAAAACATCTTGGGCAGATTGATTTGTTGCATAAACTTCGCTCAGATGCGGCTTACACATACTGTAATCGTAAGCGGCCACTCGCGATACTTTTGTTGTCTCTGTTAATGTCCACATACAAGCTCCCCGCGCTTAGACTTATCGCGAGACGAATGCTTTCTTGCCCCAACGTTTACTCGTCCAAGTTTTTAGAGTTGCGCTTTGGTGTGATGGGGGGTTTTATTCTTGGAGTGTTTATTACAAATCCGGTGACCGGCTCGAGGACTTGGAATAGCTCCGGGCCTTTCGGTCCCAACATAATTTATACTCTTTTTTTCGAAAGTGCGCGCCATCTAGTAACTGCTGCGTCAATTCTTCGAGTCCACCATTGTTTGGGCACGCACTCACTGGCCTGCATTGGACACGAGGGCTGCGTCAGTGTTCGGCTGGTACTCGGATCCAATTACACAGATTATTCCCAAGGAAATGGCGACCCCCAGTGTTGCTCGACAAGGTTTCGAAAAGGGTCTATTCAGAGAGGCTTCGCAACGAAAGTTTGTTCTATGTTATCCATAAAATGCGAGTGCACTAATCCTAATTTGCGTGCCGGAGACCCAAATGGAATGACCGAAATTTTTGCACTGACGGCTTTTTAAGTCCCGCACAGCGGTATTCTCGGGAAATATTTCGATTATTCGCAGGCATGAACGGCGCGACAACGGCCGGTACTTGGTTGGCAGAAGGCAGGATGGTCGTTTTCCGCAGACCAGAGCCAGGGAATCGTTAGTTTTCGCGGTCCGACTTGTAGACGTTACTAACAAAGAGTAAGGAATTACATTTACAATTACACCAGGCTACATTGTAACTAATTACACTTACAATTAACGTTCTCTAAAAGTAAGTGACCGTTACCACGAAAAGTAATCCGTTACTTTCACGGCGTTACTTTCTGCCTTACTGTCCTAGGGCAAGACAAAAAACAAAAGAGTGTTATGGAAGCGTTTATTGTGGCCACCAGTCACACCTTGAGCAACAGCTGGCTCTCGAATGTCTCGTCAGACGTCGTTCCTCGTTTCTAAGTGAAGATGTCAGTCCGCCGCGCTGATTGCCCTTTCAATTCAGGCACTCAAGAATACCTGACGCTCAGCATTGCGAGCTTCTTGAGAAACATGGAACGGCTCTCTGCCCTGGTAAAAGCGAAAAGCATCGTTGGCTACAGTCGGAGTTTCACTCTGTTAGAATCGCGAAGCTATACAAATTGGAATACAGATAATAAAACCTCGAATAAAAAAAATGTATGCGAATATATTATACAAACATTTATTAGCCGGGAAATATTGCCAAACGGGGTTATAAGAAATTAGCAAGACGCGACAATTAAACTTAACAATAGAATTATAGATTATGTTTTTATGTCAATCTTCCATTAGCTTTTGTGCCATGGTTGAGACGGCGGTGAATAAGAGGATTGGGCTTTTTGGATATATATTACACCAAAAACGTCAGAAAATTTCTCAGAAAACAAAAATATAACGCCGATCAAAACTGAATTGTAGACGCACGTATGCCGTGCCTGCGTTTATTGATGCCTTCCGAAACGCATGCAGCACGGGCCGGCCGTAGCACAGCTCAGTGTTCTTCAGCTAAATGTCCGGTGAAGCAACGACAACGTCCCCCGCAGCGACAATTACAATTTCTAAGTGGGAGCATATAAAAAAAAGTGTCTCTCAGTTTGCACCGCCAAATGGCATAACAGGTTTAAACCAACCAAAAATGAATACGTAGGGTTCAATGAACAAAAAGTAAATGTGTTATTAAAGCCAATAAAAAAAAAAATGTGGGCATCGAAACCACGGGATTAGGAACGCACCTAAAAGCACATTCGAGCATGTATTATAAATTATTTAAATTGTCGCTGTTTTGAAGTCTATTGCTTTAAATATTAATTTTCTGTCCTCCTTGCTCTGTGCCTTTTGGTAATCTTGGAAGAGGACAACGAGATGATCCATGTTTTTCTTTTTCTGGAAAGTGTCCTGTTTAGGAGAAAATAATATGGAGTTAGAAATTACTAATTGTTATACGTATATTATATTTTAGCGTGTTTAATATTATTATGTGAACTATGTATTAACGTAATTTCTGTAGCTTTATAAAATAAGGAGGCCCGAGCACCGCAATACCCACCGAGATATGCATGAATTCCAGGTGTATTTAACTATTTCTAGTCTCTATTTATTATAGTTTATTATGTTTAAGTTTTATTTATCTTCTGTATCTAGGGATAAGGTATTGCTGTAATATATAAAAAAAACATATTTAAACTTAGATTTAAAATCCACGAACCTGGGCAATCTCTGCTAGTGTATGTGTGTACTGATTTCGTGATCTGATTTCTGACTAAGGGAGGGGGGGGGGTGCAACAATTTTAAGAATAAAAGAATTTGTATCTCATCATTTTTACATTGTTTATCGTGTCCCGGAGGATAGAGAAAACATCTCCTTCATTAAAAAAATGTCACGATTCTGCTGCATAATCGCAAAGCAAAAGTCGAGCTTTTTCCCCCACCTGCAGCCGCGAGTGGCAGCCGAAGGAACAACGGCTCTAAGCTTAAGTAACCTCGCTCGGCTCTAAGCTGCAGCATAACACCCGCTAATATCAGCAGAGAGTGGGAGAGGAAGCGTCCTCCGAGAGAGCACACGGGAATCTACACGGCACCCCGAACTACGTCCCTAGGAGTGCGACCAGGTGGGACCCGTGAAAACTGGGAGTGAGTTGAGGGGTGCCAGAAATGGCAATATTAACTTTTTTTTTTTTACACAACAACTAGGAGATGCAGGCGAAATCGGTTTTCTGTTTTTTACTTGAGAAGTGTCAGAGGGCAACTTCCACAAATTTGTGACCGAAGTCCGGAAATCGTTGCACTACCGTTTTAAACTTTCAAATTTTAACAGATCGCAATATCTAAAGGTCTAAACATACAGTTATATTGGCGTTAAACAAGATAGGTTAGAGAAATGTTATCAATTGCTAGCTTATTGGTGTTTTATAGAGAGTTTAAAAAGGAAACTACAACGAAATTTCGGGGCTTATTTCTTGGTCAATTCGTGTTCAATGGAGCATTATCACATCAGACACACCAAATTCTGGTAGAAAAAGACACAAAAAAGAATTTTAAAACTAATTAAACGATTAGCGAAAGAGCCCCTGTTGGATGTCACTAGCGCCGCGTTTGTAATGCCCGTCTAGGAACATTGACAGGTAGTGACGGTAACTGTCTCAGCCTCCGGCCACGACGAGAGTAGAGCTGAAGGAGGAACTCCCCCCTCCCCGATACGATTTCTTTTGTGTGTCCAGAAGTCGCTATTGTCCCCCTACAAGATTACAGAAGATTAACTTGTCACTCAAAATTCGTACAAAGACGGCTTTGGGGTTAGTTGCGGTGGCCCGATCGCTTGTATGCTTCGGCTGCTTTCAGCGGAATGCTACGAGCCATCGGGGTTTATCCAAGGCCGTGTGAATGTCACGTGACCTTGGAGGGGGGGGGGGGGGGCACAGCGACGCGCGGAAAGCGTATCACGGACTACGTCCACAGGGCGGGATTGGCTGCGATTGCTTGCAGCGTCCGCTGCGTCCGGACGTAAGGTCCCGAGACAAATTACGTCCCGATTGCCGTGGATGTGACGTGCTCTCCGCTGGCTGCCCTCCGAATGTTTAGGCTCCTTGCACTGACGTCACATCACACACTTTTGAACACCATGTAAGAGGAGGAGTGAGAAGCTTCTTTTGTAAGAATTTTGAGTGACAGGTTAATCTTCTATAATCTTCTGGGAGGAGAATAGCGACGCCTGTGCAAATCCGGGAGGCACAAAGGAGGATCCTGATAAGAGGGGAGCTCCTTCTTCCCCTTTTCTCTGGAGGGCATCGGAATGACGTCATGTGCAAGCCACGTTTACGGGGGGGGGGGGGGGGGGGGGGGGCTTTATGACGAATAGTGCAGCCATCAAGTTCAAAATACAAACGTGCGATTGTCATTTACGGATATTGTGGAACATATTCAGCCTATTTGTGAACACGATGGGTATATTTCAAATTTCGATGAAGTATCCCTTTAAAGCTTCTGAAGAGGTGCTATCGTGATGGTGTTTTCTTTTTTGAGTGTTATGAATTGCAATAGGTCAGTTCACACACAGCAGTAGTTCTAATTTTGTTAAATACGAGCTGCATAAGAGCCTTACCTCATACCTTCAGTGATATACACGCAACGCCCACTGCTGGCCAGTGCAGCAATCGCACTACGCAGCATCCGCTTCGAGGAACAGCCAATCCGGCGCGAGCGCCGTTGCCATGCCGCGTATTGCCCACCGTTTACAAATACGCAACCGAGTTCAATGACGCAACGCGCGCATTGTTGCTTGCAGGGATTTTTAAAAGCAGTCTATTATCCAAGCTGCCCTATTGCTCGTGCTCGTACTCCGATCACGTATTGGACCCAGGGGCTGCGTCAATGCTCGGCGTGACTCGAATCAGCTCGTATTGAAAACCAGTATACTGTGTCAGAGGTCGGCGAGTACCCGGATACAATCATGCCCTTCCCAAGAAATGGCGACCGCACACGTTGCCTGATGGAGTTTTGAAATGTTTCTATTGTGGTGATCGTTACGATTCAAGAATACGTCTTCCTGTGTTTTACATACATTTTAGGAAGCTCCAGGTGGCACCGTTTTACGCTTTTAGTTGACTGCTTTCACGCTTCTGAGGGACAAAATATATCATTTCCTGCTATTTCAAATGAAGTTTAAGATAACTGGCAACAACGATGTTAAGTCCCAAGTTGGCTCTAGGGTCGTTACTTTGAGCGTAGCTGATTTAATCGCTGTAGTTCTCCTCAACGGGATGGAGGCGACCATTACTAAATGCTTTTACGTCCCGCCGTTTCTCGCAGGAACAGCTGCTTCTGAGCGTAATCCCGGCTTACATCGCTGCAGAAGTCAAGCGCAGCATCATGCTCAAGATGGCGGACGCCTGTCAGTCATCGACCAAACGGAGCCGTCAACGTTTCCACGAGCTCTACGTCCAGCGTCACAACAACGTCAGGTAGCGTGACGTTTCGGGCTATTTATCTCAACATCGTAATCACGGAGAAGATGTGAGCGGCAGGGCATCTCTTTCGTATGTGCGACCTCCATCACGCGCTCGTTACCCTCCACCGTGCTTTCGCTACGCGTGCACTCTCGAATGTCCCGAGACGCCCAGACGCCCAAGCGTTAACGGAGGAACGAAACTCGTGCTGGAGGCAGATCAACTCAGACTTCCCTGCATGCCGTTTTGCCGTCGGTGACTGTAGTTCAATTCATTATTTACCACGTGCGTGTTAGTGAGCTATAGAACTCTTTGTTTGTAAAAGTATGTTTAAAAAAAAGATGTGTCTTAATCGTACTGGGATGACGTCGGGAGACATGGGATATGTGCCGCGTGCGCGTGAGCTGCATTGCTCATGAGGCCTTCTTTATCGATTTCTTCGAGCTTGGGAATCAGATAAAGTTGGCTGGCGCCCGCCTCAATTAGCGGCCGACTGACGGTTTGTCGAGACCCTATTTATATTTTAACGTTACGCTCATTTAGTGGAAGTCAGCCTCATAAGTTAGAACACATTCGTTGTAGAAAACGAAAGCAGTAGTGGAACGTTGGTCTTGCGCTAAATTTGATCTGGGAACTGAATTTTACCCAACATGTGTGTATTGCGTATTCATGCTTGTTTTTGGTAAGTACCCTTTATATATACGGTGGTCACAGTTGATCTTAAGCTATAAAATGAGCCGTAAAATGCGTGCCTCCACATAAAAAGCTCCAACTCCAGCCAAATGTGCATTGAGGTTGTGGGGTTTACCTTATGTAAAATTTAAAACCGCAGTTTTCTTCCCGAAAAAGGATTAGACAAACAAACTTGCTAAAGTGAACAGTAGACGTGTCTGCAGCTGACCGAGTTGGCGATTAATGTAACTTGTGCGTCACACCCCGATAGGCGCGGTGGATCGGTGGCCGAGTGGGCTAGCGCACACCAGCTTGAAGCACGTGGAGCGAAAGCTCGCTCAGCAGTACGCAGTATCCTGGATTCCATCCCCACCCCTGCCCGTTTTGATATGGGAAAATTGGGTTGTGTGTATGTTTATACAGCCTAGAATTTGGTCTGCCTCAACGGGAGACGAGTCTTCCAGCTGTAGATGAGAACTTTAGCCAGTGCAGTACAACCGCTAGGCTTCGGTCTTTGACGTGCATCACGCAGTAGTGATACACGAACGCACGCCGGTACGATGCTCATCCAGATCGAAATGGGCAGGGGTGGGGATTGAACCCAGCATCCTGTGTTCTGCAGCGCGAGCTTTCGCTCCACGTGCTCCGAGCTGGTGTGCGCTATAGTCGGTTGCAAGCTAAGAAAAAACCGGAAATGCCTCTCAGAGGAAAATGTAATCCTACGCCGAGAAACGCCAGCCAATCGTTTTCATGACGTCACGATTCCGTGGACCAATCGCGATCCTTTTGAAAAAAAAAAAAAAAAAGCTCAAAATGGCTGCTGGCCTTAGCAACGCGACGCTAGTTTCTCGTGACAATTAAGGCCTGTTCACACATGCAGCGGAGCGCTACAAGCATAGCGCTAACCTTGCGCTAAGCGCGTGCTGACCGGAGCGTTCACCAGCTTTGTATCGCACCGCCAAAACTGTTGCTCGTGGCAGGCGATAAGTAGCTGACGGCACGTGAGGAGCGCTACATCAGCGCTTCGCTTCATGTGAGAACCGGCCTTTATTCTGCTTTTTTGCACCGTGTTTTACGTGCCCGAGGTTACGCCACGAAATCTTAATGGTATCGGCTTGCGTTTGCAGCAGTTTTTGCGCGACAACGTGAGAATCCAGCGACGCTATCGCCAACGAAAATTTCGAAGCGGGCGCGAGGCTTAGCACTGCTGAGCCTCGCGCCCGCTTTATTATTTGCAGGAACTATAAGTGCTTCGCTTTCCCTCAATCGAAGGCGCTGGAAGACGGTATGTTAGACAGTATCTTGGACAGAAAATGAATTGGGAAGACGGTACATTGGACATGACTTTCTTTCTTTACTAAACAGCTATTTCGTTGACAAAAACGTATTCTAACTTATTTAAACGTCCTGAATGAATTAAATAAATATTGTAGTAGTTTAAGACACGTTTACTGGAGGAAGAAAAAGCAACGTTGCTAGCGAACTACTTTCTCGACGGCGGAGGCACTTCAGATGGGCGCAATGCGCTTGTGGGTGGAGCTAAAAGATTGTTCTCAGGTTGCATCCGACTATAGCCTACTCGGCCACCTATCCCCCCGTTTCGATCTGGATGAGCATCGTACCGGTGTGCGGTCGTGTATCACTACTGCGTGGTGCACGCTAAAGACCCCATGCTGGTGGTTGTACTGCACTGGCTAAATTCCTCATCTACAGCTGGGAGACAAGTCGCTCGTTGAGACAGACTAAGTTCCAGGCTGTATAAACATGTACGCAACCTTATGTCCCGATAGGCGCACCTAGCAGACAACAAAGTTCATCGTCTGCTCGCTGCACCTGTCCGGAGATGACGTCACAACTTCCACTTATTGCCAAATCGGTCATTTGCGAACACGTCCACCGTTTACTTCGTAAAGTTTGTTTGTCATGTTTTACAGACAGAGAACTACGCCTTGAAATGTCACAGGGTAAAAGCACCCAGCTCAATGCGAATTACGTGAACATTGTACCTCTCCCTGTTTAAGCGCCGATTTTTCCGACTCGTTTTACATCCTAAGATTAACTTTGGGCAGCCTACATACACAGTAACGCGAATCATTCTTTAAAATATTCCTCCTCGAGGCGCCTTCGCTCAAAGATGGCGTCGTGCAACCAGGAGGAGAGAGGCTGGAAGAGGGAGTTTAGCGTTACTTCTCTGTTTGCAGTGGCAATGACAAATGGTTTAGTTCTGGTGCGCATCGCAGAAAATCGCTTGGCGCAAAGCTCAATCACAAAGGTGCTTCAGCAACTTACCAAGAAAAAGGTTCGAGAGCCACACGTAAAGGTTGCTTCATTTAGCAATTCTCTCGCACTCAGCTTGAAGCATTCGACACAATAAGAGGAAAACGCATGTTTCCACCATTACTTTTTTTTTTTAGTTAAATTAAACATTTTCTCGAGGATACTAGAAGTATAGTTCTAGGGCCTAGATTAAATGTCTCGGACACTGGTAGATTTATAGAGGCAATGCAACGCGTGATTTCTTGACCATGTTCTCGATATCTTTGTCCTTAGCCCCAAATGCAGGCTTGTCTGCCTGGAGTTACAGAAAGTTTATTATCCACCGGTCACTGTTTGCTGAACAAATATCAGGCTAAATTCTGTCATCTTGGCGTGGATTGAGAACCAACGACGCCCAGTGGCAACAAAAAAAGTAAATATTTAAAATGTGAATTTGATGTTTCACAAAACAATTTGAGAACCTGCAGTCACGGATTTCCAAATTACACACTATAGTTTCTGTTCTTTTACGAGAAGAATTACCGGTATAACTTTTGTTTCATTATTTTACGCAGAAATAAGCTTCTTTGATTAATACTTCGAACATAGGTGGCTAAATAAAGTTTCGTGCAAATCAAGCTTCCATGAAAATTTTTAATTTCATTGTCACCGTGCAAATGAGATGTCTAACAAAGGACACACGTGAATATTTTTCAACGTCCATTTGTTTGTACAGGTAGATGTTATGACGACAAATATTCTAAAGGAAGGACGCAGAAGGACTTCATTTAGACGGAGAAAGAAAATATAAAATATAATCAAATGAGGAAATGAGAATTTCGCATTTCCTTTCTGCATCGACGCAGGACTCATTGTTGAGTCAAGAAAGAATTCAATCAAAGAGACAGTTTTCAATTCTTTATTTGGCGCCGAGTGGAAGGCGGAGAACAAACAGCTGACAGCCGTTAGGACTTGTTTCGCCAGCAGGTGCCGCCAATATTAAGCACAGTCCTGTTTTAGCAATGACTATGGTGGCTGTTGGGGTCTAGACAACGGCCATTTTAGCGTGGCGTTACCACTATTCTGTTATTGTTACCACCTTGCCGAAACCGGGTCGGGTATCCTTAAGGAAATGTTTCTTCTAATCGTTAATACATACGGCACTGCTTGAAAGAAAAATGGGTGTACAAGATGACGGCTCTGGAAATGGTTTCTTCCCGGTGTGTTCTCGGGAAGATCCGTACGGCGGCAGCAATAACGGGGTGGAGGTAAATCCTTGCTAAGATGGTTAATAGAGAGCTTTAGCAGAGCCCCCACATCGGCACTTTGTGGTAATTATAAAGTTCTAAATATTGAAGGCCTTATATTTGATCTTATTAGTTGGTGGCAGACTAAACATGAGCAATTGTACCAGTCTTCGCTCGTTGCCTTCACTCGTACTTTGGTTGTTGTCGAGGGTATATAAAAAAAAAAATCTGGCACTTGAGGTGAGGCTTTTGCTGCTGTAATGAAAACTGCACTATGGACGAGAATTCGCTCGGCACTCTACAGATTAAACATTTTCGCACCCTTTTTGGTTTAAATGATGCCTCCCTGAAAGGTGTATTCACACGGCGGAAAAATTGAGGGAACCAGGTCCGAGGACCATAGAAATCTGCGTATCACGTGACCTTGACGTCACTAGGGAGAAATCCGCAGGTCCGCGGTTTGTCTGGGGATCCGGCTCTAAATCCCATGTTTACCGTGGACCGAAGTGAGGACTGCGAGTCCGAGCTTGTAGCTTCGGTTGCTGCTTTCGCTGTACGTGCTACCAAACAAGATCAGCACCTCTCAAAAGTGTGACCTTGCGCCTATAGCTTTCGCTGCACTCCAAGCTAAAAAAAGAACCACGAGGCAGCGAACGTTACGCTGGATTTAGCTTTTGGTCAATCTGCCAGTGATTAAGACGAACGATGAAGGGTCCTAGCTACGAAACAGCATTCTTTACTCGTGAAGAATTTCTGCAACTGGAGTGCCTTCAATACAATCAGTACCAAACAACGATATAAAATGTCAACTCTGGCCTCAGCGAATAAATGCAGTGGCTGCTTCTGCCGGAATGGCGCTTGCATGGCAGGTGAAATAATTGAACGCTAACTGATTCATGTGAACAGCGCAGTTTTATTTGCCCGGTTATATTTGTCTGATATTTAAAAAAAAAAAAACGTTTAAAAAAATGTCCAAGTTGCTCAGGACGAGTGCGGAGGTTCTACCGCTGCCTCCAGTTCGTAGAGTGCAACAGCCTTTGCTTTCCCGGGCATGCACATAAACCTACCAAGAAGATGAGGGTCCTTATGTCATAAGTAAACCAAAGGCGATTTGATGACTCCTTGTTTTACATTGATCAGGCTGCCGATGTCTAGCCTCCATCAAGGCGACAAAGTTGGAATGAGCGTGTACAATTATAAACGTTGCCTTGGGAAATATAAACGCTTAAAGACGACTCGCAAACGCGTTTAGCACTTAGTTTGGTAGAATAACTGTCGAGAAGGGGCTCAGGATAGTTAAGAAACACGGCAATAACGCATCAATTTTTTTTTTTGTAACTTTACAGCTATCCTGCGAAACAGAGCTGGGATTTATTGTGGCTGGTACGTCAGTAACCTGCATTGACACGCCTTACACACATCATGCGTATCAACAGGCCTGAGCTTGGAGCTATCAGGGTGTCCCTGGGACGTGCCTAAATAGAACGAAAATTGGAGGCCTATACTCAACCTCTGGATGGGAAATTTCGCACCGTTGTGTTCAATAAAATTACCGAAATCTTCGCGGCCAAAATTTTTTGATAATGTGGTTGGTAATTTTAAATGAATAATGGGGGCCGCATCTGAACATTTTACGAAAGATGTTTTATTCGTCCGCCGCCTTGTGAATACGCCTTGTACATGTCCGCCGTGTGAATACACCTTAAATTGACCATAAAATGATATTAGACATAATTTTATTGACTGCATATCGTTCATGGGATCAAAAGAAAACTAACACGCTAGATTAGGAAGCCTAGATCCTGATTTCTGACATGAAAGTTTGGCAAACAAAAGCGGACTAAAACTTACACTCTCTCCCTAGAATGCTCGCAACCAAGGTAAGTGTGTGAATGGTGGAATTATAAATGAGTTGTTGCGAAACTTTGTTATGGACGGTAGCTTACGTCACCTAGCAAAACAACCGCAACCGTCCATAATGTCGGAGTCTTTTCTCCCCCTTTTTTTCTGAGCACGTCAGTTGAATTTAGCTTTCGTATTGGGTAAGAGTAATCTGTCACTTAAACTGTGCTCGCAAACGATGAAATTGTCGATGAATACACTCGACGGAAACACCGAGTTCAATATCTGGTTGCAAAAGCCGCAGCATCAACGAGAGCACGAAAGGTTTCTCGGGGGTTTCTCCGCGAGGAATTCTATAAGAATTCAAAATTACTGCGCTCTAGCGTTTTGTGTTCGCAGCCGAAATGTGAATCTACCATTCTGTACTGAGTAATCACCACTCCTCCGCGGCCGGTTAAGACGTCGAACTTATACAGCCTTCGTTGGGCGAGCTATCTTTTTGCCACGTGGGCGTCCCGGTGTACGGAAAAAAGGCCCATACTTTCACTATACCGAAACATTTTAAGCTGCACTTTACTCAGCTGAGACGTATCCATAGCCATGGCGTGGATCGCACAAGCCTCGCGGACCAACAACTCGAACGAAGCAATCGGCGTTCATGGAAATCTTAGTAGGTCACGTCGTTTCGACGTCCTTGCGTCAAAACGTCGACGCAAAGCCGTCGTTTCGACGCAACGCGACGCTTGACTGACACGGCTCTCTCGCTCGGTTGGGAGAACTTCCGTTTCCGGGAGAAAGGCTCGTTTTACGTCACGGACACGTGTTTTAACGTGTTGGCGGCCGAGTCCGGTCGAGCCAAGAAGGAAAGCAGATGTAAGTTTTTATCTCTTTTGGCGCTAACCTGGAGGCAATAAAACGAAAACGGATTCCTATTCCGGGTTCTATGAACATAAGCTGAATAATCTCTTAATGATTCCTTTAACTAACACTCTAATACCCAATTCACACAACAGCGTAAAGGTACCTTTAGCTTAGGTCCCTTAGCTGAAGGCACCTGTAGTAAACGGCGTTCTTGAACACACGATAAATAAACGGAGCACTTTAAGTTGATGTCGATTGCATTCCTGCTAAACCGCGAAAGGAGCACGTGATAAACAATAATTGCTCGAAATCGGTTTGACGCGCAGTTTTTAATATTGCGTGTGAAATATTACATTTAAAACCTAAATAATATTTGTGTTTGCTTTTGCGGCACTTCATTTTATTTTCTCTAAGTCCAAGAGCGCACCTAAATGAGTCTTGCTTTAAAACGTCCGTCCCGTCTGGCCACACTGGCCTTAAATCATCTGCGTTTACGAGTTTCCATTGCGAGGTGGGCGACCTTTTTCTGTTTAGCAGCTCCATTTTTTCGCAAAGTTCTCACTGAAGTAGCTAAATAGTGCCCGGCAGAAACGAACCACGTCGAAGTCTCACGGTTACGCCAGTCACTCCATCGAAAGGGACGGACGTCGACGAGGATAAAAGGTCCTGAGCGGGAGAGTCGGACGACTCATCTACAACCTCGAAAAACAGCTCGGAGTGGTCCATCGCGTTCGGGTTCGTAGCAGACATTGTTTTCCACGTGCCGCCGCAGCTACCTGCTAGCTGGAGTATGCGTTCCTCGTTAATGTATTATTCCATCACATTTGAGTTCACAATCATTTCATAATTTGTTACTTATACATATTCAATTTGTTATAATTCATTAAACAAGACATATTTATTTATCTGTGATTCTTATTTTGAGTTCGTGGGTCCGAGGCTTCTCCCTGTAGCTGTAAAGGGAGCTTGGCGAGCTCCGTTTAAGACAGGACACCCTTAGCGAAAGGGGACCTTAAATTCGCGGTGTGATTGCGATCTCCAGCTCCCTTTCCTACAGGTACCTGTTCCAAAGGTACCTTTACCCTGCCATGTGAATTGGGTATTACTGGTGTAGAAAAAGGCGGTAGAAAAAGGTGTAGTCGCTCACACCCTTAAATCAGGGTGTAATTTCGCAGTACACCTTTCTAGGAAGGTGTTATGGCTGCAGTACACCCTTCCACAATGGTGTACTGCAGTCAGGAGCGGTAGTAAAAAAGGCGTAATAAATAACATCCATAAAATAGGGCGTATTGATTCTGAAACCTCATGAAAATGGTGTGGGGAAAAATTATTGCAAACAACTTGAAACATACCTGCTCCACTTAATTTTGTTGTTTCAATTAGGATGCTTAAGGTAACAGCGCACACGATATGCAGACGCACTTGGGGCAGAAGCGCACGTAAAAGAAACACCCACACAGCGCTGACTAATAACTCTTGTTTTGTAATCTGTATTTCGTATAATTCGTCTTCTTCTAATATTAAAGAAGACATTAAAAAAAAAAACAATTGGTCTTCTTGAACCAGGGGCCAACCAACAAACAACGACTGAAAATGAACCCAAATGTATTTGAACCACTTTGTTATTTTATTCAGGATCACTCTTCATTACACGCTCCTTAAAAGAAATGAAATGGTGTCTCGCAATTTACGCAAAGTTTAGGCCAAAGTTCAAAAATAACGCGAGTCATTGATTAAAATATTCCTCCTCGCCGGCGGCTTCGCTCAAAAATGGTGTCGTGCAACCAGGAGGAGAGAGGCTGGAAGAGGGCTTTTGTTTTACTTCTCCGTTTACAAAGCAAACGACAGAGGGATTAGTTCTGGTGCACACCGCAAAAAAAAAAAAAAAAAATCACATGGCGCAATGTTCTAGACGTAGACAAGTACATTAATGGGAAGAGTGCGATCACAAATGTGTTTCAGCAAATCACCAGAAAAACGGCTCGAAGGCGACCCATGAATGTTTCCTTCTCCAGCGATTAACTCGCACTTACCATGAAGTATGCGTCAAAATAGGAGAGAAACTCGTGTTTTCACTGTGTGATTCTTTTTTTTTTTTTTTAATTTGAAGTAAACATTTGCGAAGGATCAGAGTAAGACGTTCTAGCGCCAAGAATAGATGTCTCGAACACTGATAGCTCAGTGAAATCTCAATATGAGATTTCTTGACCATGTTGTCGATAGCTTTGTCCTTAGCCCCAAAGAAATGCAGGCTTCGCTGCATGGATTCACGGAAATTTTATTATCCGCCGGTCCCTGTTTGCAGAACAAATATAAGGCCAAACAGTATAATTTTGGCGTAGACTGAGAAACAAAGATACCCAAAGGCCAAGAATAAATGTAAATATTTGAAGTGTGTTTTTAATGTATTCACAAAAAAATTGGAGAACTTGCAGCCATGGATTTACGAATTGCGCTCTAGTTTCTCTGCTTTTACGATAACATTTAACGTTACAACTTTTTGTTTCGTATTTCGTGCCGGCATAAGTTGTTTTGATTAACACTTTGAACATTGATGAATAAATAAAGTTTCGAGCTAATGAAGCTTTCAGAAAAAAATTTCATTTCATTCTCGCCGTTCCAATGAGGGGACGGAAAAGTGACACACGTGAATATATTTCACTGTCCTTTGTTTGTACAGATAGAAGTTATGAAGACAAATATTATAAAGGAGGGACGTAGAAGGACTTCATTTAGACAGAGGACGAAAATATAAAATAGAATCAAATGCGGAAATGAGAATTCTGCATTTCCTTTGTGCATACGACGGAGGTCGTATTGTCGAATCAATGAAGAATTCAATCAAGGAGGCAGTTTTTATTTCTTCATTTTCCGCCGAACGAATGCCGGACAAGGAACAGCTGTCAGGTATTAGGATTTGTTTCGCCAGCAGGTGCCGCCACTATTAATCTCAATCCTGTTTTAGCAATGATTATAGCACTTGTGTACTGGACAACGGCGCATTTTAGCGCAGCGTTACCAGAATTCCGTTCGTAGGGACTTTTAGCTAAGCGTTACCATGTTCCGCGTACCACGCGCCCGGATGATACCATGACCGCGGTTCCCAATATTGCCACCATACCGTAACACCATACACCACCTCGATGTTACCACCACACCGAAACCCCTTCGGCACCGCTAAACAAATGCATGGCCAGAAATTTGCGACAAGCACTTCTAGTTGACTTATCTGTCGCCGTTTGGCATACCCACCTTTAACTTTTACGCCGTGTGGAAATTCCCTCTAGAGCGGAATGTGTGCTCAGTGAAAAACACACACACACACACAAAAAAACAGACTTCAAAGATTAAAAATATATATAATGAGTGTCTTGCGGTTGCAACATACTGATGACTGTATCATCCTCCATTACCATTTCATTGAGATGCTGCGATCTAAGGAAGGACATCGGAACTTCTAAACAATTTCACAAAGGTCACCGCATGCATTTCTATAGTTCTTATAGTTGACTTGGGGTGGGATATAGGTAGGTACCTTAAAATATAACTGTGTTGTGAGTGAGTATTGGGCATTAAACGAATTCTAATATTAGTGGTTCATTCGGTACATGGCGTATCTAAGGATGGATTGTCAGCTTATGAATGTCAGGCGCATAACTCAATGATTTATATTCACTTTCCGCCTGGTGATATACTGTAAATAATAATAAAAAATGTAGATGAATTAAGAACAAAAAATAAATGTTTAATGAAGCGACATTGGGCCTACAAACTTAAAGAGAAATGTGACACGCATCAATTGCGTCGGCGACGGAAGGGTGACTGACCCGAAGCAGCGCGTTATCGCTACTTGCGTACACACGGCCGGTTCAGGAATGTTCTGAACAAGAACACTCGATGAAAACCGAGAATGGGTTCGTATGTCTTAGAAGAGCACAAATAAAATGAAGATCAGGTCCGAGCGAGGATTTTAACCCAATTCCTCTCTGTGACAGTCGTATGCATTTCCAACTCAGCTTTTTTTTTTATTGCATAAAAGTAATGTATGAACAAAGTTATAACTCTGCACTCGGTAGCTTCCAACTAGTTCATTAAAAATCGGAAAATTTTGCAGCAGTCACAGCAGATTAATCTCTCACATGCAGATCACAACACTAGTGACTGGGAAAAAGAAAACTTGGCAGATCCTGCAGAACACGTCATTTGGGTGGTTTCTTACGTGGGCAGCGCGTTATGTTACACGTCAGAGTTTCCCAGAAGTTACTTTCAGAGATCTCCTTCACTAAGGAACTGACATAGTAAACACTCTGAACCAAATATTGCCATTCGCGTTTCCCTCTCTCTTTTACCAATATGTGATCAGTGGGGAAACTCATATTGCATGTAGACCAATCAAAGTCAATGTTTCGCAGCTTAGCGTGGATTCTTGCTTGCCGACATCGGAAAACTTTATGGAGTGCCATGTTTGGTACAACTCAATTCTGCTTTCTGCGCGTAATGGCGCCCAAAAAATTCGGCATTTGAATAAAACAAAAACGTGTGCTGCGGCGTTTCTGCGAAAGGGCAAAGGGCATGCACGGTGCGTGCACCATGGGAGGATAAACCCTTTTCTCTCCTTTCATGATTTAACTGGTAGCACTTCCACGGAAAACTTGACAAAGAGATTTCTCATATCCTCCGTTAACGCACACATACATCGGATCCGTCCGCTTCCGCAAAGTCCGAGCAGAGGGGCGGAGCCTTCAACAAGTCAATTGTCTCCCAATATTAACACTTTCCTTTCACCTTGCTTAGGTACTCTTTAAAAAATCTGATTTAAAATAACTTCGCCGCTTCCGCTATCTCTTTGCGATAACGCAAGACTGATACCGTCTTTGCTGCGACATACACGCAGTCGAATTTAAGCTACAAGGGAAACTACCGCACCACGAATGCCTCGTTCACACTTGCGAACCGGCGGCCGGATCCGCGAGAGTTCTGACACTCGGCGACGAAAGCAGGCAGAATTGCCGGCGGAGAGCAATATCGCTCTGGGACCAATTTTGAATGCTGGGAAAAAGTTGTCTTTCGCCGCAAGCCAATCAGAACGCACGGGGGAAGTGACGCTTGCTGACGCCCGATCCCCGCTGACGAGCTGGCGACGATGGCGACGAGACGCGCGCGGGCAAGGGGGAGGTTCGGGAGCTCTCGTCAGCTCGTCTGTTCGGGAAACTGCGAGACGCTCACGCCGCTCACTCCGCAGGCGGCAACAAATGTGAACCGCCCGATCTTTTTTCGGCGAGCGAATCCAGTCGGGGGCGAGTGCGCATTTCGCAAGTGTGAACGAGGCTCAACGAGCCATAAGGCCTCCATGCCTTGAGCAGGCATCGGATTTTTTTTTTAATCTTCAAAAAGAACAAACCGATGCACTTTCTGCTATGTCCACATTGACCAGCCCTAAACCGCGTTTACGCGGGCTAGCAAACATGTTTCTGCCTCGGGTTCCTTCGAAATAAGAATTGGAAACAAAGGTTGCGCACACACGTTTCATTTTTTGCACTTCACTGCTCCGGCAAGGCACAGCTTGTGCTAAGTACCTTCCCACAGGAAGAAGAAAAAAGCGCGCGTTAAAAACATAGTTTTGGTTTAAAAGAGAGCCATTTCTTCCTTGCCACTCAGCAGATTTGCCTTTAACGGCTCGTAGTTTCACACCGCCTTTCCAACTACACAGCTTCGTTGGATCCAAGGCGATTGCTAAGCAGTTTGACAGTGAGGCAGTCCATTAGACACCCATGTACAAGTGAGGCTTAGACGGCCATGGCATTAGCCAGGAACCTCCTGGCATTTTTACATTCATTTCAGTAACTGACGCGCTACAAAAGTATTCTGTGTGCATGAAAGCAAGTCGCAGTTCTGGTCGGGATGAACACACAATTCTCACATTATCGGCATAAGCTAGTACCTTGATGACTGACACAGCTAGCTTGGCTCCCTATATATCTTGGTCCTGGGCCTTGCAAAGAGGCTCGAGGTATAATGCGAATAGAACGGGTGACATCAGATAACCCTGTGTAACCGAAGAAGGCAGTGATAAGGAAGATTTGCACCGTTAACTAAAAGGTGAGCTCTTATATCTTTGTAGCATAAGTCCTCAAGTCATTATCCCCACCTTGGAGTGTCCTAAGATTGAAAAAAACAGCAAAATGCGATACTTTATCAAACGCCTTTTTCAGATCGACCTGAATTACAATTATCGATGTTTGCAATCCTTTCGCCATTTCAGGTAGCATTCGCGTGTAATGTAGATTTGAGCCAATTGGCTGTCCTTTTAATCCGCACGTTTGATATTCTCCGACGATTGTGCACGGCGCACACACGAGGCGCTTAGCCAGTATTTTTGCGAGGATTTTATAATCTACCCTCAGTAAACTGATAGGCTTATAGTTGTTGTAAATAGCAACATCATCAACAGGGCTGGTGTGCTGGTTCATATGTGCGCGTGGCTCGCACCTCGCGCATAAGCACATTCTCCGGCCCATGACATCACATGGGAGACGCGGTGGTGCGTAAAAGTTACTGCTATAGTGCAACAAGCGCAACGCTGGCGATGCAAAAACGCGGATAATTTTTTATCCTTGTACATCATGCCACGCCCTCAAGAATCAACGCATTCCGAGTAGCATCGTCTCAGAGTAGGGATGGTTCGGCCGTTTTTACGCACTTGTTCGTCTTTTTTAAATTTTGGGCAACTGCGCTCGCCAGGAATCTTTTTGAGGACAATCCAGTCCGCCACTAAAGGCGGAGTAAAAAATTTGGAGCCCTGGAGCCCATCCTAATACTGTAGAAAACACTCCAAAATGAATCCTTTTTGAAAAAAAAAAAAGAAAAACCAAAGAACAATTGCGTAAAAACCGGCGGTTTTTAAGCAATTGCTCATCGTTTGGAATTCGGGCACCCGCGCTGCGCCAGGGAAGTTTCTGAGAACATCCCAGTCCAGAACTAAAAGCGTAGTATAAAATGTAGAGCCTTGAAGCCCATCCTTGTGCTACAGCAATTACTCTGAAATAAATACTTTTTTAGAAAACCGGTCTCATAGTCGGGATGGTTCGGCTGTTGTATACGCATTCGTTCATCTTTTAAAATTTGGGCACCCAGCTCCTCGCCAAAGAGCTTTTTTAGGACAACCCAATTCCCAACTATAGCGGAATATAACATTTAGAGCCCTCGAGCACATCCAGGATGTAACAAACTTCTAAACCTCTGCTTTTTGAGAACTTCGTGAGATGACAAGCGAAAAATATTTTCTCGCTACAATCACGCGCAGTTTGACAAAGTCGAAGAGGACGCTTGTCAAATATTGAGTTGCATACATCATCGCATTGTGTGTATGTTCTACGGAACTCCACTTCTGAATGAATTATGCAATCGTCCAAAAGAAAGTTTTTTCTTATGTTGATATTTTATCCATGCAAGGAAATTTAGAAATCAGATTTCATGATACCGAAGACGAGCACTGGCGCAGGAAAACCGACGTTCTTCGTAAAACCATGACCAATATAAATATATTTAATATTATTCGACGATACGCATCTCAGGGCGACGGATGTATTCGCGAAATTTGTTTGTCAGTGCTATCTCTCAGAATCCACTAAGTAAATCCTTTCTTGCTATTGACACACTGCTTAAGCGATGCCATCTATTGCGTGCTCAATCGCATACTAGAACTTAAAAAAAAAAAAAAATATTGTACATGGTATTATTAAGTTACCTGGTCGCAAAGTTCGGTTAAACTGGCTCTGCGACTAAAAGAACTTGCGGTAGGATTTGACTGGGCCCGTCAGCGTCCGCAGGCGCGTTTCCCCATGCACAATCTGCCGCACCTTGCGCAGCAGCGGGCAAGGTTTTCCCAGCTGCCCCGCGAAGTCGTCCATGTGCGCGTCCCAGACCACGAGTCCAGAGCCCACCGCTGCCACGCCAGATTTCTCCGCGAGGCTCTCTTCGTCCTCGTATGAAACCCACTGCTTGTCTTTCCGGGCGAATGCGCAGCGGCCGTAGCGGTGGTACGACCTCTTCCAGCCGTCACCTCGGAGCCGCTCTTGCACCTCGACGTAGCTCAGGCGTCCAGACTCGTTGCTGTGCAATCCTGGGATCCCCGGACCCACGGCCGCGGCGCCCACCCGATGAAGGTTCTTGTGACGGAGCGTGAAGGAGACCCCCGCGAAAGAGACGCTGAGCACGGTCTTGCGGAAATCGTCCGTCTCCATTGTGAGGTCGTCGAGGACCCGAAGAATCCCGTACTGTCCCTGGTGCCAGGCCCTGAGCAGGGTGCGCACGGGACACGCGCATGTGGTGATCGGAAAGCGCGAGGGGTCCACGGAGCGATGGCCGTCCAGCAAGACCACGTCCAGGTTCTCGTAGATGGACTGCACGTAGAAGGACTCGCGGCGCACGCGGGAGTTCATCGGCAGTACGACCGACACGTGGAGCTTCTCGCGACCGTAGGCGTTGCGCAGGTCGGCTACGAGCACGGTGAAGTTGACGCGGTGCTCGGGCGCCGGGTACTTCCAGTAGAGCAGGAGTCCCTGGAAGGCGTTCCGGTTCAGCCACTCGGCAGAGTTGCGCACGAAGGCCACCCGCGTTCGTCGGTCTCTGATGAGGGTTTGGAAGCGAGCGCTGTCCACCGGACTGCCCCCGAGGCAGGCCCATGTCGTGGCCTCGGGCCTCGACCGCTTCAGGGACACAAACCTGGGAGAAGATGTCGAAACCAATTGCTGCCCCTTTTTCGAACACAAGGTGCATCAACCGTTTTAGACTCGTTTATTTTGTTTTTGTTGATTGGTAAACACTGCGTACTTCAGTTGAAGCACGAGTGCATAAAGTTAGAAAGATACAAAGAAAGACACCAGCAACATCAATGTAACGAGTTATAAAAACAAGTAATCGCGTAAAGAAGGTCAAATTTACCAATTGTTATCAAGGATGGAAAAACGTAAACTCATCAGTCAATTAAAGATAAACGTTTAATGAAGCGAACGTGTGCCAACAAACTGAAAGAGAAAAGTACAACGCAACTTTAGTTGGCGACGAGGGCCGACACTGTCCCGACGCAGCGCGTTAATGGGTACATTAAAGGGCCCCTGAAAAGAAAAAAACGTTTTTTTTTAAAAAGTCTGGTTGGGACACGCGTGTCGAAAAATGAATTTTACGCGAAAAAAAATAATTTTTAAAGCAATATTGGCGGCGAGAGATTTATTTGAAAATTTGCGCGCAAATTCCATGGTCATTCAGCTCGGCTTCTCATTGGTAACGGTGGTCATTCAAGTCAGCTTCTCATTGGCCAATAGAATGAGTGACAGCTTAGATGTTGGTTATAAAATCTTCGTGATCTCTTGAAATCGCCTTTTGAATTACATTTTTTTAGGTTTAAGAAACAATCCATCGAATGAACGTCGTAATTGTTTACAAACGTTTTACAAAATCTTAACTTCCGTTCGGATAAAACAACAAACAAAAGCTTCGCCATTCTTTTTTTCTGTCATGGCCGCCGCAGCCGCCGTCTTGCAACGCGTCTCGCGTCCTCGGGTGGTTTTATAGTTATATCGCGTTTATATGTGAAGACCTCCTGAAGAGGGCTTGTTGCTTGTGTTAGTTAGATGATGGGGCCGATTCACACGACGGACTGATTGATCACGTGACGACATGTCCACGGTTCGTCTGTCTCCCAAGCGCATCCACACGAAGCAGACGACGAGCAGACGCCAGCGAGGACGGACGGAGCCTGGTCGCCACCCCACAGTGCCGCGAAACTCCAACATCGCACCGTGGCACCGTCGTCCAAGAGAGAAATCGACGTTCGCTACCGCGAGAATGAATCGTACGCCGCTGTTACGTACAGATCGAGACAAAACACCGTGATAGGCTTCGCGCGAAGCGCCACTAGCTTTACTAACCCAAAGCATGAGAGTGACACAGGCATGGTCCTGCTCGAGAAGGGTTCCGTGTAGAAGCGACGAAGTTCTGGGCTCGCGAAGGGGCGTTTGGAGATGCCTTCACGCACTTCGCGCTCGTGCACAACACTCAAGTTCACCACAGCCACAAGAGAGGTCTTGCTCGGTGAAATCCTGATTGGACGTGGAAGAATTATCGCGGCGTGCTAGACGAGTTTTGACTGAAGCTTCTTGACGCGGACTCGAAGGAGTACCGGACCCTGCGTCGCGTCAGCCAGACAAAGTTTCTGCAGTTCTTTTCACACGTGGAACGAAGAAATGCCCGACAAAATGAACCAGTGAACGCACGAAACACAACGATGCCCCACTTTTGTTTTCATCGCCCAGAAACAAAAAAGCAAAACAAGAAAACAATGTACCGTTGCCAGACTAAACACTTTTCAAGTCAATCTCCCGCCAAAAACCCGCGCGTGAAAAAGGATCAGTCCGCGTGTCCGTGGACGAGGCGCGGATTGCAGGAATCGGTGACGTGCCGGTCACTTTGTACACGGTCTGCGGACGAAAGTCGCGATTCGGTCCGTCATGTGAATCGGCTGTACGACGCGGTACGACGTGCGACCGGCAGACACAGGAAGTAGGAATGGCTCTCGTACGGGGCGCAGCCAAGCGAGACAAGCAGCCAAGCCGATCCACTACGAAGAGGCGGGGAGTTCCTCTCCTCCACGCGCCCGAAATGCCGAGAGAGATAACAAGTGGAAAGGAGGTGACTGCCGACTAAATTGCGTCTGGCGCAGTCAATATTGCTCTAAAAAAAATTTTTTTTTTTCGCGTAGAATTTCTTTTTCGACACGCGTGTCCCAACCAGACTGTTTTCAAAAAACTTTTTTTTTCTTTTCAGGGGCCCTTTAAAGAATTTTCCTATCCGGATCCCACGATGACAGCCGAGAATGGACTAAAACTTTCCAGAACAGCAAAGATCGATAAAAAGAATTAAGGCTCAAATCCACGCTGTGAAGGTGGTTGGACACCGAAGCTGTGGTATCACCTTCGACGATTGCCCACTGCAATAGACCCTTTTTATGGCAAGCGCCACCGGTTGGTGCTCCAGTCTTTGACGTTAAAGAGAATTCCGGTTTATAAAAAAAAAGAACAAAGGCTACCTTAACACCGCTGCTTGAAATGTAGATGACACGTCTAACCACCAATTCTCCATGTGAATCCTCTAGAATGAAGGAGTGCAAAATCTTTTAAAATGTTTTGACTATTTTTGTAAACCAACTTGCCTCCTCGAAGATGTAATACTGTACAGCCGGAGGCCCCCGTTATATTTCCACCTTTGCTCTCCGTGTAGCATTTGTGCTTTCTAGCACTGGTGACATAAGCAAGCTCAACAGGCTTGCGAAGACGGTGCGACCGGAAGTCGCTTAAAGGGGCCCTGCAATCATGCTTAAGCGTCTACCTTTTTTGCGGTTTCCACGTCTCTTGAAGTTCAGGCAAGCCAGCGGGCACGGAAAGAGTAACTAAATATCAGTGCGCCATATTTTAACTGGACGACGCGGAAACCTCCTCCACCGACGAGGGCGACCCGCGGTACCGAAAGGGCGCAAATTCTGACGTCTTTGGTCCTGGGCTTACTACTGGTCAGAGCCGCTGAAAGCTTCTTTTTAGTCGAAATACAAAATATAACTGGCGCGAACCGTTTCAATTATTTATAAAAGTAGTTTTTGTTCAGTATTTTAGATCAGAAAAGAAACGAATGCAGTTTATAAAGTACGGAAACAAGAAATGACCAGTCGACATACCCGCCACCAAGTGGTGGAAAAGGCGGCGCATACTGGAAAGGAGTAGTGGGATTAGGCGCCGACACGGACGGAAAGGTCCCGGGTGTACGCGGCGGCGCTGCGGTCGTATGGACAGGATGATCCGACCGGCTCCGAGCGTTCCGAAGGCTTTCGGCGAGAAGCTTTGTCTTGGGGTTTGGCCGTTTCGCGGTATGGCAGCGCGAAGTGGCGCCCATTCTGAACTGATCTTTACCCCGTGTTTGCTGTCGTTTGTGGCCAATGAAGTGTCATGCCGAATTAATGTTTAATCGCGCAGCAAATTCAATGAGAGCCGCTCCGGCTGCACGCTGCATACAACTTATCCAAAACATGCTTTAGTGGCGCCCTCTCGCGCCGTCGACACGGAGTGCGGCAGCTGTGAGCGCTTACGATGAGCCCACTACCCCTCCTCTAGTTTACGGCCACTCAAGCAACCAAGGACGTCATGAAGGAGGTTATTTTTTGCTTGTTTTTGTAATCTTAATTTGCCTATAACTTTTAAAATAAAGCGAATTTTGAGAAAAGAAAAGTTTCACTAAGTTACTACATTCAGTGCGCTCAGGTTCGGTGCAAATTAAAAACCAGAAAAAAAGTCCTTGCAGGGCCCCTTTAAGGGACAAGCGACAGCTCATGTTTGTAAACAGCAAAAGTGTTTATAGTAAATGATTGACGAAAAAAAAACAGTAAATGCACTGTACCAAACCTTTTCTATATATGAAAGACTTCGTACGCTGCCGTTGCCGCGGCAGCTTAAGCAATCGAAATTTTTACCGAGAAAAGCATGCGGGGAGCGCTGCGTGCTTCGCACTGTTAGCGGGGTTAGTGACGTCACTCCGCACTTCGTACTCTGCCGTTGCCGCGCCATCTTATGCAACCGCAATCTTTACCGAGAAACGCATGTGGGGAGCGCTACGGGCTGGCTTATCTTCCGAGCGCGCCTTATAATCTATCACGCGGTTTTGACACTTGTAGTTTTCTTATTGAAACTAGTGTCCAAACCGCATGATAAATGATAAGGCGCGCGCGTGGGTTTTCTGTCGACGGACAAGAAAAAATCCCGGCAGTTTGATACTTTAGACCCATGTTGCGGATAAAAAAAAAACAGGACGCGGGATGGCCAAAAAAACATGCTTTTCGTGTAAGGCTCGTCAAATTATGAGGCGCTGGAGAAATTCAGCTTTCTGCGTTAAGTCCTTATTTCGAACTCTTTTTTTCGCCTTCCGCCCATTGAAAAGCATGCGGGAAGGGCCTTAGAACGCACCTGGTATCGCTGCGCCGCAGCGTTCTTCCGCAACATGAAGTTCGTCTGCGTTCCTCGCCGTCACCATGGCAACGAACGCCGAATGAATGGAAGCACGCACGGTACCGCCGCGTGAAGCCAGCAACAGCTGACGCCATTTTACGAACGCCGTCTGCTAGCCAAAGCCGAACGCGGTATATCAGATCAACCGCCTCCGCCGGTGCTCGGCGATCGAGCACCGGCGGAGGCGGTTGATCTGATATACCGCGTTCGGCTTTGGCTAGCAGACGGCGTTCGTAAAATGGCGTCAGCTGTTGCTGGCTTCACGCGGCGGTACCGTGCGTGCTTCCATTCATTCGGCGTTCGTTGCCATGGTGACGGCGAGGAACGCAGACGAACTTCATGTTGCGGAAGAACGCTGCGGCGCAGCGATACCAGGTGCGTTCTAAGGCCCTTCCCGCATGCTTTTCAATGGGCGGAAGGCGAACAAAAGAGTTCGAAATAAGGACTTAACGCAGAAGGCTGAATTTCTCCAGCGCCTCATAATTTGACGAGCCTTACACGAAAAGCATGTTTTTTTGGCCATCCCGCGTCCTTTTTTTTTATCCGCAACATGGGTCTAAAGTATCAATCTGCCAAAATCCCACCTGTGATTTCATATACAGCATGGATGTAAATGAAAGTACCAGACCGGGCGGATATCGAATCCAATTCTTCCGCGTGGCAGCCGCGTGTGTTGCCAACTCCTCCACGCTATACTTCGTTTCACCTTATGTTGTACCGCAGCGAAGGCTAGAAGCGCGAGCTCATAGCGTTGGCAGCTGCTCTTAAGTCACGAGAGCTTGTGCCGCCGGGATGTGCCACAGAGCAAGGAGCTCGCGCTTGTAGCCTTTTCTGCGGTACATCATAAGGTGAAACAGAGTATAGCAAAACTTTCACAAGGGGAAAACTTTAAAATTTGTAATGAATGTTTCGACTTTCATTCTATAGACTTTTTTAATGTTTACAAAATCACAGTCCCGCGTGTGGTCTTCACAGCTCCGCACGTGCGTGTTCGTCGCTTCGGAAAGCGAGGAAAGCACGCGCCATACGCACGAACAGTCAAGATGGCACCGGCCACACGCTCTTTTTTGGAAAGGTCTATAGCGACGTATTTTTGGTAACTAATTCGTGCAGGTATTGTCATAAAAAAAAAACAAAACAAATTTGATTGTATCATCATATCCCGAAACTTTCTGACGTCAGTTTTGGTAGACTGCGGTATTTTGAAGGAAGGCTAACTCATATCTTTGTGTGTTTTTATTGACACACAAGGTCTAGGGTAATAGCTACAAATGTTTCCAAGTACAGTTTATATAAAACATAATAATTGGTTGTCAAGACTTCGATTCACACATTTAATATTTTAGAACAAAGATATTGCGATGAGCGAGACAGTAATTGGAACGTTTTAAAATAGCAAAGTTAAAAAAAAGGGTTTCTACTGCTGCGTCTGAAGTTCTAAACACAGCAACAAAGCAGAGACTACCGTCTCAGATTTTCATGCCTATGTCTCCTTTGAAAGGTGTTGCTTTAAAAGAACAAAAATGGGCGTGCCTCTTGTCGTTACGCACTCAAAAACTGCTGCATTAACTCGACCCACTGTTTACGTGCAAAGCCCACACATCCACTTTCCCGCAGAGCACGCCATCGCGATCGATAGAAGTTGCCCAGCAGATTGCGGTTCAGAAGCAACCCCCTCACGCTATAATGCCATCGGAGCAAAATGCATTTTCGGGAAGAATCGTTTTTGCTACTTCGGTGTTCTCTACGCGTATTGTGTATTTTTCTTTACTGGAAACAAAATGTGGCATACAGATTCGCGGTATATATACGCACCAGGGCTGGGCAGAGATAATTAAAAAAGCACCCCGCCACACATATACTGAGAAACAAGTATTTTATGTCCAAAATACAGACACTAAGTTGAATTTGTCTATTAGTATGTGACGGGGGATTTCTGTAATATGTTTTGCAAAAACGTAAAAAAAGTACTCCGGAATACAGATGCAGGAACATATTGAGATACTTTTTTCCTCGAAGGAGGCCATGATCTGCTAACACATATAATGATGCAGTGCATTTCAAACAACGTCATATATGTATCGCAATTATCAAATGTAGCACGAAATAGGAACATTCGAATTATCGAGCAATACGTATGTTTATTTATTCGCAATATATATCCGAAACCATGTAAAGTGAACTAATTACACCTTAGCATAAGTAGCTCATCATCAATGCACCCACGATTTTGTCGCAGTACTACTAGGCCAGCGAAAGAAAAAAAAGCCTCTCTACCGCCGCCGAAATAGCGTATTGATGGAAGGGAAATACTGGATCATTGAGACATCCTTTCTGGGGGTCGAAAAAATAACGAACGACTTCAACCATCACATGCGTCTGTCTTGATTTTGTTAAAGACAAATAATCACCGTCTCCGATGTCGTGGAAGACGTCAACACGATCTGCCCGGAATGGGCTTTGTTTTTCTCATTGACTGCTTGGAACACTATGATTTTTCGTTTTGCCGGGTAACTTGAAATCAGACTTCTGCCTACCTTAAATGCTCTACTCGAGGCACTGTATTTCAAATACTTTTGGTAGTATCTCGGTATCTTGCAAATACATTTAGTCTAGAGTTTTTGCTACTCTATCTTAATTACATTTATAGCTATCATGTACACAGTATCTCAAATACACTTTCCGAATTTGTAAAACATATTTTCCCTGGAACAATCTACCGAATTAAGGATCCTCGACTCCAGGACAAAGCTGAACCGATTGGAAACTTGAAGCTAAGCGACCGTACACAGAACAGGAAACAAGGCACGAGCGAAACCCAGCCTCCGAATGGCAACAAAAGACCAAATGTATAGCCCCAATTACTCCCGCCTCTATCTGTCCTCTTGTTTTCTTGTCCTCCTGTCCACTTTTTTTCCCTTCAAGCTGTCGTTGAATAGCACGGCACGCTAGGAGCTAGCAAAGTACCGGTGATATTATCCGGATTTTGCACTCAGACCCCACGTTTTGCCTGAGGCTAGAGCGGTTCCGTCAGCGGAGGATTGTGACGCAAACGCTCGGTACGTTCACAATTCACCATTTTCGGAAATCGCAAGTTCAGAGGGCTTCATTATGAAAATGCGCGAACACGTTTTTACGCGAGCACAGGCACTTCAGTCAAAGAAGCTAGGTCCCGCTGTCTTTATTGAGCTGCAGTGACCTAGTTTGGGGTTTCTCAAAGCTCCTTGTGTGCCTATTGTGACTTAATGTTTGCTCGGAAGCTCGTTCCAAAGGCGCTTCTTTCATCTCCTTCCGAATCGGCACCTTGTTTCGTCCTCAAGATTCTCAGACCCAAGTTTCCGCTTGGTGGCGTCGTTTTTAAAGCTAGTGGATTTTCATTCTGGAATCTTGACCATCTTGACATTAGTGCATCAAGAATGGTTTTAACTGGTGCAGAAGGGGGCAGACGAAAGGGCTTTAGGAGCGGTTTTGCGGGACACTCTCCTGTGTTTCCTATGATTCCCTCGTTACCTTACAAATATTTTTTTTCGACAGGCGGAAGGTCCAGGTGTTCCTCGCTTTTGACTGGGGGGACAAAGTCAAAGTACTCACTCTTGGTTGTTAATCCGCGACAGAGGTTGCTGTCCTTGAGTAGATGTTTCTCCTGGGCTTGCACGTCTGTCGTTTGCTCGCGTACTCATCAACAAGTCTGGCCGCCTGATCAACCTCTACTTTGGCTGTTATTTATATGCAATGCCGGACCACATGTTAAGTCTCCCGAATCGCTGCGAGGCATATTACGAACCTATTTCTGCATGCGTCATGAGCCGAGCCTTACGTAAAACTAAAGCACGGCAGGTGCCATTTCTACAATACACGAGTCCCGTTTGTTCCTATAATATTTCGACACACATTATGTTGCATATCCCGAATTCTTTGAGATTAAACATCAATTGCAGCAGCTAAGGCGCATCTTGAAGGTCCTAAACATCACAGCATAATGGGATTTTCAGAGAAGTTATCACAAATACAGCAGCCCTTAAGGACGTTTTATTCTTATACTACCAGCTTGCAAAACTTTCCAAGTATTTTCAAATGTATTTTGTCAAAGTATTTATACTATACTCAAGACAGCTTGTACTTAAAGTACCTGAAACACTACTCTAAATACATTTTCAAATGGGTATTTAGTATCTTATTTTAAATGCTTTCGTTGAGTATGTCACTGTTTTCCCCATCATGTATGCCCCAACACTGTTTGAAATGCCATGGTGTATCGCAAAGTATCTTAATGCTTCTGAGAGACCCGGGGGAGGATGGGTAGAGGAATTGAGAAAAAAGCCGGACCCAGGAATTTACAGGAAATGATAGAGCAGAAAAAAACAAATGACTCAACTAGCCATTCTTCGGACCACCATCTTTTTTTCAATTTTATTAGCTTCTTTTACAATATGCAAGACGACACCTCACCCCTTGTAGAGGTTCTTTTGAGGCGGTTTCATATTATAACTTGTGGGACTCCTCGCACCAGAAAGTATCGTGATCCAATTGATACACCCTAGAAGTAGTTCACTATTAAGGCCTGTTCCCACATACAGCGGAGCGCTAAGTTAGCGCTACGTGAGCGCTCCAAGGAGCGCTCATGTGGCGCTTCTGGCGCGTGACTTAGTTCTAATATAGCGCGCGATTAGCGCTTTTGTAGCGCTTTGTTAGCGCTTCAGTAGCGCTCTGTTAGCGCTTCAGTAGCGCCTTGTTAGCGCTCCTTGTACCGCGGTGCTGCGGATTAGCGCATGCACTGTGGTTCCGGTTCCTGTGGTTGGGTGTGCATCAGCAGCACCATGGCGGACATGTTGGATGCTGAGATAGAACTGCTACAAATACTCCTACATACGCGATTAGTGCATATCTGTGTGGACGGCTTAACGCCCAGAAGAGTCTTCTGGGTGCGCGAAATCTTTCGCTACCGACATACCAACGGGTACCCGGCGAACCTTGTTCCTAGGCTGAGGGACCGAGACACAGAGCTCTTTCGAAGGCGATTATTTTTAGCTGCGTTTCTTTGAAACCGGGAACATGCATATCAAATAGAAAGCGATGAGGTCGTACCCAATCAATTAGTCACTCAGAGTTCATGACTCTGGACCGCCTGCCCGACCCTTTGCTTGGAGAACGGCTCTTTTACTTCCTCTTCTTTCAATGCCAAAAGAAAAATAACACCAAAGAAATTGCCGTGCACGCGCTGTTCCGCAGGTGCAAGCACGGCACAGCGAGCGTCAGAGCGCTAACAAAGCGCTTCTGTAGCGCTAAGAGAGCGCTAACAAAGCGCTACATCACGCGCTATGAAGCGCCACATGAGCGCTCCTTGGAGCGCTAACGTAGCGCTCCGCTGTATGTGTGAACCGGCCATTAAGGTACAAATGCGTTTCTCTAAAGTATCTCAATACAGAAAGATACAGATACTCTAAAGTATCTCTAAGATACTATCGCAATACATTCGTATCGCGATTCGGCCCAGTCCGGATACACACGAACCGTCGAAACACTCGTGGGCTCACTAAAACTTCCATGTGCTTGATATCTTCAAACAATTGTGTTTAGTGGGGCGCGGTGTCAGGAGTCATCCAGTACGAAGACGAAACCTATGTTACTGCTTTAATGAAATGAATACGCGCTGATTTAGAGTGCGGGTCGGGGTAACAAAATTTCATCCCTCTTCTTTATAAACTGAATAAACCAAGCCCTATAAATAGGTTGTAGGGGACCGAGTTACACTCTTAGACGGTGTAGTGTAGCCGAATGTAAGATGAAGGAACGCCGATTCAGTTGTACGCCTTTCATCGTCTTCTTCATTTATTATCTTCTTTTTGCTTCGTCTTCCTTTTTTTAGACACTACATTTCCCCCGTTTTATAAAGGAAATGTATATAATAAAACAACAAACGCAGAAAAGAAGCATCTAAACAAACAAAGTCGTCGAGTCAACAAAAGCCCGAGTACCTATGTAGCAAAGTTCATGTCACATAACTTCTTAGTTTTTCCGGAGGTTTTCGTTGTCTGCAACTCCAGCGAAGAGGTTGAAGTTGAAGGTCTTGTTGGTGGGTGGCTGTACCATTTGACAATGATCTCGGTTCCGGTCGGTCACCCGTCGGGGAAAACTCGTGTGACTGGGGTGTGTTTGGTGGAGGATTCCACGAAGTGGCTGGTGACAACCCGTTGTCTGTCTCCGAAGTAAGTCGTGGCAGGAATTCTTCTGGAATTTTTGAGAGTTTGCTTGCATTCCACACCTTGTAATCGTCGAGCAGGAATGCATTAGATCCTGGACGATCCAGTATCTTGCGTGGCTTGGAGTACCTCAAAATCCCCTTTGCGTGATAACCTGGCAATTTCACGCGTACGAAATCACCTGGCTGAAAAGCTGGCGTACGTGCGCCTCTCTTCTAGTCTACGTACTCTTGGGCAGCAAGCTGCTGTCTTCTAATTCACTCTCTCGGCTCCTTCGTTGCTCCGGTCGGTTCGGTGAAAAAGCTTTCTGATGGCCATCCGACGACATTCAGCTTGGTCCGCGGATGCCGATTTTGCAACAAGAATGCCGGCAACACACCCGTAGTTGAGTGTGGTGTCGCACGGTATACTCCAATATATTTGGTCAGTGCTTCTGCTAGGTTTCGTTGTTCATGGAGAGCCAGCTGAATACACCCCTTCAGCACTCGGTTACATTTTTCAATCATCTTTTTTGACTGCAGGTAGTAAACGAATGAGAACTTATGTTGAATGCCATGTTCCCGTAAAAATTCTTCAAATTCTGCCGGTGTAAATTGACTTCCGTGGTCTGAGACGATTTCTGTCGGATATCCTCCACGGCTGCACGGCGAAAAGTGTTAGTAAGAATGCAGTCACTGTTTCGCTGGTTACCGTGCTAGCCAAAGCACTTTCAAGCCAGCGACTGTAATAGTCCATGACGGTGACCACAAAACGATGTCGTTGTGCTGCTTTTTCGATTGGACCAACGATATCGATGCCCAGCTTCTCCCAGGGACGTGCGGGAAGCAGTATCCGATGTAGTGGAGCAGGAAACGTTATTGCAGACTTATCAGCTGTCTGGCAGGTCAGGCAACCACGAACTGTGTGCTCCACTGCTGCATCCATTGCTGGCCAGCAGTACCACTGCCTCAATCGTTGTTTGGTTCGGACGATTCCCAAGTGTGAATCATGAGCCAGGGTGATGATCTTAGCAGTCATTACAGTTGGAACCGCGATTCTCTCTCCACGTAGCAGCAAATCCATTGACCTCTGACAGCTTCGATCTCACTTGGTAGTAAAGTAAAACTTTAGTAGTTAACTTGATCGTAGATGTCCACTTTGTAACGACGAAATGCTTAATTTTTTTTTTTTAAGTGCAGAGTCAACGGCTGTAGCAGACTGCAAGTCGTTCATAGAAATAAGTTGTTCAGTTGTTACGGAGATAACTTTCTCGGTCAATGATGTCAGGAGACGCATCAGGTAATGGTAGTTGGGGAAGTGCATCTGCGAGGACGTTGTCTTCGCCCCTCTTGTAGTGCACTACAAAATTATAGTTGAGCAGACGCGCTGTCCGTCGAGCGATTCTGAGCGGACGGTGGCTCGTGCCTTGAGAGCTCAGCAAGATGGTAAGTGCTTGATGGTCTCTGCAGAGGGTGAATGGTCTTCCCCAGAGGTGCACGTGCCAATGTTTAATGGCCAGACGCATGCGAGTGCTTCTCGTTCCCTAACAGAGTTTTTGCGCTCTGCCGGTGAAAGTGTTCTTGAAGCAAACGCAACGGTCTACAGATCGGATCCGTTGGCCTGCTGGAGCACTGCGCCAACACCGTATCGGGACGCATCCGTGGTAACGATAATTGACAGTCCTGTACTGCAACATGGCAAGTGCGTTGCAATTGGCAATTATCAGCTTGATTCTATCGACGCACCGTTGTGCTGTGTTCGTCCAAACGAATATCTTCTCACCTCGTAGAAAATCTCTTAATGGTTCAACCTCACCTGAGTGGTTTCGAAGGACCCTCGCGTAATATCCTGAAAGTCCTAAAAAGCAGCACAGGGAATGATGGTCCTTTGGTATAGGTGCATCTTGAATAGCTTGAACGTTTTCTTGTAGAGGAGTCACACCTTGAGAAGAGATAGTATGTCCTACAAACGTCAATTCTGTAACTCCGAAGACACAATTGTCGTTTAACTTCAGGCCAGTGTCTGAGATGCGCTGGAGAACCTTTGTCAAGTTCTTTGCATGGTCCTCTGCGTCAGCACCAAAGATGATAATGTCGTCGAGATAGCAAAGGATTCCCGAACATCCTACAAAAATGTCGTACATCATCTTCTGGAAAGCTGAAGGTGCAGATGCCAAGCCAAAGCACACTCTCTTGTAGTGGTAAAGGCCTTCGTGTGTAATAAAAGCAGTTAGGTGACGGCTTTCTGGTGACAAAAGAACCTGGTGATAAGCTACTGTTAAGTAACGCTTGGAGAATACCTTGGCTCCATCCAAAGCATTGAGCAGCTCTTCTGTGTTTGGTAATCGAAAGCAGTCGACGACAATGGCTTTCTTGGGAGCACGAAGATGCACGCATAGTCGTAGCTTTCCGTCTTCTTTTCTTACAACAACAATGGGTGATACCCATTCAGATGCGTTAATTGGCTCGATAATATCCATATCGAGTAAACGTAGAAGCTCTTTAGACACTTCTTCACGAACGGTAAGTGGCAGTCGACGGAGCTTTACTGCAACAGGAGGAACGTCTCTCTTCACCTTGATTTGATGTTCGCAACCTTTTGTCATACCTATTCCTTGTGTAAACAGGTGAGCATATGTAGAGTCTATGATAAACTTCAAGTATGTAGAGATCGGTGTAGAGGTCTCCATGCACTGCAGGGTAGATCCGTCAATGCGAAGTCGAAGTGCGGAGAGTCCGTCCAGTCCCATCAGTGTTGTTCCTTGTGAGACGACGTAAAGGACAAGTGAGGCTGAATAACCTTTGTAAGTGACTGTTGCCACGAAACATCCAAGAAGCGGAATGCGGTGCCTTGAGTATTTTTTTTTGTACTGCAGCTGATTGGAGTTGATGTTTGTGCGCAAATTTGTTCTGGTAAATTTCATGGGGAAGAATGGAAACTGCAGAACCAGTGTCAAGTAGAAACTTGACATCTTGTTCTACTTGCATTGTCACGTAGATTTCAGTGTTGTGCACTTCTCCGACTTCCAGCACTTTTGCAACTTGGTCACGCTCTTTTTCCTTTTCAAGTGAACTGAAGTCTTCATTAGTAGTAGTGGAAGAACTCACCACCTCCATTGTTGACGCCGTACTCCGACAAACAGAGCTCAGATGTCCCTGTTTTTTTGCATTTGGAGCAAATCTTGCTTCTTGCGATACATGTAGCAGCATTTGCTAAGTGATCTGCTGATCTGCAGCGGTAGCATGTTCTCTGCTGTCTGGCTGGTGCGTCAACGCCTGGCTAAATTTTGGACTTCGAACTCTTTTTTGTGGACGGCCGCAGGCGTGTCAGTGGATACTTGCACTTCTTTCTTGGACTTTTCCACGCTGCGAGCCAACTTCGAAGCCTTTTCGAGGGTAAGGGCACAACCTTCTAGTAGAAGTTGTTCTCCAACGTGAGTCATCGAGGCTCCTTCTACCAGTTGGTCAAATATCGCTTCGTTCGATGCTGAGCCGAAGCTGCAGGTCTGCGAAAGCCTTCGTAATGCCGTAAGGAATTCGTCAATTGTTTCACCAGGAATTTGTGTACGCTGGCGAAACTTGCGGCCTTCTGCGATTACGTTGTACGTTGCTGCGTAGCGGGCCTTCAGAGTCGCAAGAGCATCTTGGTACACGTCTGTAGTAGGAGTATCCCTTGGCGTGGACGCAGTTGCGGTAGAGACTGTAGTAGTGGAAGCGGCAGAAACGTGAGGCAACGTGAAGAAGACTCGCTGTCCTTCAGTTCCTAAGGCTTGTAGCAGCAGTGCTTTCTTTCGCTTCGGCGTAAGGGACGAAGCGTCGAAGAGACGCTGTACCTGAGCATAGAAACTTTCTCTTGCTGTATGTGCACAATACAGTACAATCTCGATAAACGGAACCTGAAGGGACCAGGAAAATCTGTTCCATTTATCAGGAGTTTCATTTACTGAGAGTATGTAGTGTAGGTACACTAAAAATGTTGAATGCCAGCTTAAATGCTGTTTCCACAAATGCACAATCTGTAAACACCAGCATGTGAATGTAGAAGGCAAAATAATGAACAAAAACACCAAATTGCTGCTTTTGTATATTTACATTATGGATCCAATGACGGGACGGTTCTCAATTCGGGCTCTTCTTAGCCACAACGCCAATCCCTTCTCAAGCTCTTCGTGTTCAGGGAGTCGCAGCCTCATCCTCTTTGGTTCAAATTGCGTACTGCTGAACGCACTTCACAGCTTTTCTTTGTGAACAATCCTTGTCAGGTTATTTTTGGGAATGGCATACTTCGTTGCAAGCGCCGTTTTCGTAAAGCAATCGCTATCGAAATCATTAATGACTTCACTTTTTTTCTAACGTGAGCGCACGGTGTTTTCGCTTCGTGGCCGCCATCGCAGAAAGTAGGACACTAGGCCTAAGATGCGAGCAGAAGCCCTGCTGAGCCAAGCCTACCCAACATAGCCACCTATGCGTAAAATTGAGAAAAGAAAACTAAAAAAAAGCATGCGTGCATGCTAATTTTGGGGAATAAAGCTAATAAATATTAAGAACATTCATAATACTGTTTTATTACTCAAGAGTTATTTTTCTTTTCTGCGATAGCGAAAAATATGTCGGCGACATAGTTTCGTTTTCAGTTCCGTTAACCCGGAGGCGCGAGAATTTGAGTTCCGATTAACGGGAATATTTTTACATTGCATGTATACAAAACCAAACAACTCCGCGATAGTTGTTTCGTTTAAGCGACAATTCCGTTAAAGCGATTTCCGTTTACCGAGATTCTACTGTACTTCTTTAAAGCCGCTCTCAAGGTAAGATCCGAAAAATGCCTGCTGCAGTATGACTCGGCACATTCTAAGGTCGTTAAAAGAGGAATTGTGAAAAGTACCTTGAGTGCGACATTAAAGAAGTTGTGTGCACATACAGCGGGAGAGAGTTTTTATGCTCCAGTTCAGCGTCTCGAGGCATCTGGATGCCCGAGTTCCATTTTGTTTGACGTCGCCGAGTCCATGATCACTTCCACCGAACGACGAGACAGAACAAGAGACAAGAACGAAAGGCCATACATCCATAAACCATATATTCATCGAATATCTCACAACCTAAAATAGATCGCATCAAGGTATCAAGTCAAAGTTGTACTTTCTGCCCCGGACAAAATAAAGCGGTTGTGTCCAACGATTATCAAACACCAGACACCGCAAGCCGAGTGTAATGTTAAACATCAAAAGATATACGTGGAGTGCCAGTGTGGAGTGGTGTACGATTTACCGTTTACCGGCGGGAAAGTGTATGTGGGCCAATCAGGACGATGTGTCAAAGACAACCTAAGAAAACACGTCCTCTCTCTAAAGTCGTCACCAGCGGGACACCTAGCCATAAATGTAAGAGATTGCAAGTGCTCTGCGATGTTTAGCAACACGAAAATCTTAAAACGTTTTAGGACTAAGAGGGCTCGCGAGCTGTACGAGGCACAAATTATTTTGTCCAGTGGGGATGCCTGTGTCAGTGCGCCATCAACAGACATGACTAGCAAAGAACTCAATAACCTCAGTCTCATGCCATGAAGAACTGCGAAAGCATCTCTTTTTTTTTGTATTTTCGGGCTTTTTCTTTTTCAAGAAGAATAATTTGACTTTTTTTTATTTAATTTTGAAAATGCATTACTAAAAACTAAGTACCCTCATTAACTTCCCCTTTAATGGTGCAAATGGGATTCACTTTAAGTAGAACGTATGTTTTTTTGTAGAATTATTCTATTCTTTTTTAACATTCTGATAACACCCTGAACATCGTTCTTCTCCTTCCCTTTAGCGAGTATCAAATGTCGGTTATAAGTTATTGCTCTTTCCTGTCTCCATCGTTTTTCCTTCCTCGTCGTTTTGCACTATAATATTCTAATAGCTAGCACTTGTATTGCACTGGCTAAATTTCTCATCTACAGCTGAGACACCAGACGCCCCTTGAGGCAGACTAAGCTCAGGCTGTATGAACATACACACACCCCCATTTGTTTTTTGTTGTTTGCAACAGTTTGACTTATTTCAAGCCGACCGTGCAAGAATGAGGTGTAAAAAATGAGCCGAAATCGCTGCTGCCACCACGCTGATTCTCGAAAAAATGCGTTATCATTTCGCGCAGCGTTTATATATAACAACGAATGGTGAATGAGGCCTCTCAGCACTTTTCCGCAGGGTGAGCATTCCCGCAACCTCTCTTCTCCCTGGTGCAAGCTGATCAGGACACCTAGCGTGTGCATGAAAAGGGCGTGCGCGCGATGCGCGGAAAACGACAGAACCATTTCGTTGTTGTGGATGCATGTTGTGCATAGAGGGGCGACGACACCGTGCGCTTACGGCCCGGTGACATGGTAAGATGACTGCACATCAAGAACGGCGCGCCAGGCCGAAGAACGGTACCGAAGTCCGCGTGCGTCCACAGGTCTCTAAAGACAGCGGCATTACCTTTAGAGGGCGTCCAAAGCGCTCACTCACACCCCGGCCGCTTGTTTTGAGGGCGAAGCGATAGGACGCACAGCAACGTCGGCCGCAGAGGATTGGCTGGTTATAGAGAGCGACAGCATGACGTAACACCTAGCAACCGAGGTGCAGTGGGTGAGAGCGGGGCTAGGCAGTACTTGGGCTGCCGGCGGGGCGCCGCGAAGCGTACTTGCCGGGGTGGGTTAACACGTCTCCCACTGCACGGCGCCGAAATCGGCGAAGGAGGACCTCGCCGGCGATCTTCGGTTGCTAGGATTTACGTCACGACATCGCTCTCTATAACCAGCCAAGCCAGTGCGGCCTCTGTTGATAAGCGTCCTATCGCCCAGCCTCTCAATTTATCCGTCCTGCCGCCATCGTTCGGTGATTGCAGAAGGTGTTTCCCAGCAAGTTTCCACAGCCAGCGGTGCTGTGGCGCCATCCCGTGTCGACGTTGCGAACTTTGGTTATACCAAAGCAGTCCAAGGTCAGCGCATGTACCAGGGCACTAATGCTAACGCAATAAAACGTATAAAATTATGTACGCAGGTTGTAAGTGCTCGAGGGGCAGCGGATAAATAAGGCCAGTGTGGCAGCGTATTAAGCGGCTAGAAGAGAACGCCACGCGCGTGGTTCCAACTCCAAGACAACTCAAATCTGTGAACCAGCCTCTATACTCTGTTTCATACTTAGTGTGCAACGCTGCCAAAGCTTTTGGCACGAGCATGGGGCTTGATCTCATTGATCATTTGCACGCCTTTTCGCGCAATCAAAACCACAGATGAAGCCACGCGCTCGCGCCAGTATCTTTGACAGGGTTGCACGCTAAGTATGAAACGGAGTATAGTTGGCGATGCGTGAATTCCACTAGTCATGACGTCAGAGGCAGAAAGGCGTTGTGTTCTAGGAGGTTTTGAATCAGTCAAATGCGCCGTTACCTTTTGAAGCCTTCATCGAGGAAGTCGTACTTGGGCAGCTTGCTCCTGATGTTGGTTGCCGAGCTGTCGAGTCCCACGTAGCCGTACACGATGTCGTCGCAGTACTCCACCCGCAGATCCTCGATAGAGAAGTTGAGTCCCGTGGGGCGCTCGGAGAGCCGGTTGTCGTAGACGCAGAACACCCGACGCGCGTCGGACGTTGACGCCGGGAAGCGCAGCTTGGACGGCAGTCCAGGGGCGGCCCAAGACGCCACCTGGTCCGAGGCTACCTCGGCCAGCTCCCGCGTGGACGATCTGTCGTGAGAACGGAACTGGTAGCAGGTCGGTCTTAAAGCCCACAGAGCTCGACCAATTCTACCTAGAAGACAGGGCCCACACACACGACGACGTCCTCGTTTTTGACTTGAGTGGCAAACAAGCTCGACGAGATTTGCCGCAAAGGGACAGACGCTTCCGTGCTGGCGTCGCCGTGTGATAGCCTCGCGCTTTTTGTGAGAAGATGGGAGACGCACCGGTGGCGCTGCGCACGCAAGCCAGGTGGCTCTGCGTTGGCACACTGTAGTGACGGCGTTTAGAGGGTAAGTAAAGTCTCAAGTCTCATCTTCTAGGTGGTATTGGTTCACCTATGAAGCCTGGAACGCGACTTCGTTCGGTTTCTTTAGAGCCCATGCGTCGAAGGTGGTCCCCAAGTGGCAGCGAATGACGCCACAGAAACCGGAGTGTCATGCTAGAGAGCCTGCATTACTCAGAGTGTCCAACCGCTTGATCGTGCTCACGTGGCTTATGGGCCGCTTTTGCAGTACAAGCTGTGAGGAGGTGTCGAAAGCGTTGATTGTCTGTAAACGTCTCCGCCTTTCCTCCAGCGTTCCTCCTTGCCACGCGAAAACGCGGAGCATGCTCGACACGACTCCGCAAAGGTGCATAATGACCGACGTTTTCCCCTTTCTTCGACACCATCTCTCTCTCTCTCTCTCTCTCTTTCTCGACCAATTTCCGCAGGAGACCTCCTCCATTAATTGCAAACGCTCCCCATGGTTTGAGATGCACCTTCTCCTCAAGCTAGGCTCTTTATGTCAGGCTGTCAGATGTAGCGATCCTTGTGGTAGGTCGTGGAAATGCTGGAGAAAAAGGGGGAGAGGACGCGAGAGTCGCTGCCGTCGAGGCATCTCATTCCGTGTCTGCTTTGGTTTTCGTTGTCTGTCTGGCTACAGCGCGACCTATAGCAGATCAGGTGTCTGCCGCATCCACCTCTCCGGCTGTGACACCGGTAGGAGTGCGGCAGCCAACAGCGCAACGATTTATGACGTCATTAGGCGGAAAACGAGGAAACAGTGGCAGTACATATGAAACGTTTATTCGACCGAGGAACATGCAGGTTACACGTCATGATCTCGAACTTTTGGCTACCAATTAACATCCTCGATAGAAGGAAAAACAAACTTGGAGACAGAGGCAAGAGTGAAAATGATGTCCTAAAGAATACATTTTATTTGACTCGCTCTCCTTCAACATTCAATTTACATAGTGTAGGAAAAGCGGCACCCCAAAAGGGTATCAATGACGGGCTGAGCGTCATACTGGGATAAGATATTTCGTAGCTCTTGCGAGATCTTTGCATAGGGCTTTGAGCCCGACGGTGTGCATGCCCTTTGGCTGTCTACCATCTTCTGCTGGGTGAGGCTCTGCTCGGTTTTGAGTGCCTCGATGAGTCGGTATGGGTCTGGATGCTGGAAACCGAGGGAAGACTGCAGACTTCTGTGCCATGCCTCCACGCTGTTGTTGGTTTTGGGGAGCTCGTCGACGACGCGTTCATGGAAGCTCCAGAGGGACGGTGGGAAGGGTGGCTCCCGGCGAGTCCGGTTTCTCCCGAACGGCACGCCAATGTAAGTGCGCTCGAAGTATTCAAAGACAGCTCACCGGAGAAAAGCTCACCGCAAAACCGGCGGATGCGGAGAAAAGCTCACCGGCCATTGAGCGTGTGCGGAGAAAAGCTCACCGATTTTTATTCTTCTTTTTATATGGAGGCTGTTGGATCATGCATAACCTATATCAATTTATTAACCTTAAAATTCGTCAGCTTAATAAAAACGAAAATATTCTTTTTTGTAATATGTGTTAAGCTTATTGGGTATATGGCTCCCAAATTAATAATTGCGGGCGAGTGTTTTCTATGGCTTACTGTTTTCTATGGCTTATGCATAACGTTTTCAGTTAGGCTTCGTTGCGTAGAGACGCAACGAAGCCTAACTGAAAACTTTATGCACTTGAAGAACAGGAAAGAGTTCGAAAACTTTATAATGCCTACCTAAAACCTAAAAATCAAAACTGTAAATGCCGAAAATCCGAAAGTACATGCGCAACAACGCGGTGCCTGAAATACTCTTTGAAGCTTTTGTTCACCTTTGAAAACAGGATAGAACAGTCAGTAGGATATCGAGGCTTCTTTCTTCCGCGGACATGCACGTTTTCTAGCCGTTCGTGCTGGTGGTTCCACTCGTTGCCTTTGTGCGATAGTGCCCTTCTACTGCGAACCACCCGCAACCTAGCAACCGAGGTGCAGTGGGTGAGAGCGGGGCTAGGCAGTACTTGGGCTGCCGGCGGGGCGCCGCGAAGCGTACTTGCCGGGGTGGGTTAACACGTCTCCCACTGCACGGCGCCGAAATCGGCGAAGGAGGACCTCGCCGGCGATCTTCGGTTGCTAGGATTTACGTCACGACATCGCTCTCTATAACCAGCCAAGCCAGTGCGGCCTCTGTTGCTAAGCGTCCTATCGCCCAACCTCTCAATTTATCCGTCCTGCCGCCATCGTTCGGTGCTTGCAGAAGGTGTTTCCCAGCAAGTTTCCACAGCCAGCGGTGCTGTGGCGCCATCCCGTGTCGACGTTGCGAACTTTGGTTATACCAAAGCAGTCCAAGGTCAGCGCATGTACCAGGGCACTAATGCTAACGCAATAAAACGTATAAAATTATGTACGCAGGTTGTAAGTGCTCGAGGGGCAGTGGATAAATAAGGCCAGTGTGGCAGCGTATTAAGCGGCTAGAAGAGAACGCCACGCGCGTGGTTCCAACTCCGAGACAACTCACATCTGTGAACCAGAGCCGTATATTAGGAGAGTTTGGACAATAGGCGGAGCAAAGGCCGCCGCCAGCGCCGAATATTCCCCCCACGCTTAGAGCGTAAACTAAATTTGTGACACAGCGTCGACCAATCAGGAGACCTCTACTCCATCTCACAAATGTCGACAGTGAAGACAAAGGCACAGGCGCGTGAGCCTAGCTCAGCGAAACGCTATTGTTTGTACGAGACCTCGTGCATAGGAGGCACTTTCCAAAGCCACGCGCTCGTGCCCATGCCTTTGTCTGCACTGCTAGAACAGCGTCCTGAGACTGGCTGAAAGAAAGCACTGCAAAGGGTGGGGTGCGCGAGCGTCTAGAGACGCGGAGTTCCGCTCGGCACGGCTCAAATTATACTTCGTTTCACTTTACCTGCGAGCGAAGCCAAAGCTAGAAGCGCGAGACCAGCGCTTTTTGCATTTCTCACCAGCTCGCGCGCTCGAGCAAAGCCTGAACGCACGGAGCTTCCGTGCTCGCGCTTCCAGTTTTGCCTTCGCTCGCACATAAGGTGAAACGAAGTATAGACCTTTCCAATGTTTACAGAATCACAGTCCAGCGTGCGATCTTCACAGCCCAGCACGTGCGTGTTCGTCGCTTCGGAAAGCGAGCAAAGCACGCGCCATACGCACGAACGCTCAAAATGGCACCGGCCACAAGCTCGTTTTTGGAAAGGTCTATAGTCGTGGCACAAATTTAGAGCACGCGACCAGCGCTAGGGGCTGTTTCGCGGCCTGTGGTTGGCCCGAGATGCTCGCCTATTCAAACCAATGTATGGCCAAACTCTCTCAATAAACGGCTCTGCTGTGAACCAGCCTCTATACTCTGTTTCATACTTAGAGTGCAACGCTGTCAAAGCTTTTGGCACGAGCATGGGGCTTGATCTCGTTGATTATTTGCACGCGTTCTCGCGCAAACAAAACCACAGATGAAGCCACGCGCTCGCGCCAGTAGCTTTGACAGGGTTGCACGCTAAGTATGAAACGGAGTATAGTTGGCGATGCGTGAATTCCACTAGTCATGACGTCAGAGGCAGAAAGGCGTTGTGTTCTAGGAGGTTTTGAATCAGTCAAATGCGCCGTTACCTTTTGAAGCCTTCATCGAGGAAGTCGTACTTGGGCAGCTTGCTCCTTATGTTGGTTGCCGAGCTGTCGAGTCCCACGTAGCCGTACACGATGTCGTCGCAGTACTCCACCCGCAGATCCTCGATAGAGAAGTTGAGTCCCGTGGGGCGCTCGGAGAGCCGGTTGTCGTAGACGCAGAACACCCGACGCGCGTCGGACGTTGACGCCGGGAAGCGCAGCTTGGACGGCAGTCCAGGGGCGGCCCAAGACGCCACCTGGTCCGAGGCTACCTCGGCCAGCTCCCGCGTGGACGATCTGTCGTGAGAACGGAACTGGTAGCAGGTCGGTCTTAAAGCCCACAGAGCTCGACCAATTCTACCTAGAAGACAGGGCCCACACACACGACGACGTCCTCGTTTTTGCCTTGAGTGGCAAACAAGCTCGACGAGATTTGCCGCAAAGGGACAGACGCTTCCGTGCTGGCGTCGCCGTGTGATAGCCTCGCGCTTTTTATGAGAAGATGGGAGACGCACCGGTGGCGCTGCGCACGCAAGCCAGGTGGCTCTGCGTTGGCACACTGTAGTGACGGCGTTTAGAGGGTAAGTAAAGTCTCAAGTCTCATCTTCTAGGTGGTATTGGCTCACCTATGAAGCCTGGAACGCGACTTCATTCGGTTTCTTTAGAGCCCATGCGTCGAAGGTGGTCCCCAAGTGGCAGCGAATGACGCCACAGAAACCGGAGTGTCATGCTAGAGAGCCTGCATTACTCAGAGTGTTCAACCGCTTGATCGTGCTCACGTGGCTTATGGGCCGCTTTTGCAGTACGAGCTGTGAGGAGGTGTCGAAAGCGTTGATTGTCTGTAAACGTCTCCGCCTTTCCTCCAGCGTTCCTCCTTGCCACGCGAAAACGCGGAGCATGCTCGACACGACTCCGCAAAGGTGCATAATGACCGACGTTTTCCCCTTTCTTCGACACCATCTCTCTCTCTCTCTCTCTTTCTCGACCAATTTCCGCAGGAGACCTCCTCCATTAATTGCAAACGCTCCCCATGGTTTGAGATGCACCTTCTCCTCAAGCTAGGCTCTTTATGTCAGGCTGTCGGATGTAGCGATCCTTGTGGTTGGTCATGGAAATGCTGGAGAAAAAGGGGGAGAGGACGCGAGAGTCGCTGCCGTCGAGGCATCTCATTCCGTGTCTGCTTTGGTTTTCGTTGTCTGTCTGGCTACAGCGCGACCTATAGCAAAACAGGTGTCTGCCGCATCCACCTCTCCGGCTGTGACATCGGTAGGAGTGCGGCAGCCAACAGCCCAACGATTTATGACGTCATTTGGCGGAAAACGAGGAAACAGTGGCAGTACATATGAAAAGTTTATTCGACCGAGGAACATGCAGGTTACACGTCATGATCTCGAACTTTTGGCTCAAGAATAGCAGTACCATATAATAGAATGGAGTACTAGCGTGACAAATTATTCAAAGCGTTACGTTTCGGTGTTATGGTCATATTTGTATATTAAATACATGAGCTTCTACTCGTGCGCTGCCGTAACCCGCTAAGAGATGGCGCAAGCATAACCCTGGCACACATTTCTGGGGATTACCTTTGAGGACGCGTGAAACGGAGCAGTAGGAGACGCGCTCCAGGCAGCGGTGCTTGACGGAACTTATAAACATCCAGGAGAATGGTGCCTCGAAACTCGTACAGTACTACCTTGAAGATAACGCCTCCGTTTTTCCTCCTCTACTCTCATCACTAGTACAGGATCCATGCAGCGTCGCATATCTTGCGTCTGCGGTGCCCCGAGCGCGTCTTGCAACGTCTCACAATGAACGCGATGCTAGCACGTGTCAATACCAAGACGCAGATGTCTGCTACTTTGCTGAGTGCTTTCGTCGAGCGTCCACATGTTTGCTGCTTGCGGCACTTTGGGGATCCACTTATGATTACGTAATGAGCAGATCTTGTCCTTTAGGTGGTACTACACGGCGACTGGAACGCGTCTCCGACTGGTAGTAACGGTTACAAGCAATTTTATTACTTCCAAATTTATCAGTACCTCGTAAAATAAATCAACCAATCAGAATTTTATTTCAAGAAGTAAACGGTTACAAGTAATTTTATTACTGTAATGAGTGTCGTACAAGTCTGGCTGCAGGTCGCTCTCTACATTGAGGGTCCACGGAAGCTTCCGCAGCCTGGACCTGGGGCTGTACTACGACAGCGACCCTCGCATTCGCTCGTACCTTTTGCCGAGACTTCTAGCTCCACCGCTAAGATCTCGGTCGGTAATAAAGAAATGTCTAAGGTGTCATAAAGAAATATCTAAGGTAAATTGAACTTACTGTAATTATAGTGTTTTCCGGCGAATAAAATGATATTTTTCACTTGTCCTTTTTTTTTTTAAACGAAAAGCACACTCAAGTTATTACTACCGAGAGAAGCGGAGCAATTTCATCGTTCTTTTCACCTAAGTTCCAGTAAGCCAACACGCATAACGACGCTGACGACACACCCCAGTGATCGTTGTATTTCTTATGATGGCATGATGGACCCGGTATAACCTTTTGTTTTACATCTCAACTGCGTTATTTGAACATTTTTAACTCCCTTCCCCTTTTCTAGGGGTGAAACCTCTTATGTTTTATATATTGCGCATCTTTCGGCAGTTTCGGACACTGTGAAGCTCGTCGAGCACTATTGGCCAAAACATGGGACACTCAGAGGTGCTATGGTGGCGGGAAACGTTGAGCTACAGCTCGCTCTTAAATTTGCAGGTTAAAGCATTCCACAAGCGTTATGTCTAAGCCTTGAAATGCCCTCACTCCACCTGCTGGCTCGTAGGCAGTAGCATCTTCGAAGGCTGAGAGTTTATTATAACAGCCTTGACTGTCTTCGAGATTGGGAGTGTGGATTATAGATGTGCTCATTCCCTTCATGAACAAAAGAATTGTCACTTAGAAGTTGTCCTCACTACACGGGCTATACAATGGTGGCTATTGGCGACGTGCGCGATCGAAATCGTCGCTTTGATCATCTTTCCACGATTGGCCAAATGCTGACTATGACGTCGGCAAAGGATTTCTCGACAGAAATAAGAGGAATGTGAGAACTTCAATTTTGACGGTGTTGCCAGTTGGTTTTAGAAAGGTAGGATTTCAAGCTTCCAGCATGCTCATTACAAACACCATCGAACTTGTTGTTCGCAAGGTAATGACGTCGCGAGAGGAAACCATACGAGGGCGCCACCAAAACATCTCGCCGCTAATAGCTGAGTGCGTAGCTGCTCAGCGCGTTCTGACGGCGAGCTTCCACAGAGCCTCTGCAACGTGCATTCCGCACCACCAAGATTGCCGGTCTTGGGAACATGTAAGTGTGAGCTCGTTTTGAGCATGCCCGGTGAACATTGCACTCAGGTATGGCGTCCAGTGAAGCTCTGTGCAAGGTTTTCGTCAGCACGCGCTGAGCAGCTAAGCATTCAGCTGTCACCGCCATTTCCAGCAAACGCCACCAGGCTGTGCTCCAGTCTTTTACGCTCCAGCGAACTTCCGGTTCATAAAAAGAATGAACAAAGCCCACCTTAACACCGCTCCTTGAAACGTCGATAAAACAGTAAACCAGCAATTCTCCAGGCGAACTTCAAAGGAACCAAGAAGTGCGAGATATGTTCGAATGTTTTGAATATTCTCGTAAACCAACTTGTCTCCTCCGCGACGTTAAATCGTAAAGCCCAAAGCCCTCGCTAAATCTCCAGCTTTGTTGTCTGTGTAGCATTTATGCTTTCTAGCACTGGTGACATAAGCAAGCTCGACAGACTTGCAAATACAGTGCGACCAGAAGTCGCTTGAGACGCAACCAACGGTTTATGTTTGTAAACAATAAAATGGTCTATTGAATTTTTCGCTTGACGCAAATATGGATTGCGCTGACAAGATCAATGCCCGAGTTACCCTAGCGTTCTCAGCTGTCATTAAGCCAACGATCGTTGCCATCTTCCAACTGTCATTGAGCTCAACTAAGTTGCCCGGTGTTACAGGTTACATAGGCCTAACAACCGCAGTTGAGATGCGCGTCAAAAGGCACAGTTGAAACCGAAACGAAACCGAAACTGATGTAACATTACCTTTTTTCTACGCGATGCAAGTGAATAGTATGCACACTTCTCATTCGTTTTAAACGTTTAAATCAAAACAAAATTAAATTATTTTTGTTATTAGATTAGAGGAACTATAGTCAGAACGTTGCACATGAATTGAAGCAGGAAAGACATAACGAAAGTCTTATCGGCACCGACATCACAATGGCCGCCCTCACCGAGCATTGGCTTCTGCGACTTGCTGTGATTACAGTGTTCTAGAGAGTTGTAGTGGCAAGAGCGGCGGACACCGCGTGAAGATTTTGCGCGTAGACGACACCGTAGCGCTGCTGTTCTGTGCCCTAGGAACTGTGGCAAGAGTGTTGAATAAAGAAGAACGAAGCGCCGGCGACGCACGCGCTTCATGTCTAGAGCCCAGCCAACGTTACTAAAACACTCAGTTGGGAAACTCACCCTCAAAACTTGGGCCGCTGGCGTCCACCAAGACCGAGCTAAATACGATAACAGCGCCACTCTTTAGCGACGAGTTCAAACATGAAAGTTGCTTTACATAGCTACTGCGAGATGGCCTTACGAGATGGCGCCACCGGCCTTGCCCGACTCGACCTGAACCAATACGTGCAGCCGTGCAGTTCCCGGAGTGGACGCTGCAGGAGAAATGACGGCGTTGCGATCGCCATTAGCTCGGTTCTCGAGTACGGATCGGAGCCACTTTTTTCAAGCAGGCTCTATGGCAGTTTCCCAACTGAGTGGTTCTAGTAACGTTGAGCCCAGCGGACATGGCCTCGTCTTGTCCTTCCTAGAGCCACTCTAGTTCTTCCTAGATATTTCTACAGGAACGTGCCCCCGTCAGCCTCGTCGTTGGCGCTGCTCGGCGTGTACTACTGTGGTTCGACTGGAGCTTTTCGCGACGCAGAACAAGTGCTAATGTGAAAAAGTGTAGGTTTTCCTTTGCACTAAGGCCTCTAGAGTGTGTGCTATCCTCTACTTTTATTATTCGCGTGTTTTGATGGAGATCATTTGATTAATATCGACACCCCCCCCCCCCCCTCCCTTGTCAGAACTGACAGGACGATCAGCAACGTTATCACTTGGGCTGCACGCTTAATAGCTACGAAAGAAACCACGCGATACTGATATAAGAAGGAAAAATAGACACAAAAATCTCAATAAATCTCTCACTTTTTTAATGGTGAGAGGAACAATAAACTGGTGTATTGTTTTTTGTCATCGTGTTGCTGATGCGGGGACCAGCGTTTGTAAGGTGCAAGGCGGAGCGCGTTTGGGAACGGCCAAAGTGCCACTGCAACTGGCGAACATATAACAAATTGTTTTTTGGAGAAGGCAGTCTATGAAGAAAAAATACCTCGATTGGACGTACATGAAGCATTAAAATACGATATGAACAAAATTATTCTCAACTCACTGCTTTATGACTTCTCAAAAGTGGTAATGCACTTCATAGACATACACAGCAAGCACATGACAGATATCCAGCAACATAGTACGCAAAAAGACTACAAAATAGTCATAATATATTGCGGCATAGAATCCTAATCTCTTCACCATTGACGATGTGCACATAGTCCCAAAGGATAAGGCGCGGTTCAAAATGTCTCTCGCACACCGCTTATGTCTCGGCGAGGCGTTTATCTTCTCGATCAAGATTTTTTTCCCCACTGTAGTCTGCGCGACTCCTTTGGCGCACGAAACAGCGACGGCTTACGATCGCTGGTAGCAGCCCTTGTTGACCAGCTAGCCCGACTTGCATCCCGGCGCGAAGTAGTGTGTGTGTCTGTCTTTTTCCTTGCATTTATGACGGAGACGGCAACGGAACGGGGAAGACTCCCCACCACTGCACCACAAAGAAAAGTGCTAGGGTGCTACGTTCGGGAGAAGCGTGCTGCCTCAGCTTCGTCGTCTTCTTCTCTCATCGCACATCTTCCATCTGCCACAAATTCTCCTAGGGCACGGAACTCCAGCGCCACTCGCGGCATCTACGTTGACCGTCTTCACGCGGCCCTTTGTTGGCGGGCGCCGCTCTTGCCACTACACCCTCTAGAACACTGTACTGTGATCGTTTTAGCGGCAGCTCTGTTCCCAAATCATACCTCCTTCGATTATGCTTTTACGATACTTTCTAGATACCACCCCCATCTTCCGCAATAGTAAGTGCCCCGCTGGCGCTGGCCATCGGTGGCAGAACGGTGGACACCGCCATATTTAGCTCTGTTGGGGCGAACCCCCACCAGTCAACTTAGGAAGGCCATTTCAGTTGAACTCAGTGATCATTAGCGGCTCAATGACGGTTGGCGTCGCCGTGTAATACTTTTGTTACACGGACATCCTTAACCGCGGTTAACTCAGCTTTAACTGCTGTTACGCAGCACCACAGTTACCGCACTATACTCTCGGACAGCTATAACAGAAAAAGTGAAGAGCGCGCGTGCACTGCTTTGATGGGTGATCAAGATGCTCAAGCGCACGTTCACCCATAGCTTTCACTGCATAGTCGCATAATGTTGTCCGCAAGTTTTGTGCGCTAGCTGTGGGTTCGCGTAACTGCAGTTACGTGTGCCCGTGTAACAGGGGTATAACTCCCGCCGATCGCAATTGAGTCAATTGTCACTGGCTTAATGACAGTTAAGAGCGCTAGTGTAACTATGGTATCAGTCTGCCTTTCCAGCGGCATACTTGTCGCAAGTGTTGTTTCCATCCATAACATCTTACACATTCAAAGTGGAACTGCGGTATGACGTCGTGTACGAGTAATCTTCTTGAGCAGCATTTGAGGGTTGCCAAAACAAGTGTTCGTTGTCGACTGCTGCCTTCAATTCACTTCAGTATTGCTTTTAAACAAGTGATATCACCCCAAAAAGTAACGAAACGAGGCATTACTACGCACCGGTAAAGCAAGACGGCAATGACGGCAGCAAAGCAGGCCCCAGCCACGGTCAGGATTCCAATAATGGCAAAGATGGGAATCGTGATCCCACGTTTGTTCAGGACGGTCGGGATCTTGTGTGTCAAGACGAGCGGCATCCCTCGCCGTGGTGCTTGATGTCGGGAACCTTCCCTGTACGCCATCGCTTAGGGTCCTTCAGAGCACGTGCTTCAGAGTTCTTGTTATTTCGGTGTGACGTCTTCATTTCCTTCTTCTTTCGCCAGTCATCAGATGGCTGGCAACGGCTCTGGCTGGCAGACGTAGTGACACCAGTGTCCCCTGCTACCCTACAGTAAAGAGAAGAACACTTTTTTGATCTTGGGGAAGGAAGGTCACGTTTGTAGTTGTAGTTAGTCGAGTAGGTACATATGCTAAATGATATAAAAAGAGTGCAGAGTACAGTGGGACAACTATAGACCTTTCCAGATAAGGGCTTCTGGCAGACGCTCTTTTCAACTTTCGTGAGTATGGCGCGTTATTTGCTCGCTTTTGGAAGCGACGAACATGCGCTTGCTGGGCTGCGGAGATCGCACGCTTGGCTAGGGTGTACTAGAAGGGGGGATAGGGAATCGGTGACCGAGTGGGTTAGCGCACACCAGCTCGGAGCACATGGAGCGAAAGCTCGCGCTCCAGAACCCAAGGATCCTGGGTTCAATCCCCACCCTGCCCGTTTCGATCTGGATGAGCATCATACCTGCGTGCGATCGTGTATCACTACTGCGTAATGCACGTTAAGGCCCCAGGCTAGCGGTTGTACTGCACTGGCGAAAGTTCTTATCTACAGCTGGGAGACTCGTCATCCGTTGAGGCAGACCAAGCTCTAGGCTGTATGAACATACGCACACCCCAACTTGTTTTAGAACGGGAGGTGTGAAAGCGAGTCCCTTTCCCGTAGGGTGGTGTGGTCCCTCCGCGTGTTGATAGAGCTCTAGGGGGAATTTTTGCTCTGTTCCTAGGGGCGTCGTACGCCTTCGAGTTGCTACGTGTTAGGGTGTACTAGACACCTTATTTTTTCTAGAACCCTTCTATACTTCGTCTCACCTTAGCATGGACTAACTGCGAAGGCTGTGCAAGCGCGAGCGGCTAGCCTTGACTGCCTTGACTGGAGCACTCGCTGCACGAACGCCCGTGCAGCCGCCGAGGCTTCATCCATAGCATTTTGCTCGCGCTTCTAGCATGCGCGGCTAACAATAGTCCATGCTAAGGTGAGACGAAGTATAGGGAGTATTCACTGGCGGCCATAGCTGTGTGCTCGGCTGCGGAGCGCGTGCTAAACGCGAGCTTCCACAGTTCTTTCGCCACGTGCATTCCGCACCACCAAGATTGCCGGTCTTGGCAGCCTATTAATGCGAGCTCGTTCTGAGCATGCGCTCTAAACAGTGACCTCAAATATGGCGGCCAGTGAATACCTCCTATAGAATACCTTATCCGTGGCTCCTGAATTTGTCAGTCTTAAGGTTCATTCACACTGCCCCATTTTATTACGTTCACGTTACGTATATGTCACCGAAACATTCGTGACTCGAATGTCGCGTGTCAAGCTTTCTCCTTGAACTGGTAGCCTCGCTCAATATGAAAAACAGAGGTCCCGGTGACTTTAACGTAATATTTCGTAAGGTAACTTAACGTGAGAAAGTGGGGCAGTGTGAATGAGCCTTTACGGTCACATCGGTGTTTACTCAACTTTCTAGTGGTGGTATGCCATGCCTTTTACGAAAAAGAAGAAATCGCCACGCTGATGTTTTGTGCCGGGGTGCGATGGAGGATACAAATTGTGAGTGGATAAGCTATCTTTTTATCGAACATCGAGAAACCCCGATGTGTTCCAGAAGTGGGCCCGCGCGATCCCCAGGACGGACAACCCTCTCGAAGAAAACTCCGGCGTATGTGAAAGGCATTTTGACGACAGGTGGGTACACCTGTTCGCCGCCTCGCGCTAATGGAGTGGAAACCCCTGCAATTGCTTAAAAAAAGCAAAAGTACGACGTTCATAGCATTCTCGAAATATAATACTCCAAATGTTACGTAGGCCGATGAGCCAAGAGCTGCAAAACACACAAGCGATAGCAGCCGCCACGCTTTCACTCGCTGCGTTTGCCGAGGCAATGGTGCCTGGAAGGCGTCTCCGACTGGTGTGTTTACCGCGCCCAAAAAAGTGGTCCGTCGATTTCCGCCTGATGACGTCATAGAAGTGTCACGCTGTCACCAGTCGCGATACTGACGGCGTCCCAACAGCTGTGGTGGATGTGGCAGACGCCTGTTCTGATGCACGTCGCTCTCCACTGTGACAGTCCACGGAAGCTAGAGCAGCAGGAAGTTGGGACGTCTGGGACGCCGTGACGACAGCGACACTCGCGTTCACTCGTGCTTTTCGCCAGCATTTCTACGACCAACCGCCAGGATCGCGACACACAACAGCATGGCACTCCGGCTTCTGTGACGTCATTTGTTGCCACTTCGGGACCACTTTTGATGTGTGGGCGAGATAGGACGCTAAACACACCAGTCGGGGACGCGCCCCAGGCACCATACCGAGACGTTTACAGCGCCCCTCTCCAAGGCGCCCCCATGCGGCGTCCGCGCGAACCGGGACCAAGTCTCGGCCAAATACTTTACTAGAGGGATTACATCCTACTCTCCTCATTCGCCTTAGACGGCGTGCCTGCTGCGCCAATTTCTCCCCTGGCAGCCTAAACGTCTCGCCGCGCCGAAAAAAAAAAACATCCTTTTGCTCTATAAATATTTAAGGAACAAGCTACAACACATATTGAGCAAACACTTGTATCGTACTTTGATGCTTTCTTGTTGAAAGGCAGTCGGAAAAAAGTCATCATAAGGATATAAATTGTCAACAGCTTTTCATCTTACTTTCTCGAGGTTTTCTGTTGACTTTCTTTTAAATATTGGCCCACTTTTTAATAAAACAAAATGTCAACAGACCTTTTATCGCCCCAAGATGCTTTTTCTGTAGCTCTTGAAATGAAAAGCTACTGGTCTTCAATTGAAATACTACTAATTTTCAATTGAAAAGCTAAGGCCGTATAAAAAAAAAAAAGCTTTACACTTTTGCTATTTCCTAAACAAAGTTTTGGAGGCTTACTACGGCCTTCCACTCTGCTCTAAATTGGCCGCCACAGAATAACGTAAAAACAAAACACGACACTCGATTTTTTTTTTAATATATATTTTGGATTTTGTTGAAATAGTGTCCCTGCGGTATTCGAACGCACTACATACATCCCACAAATACTCAATAGAAACGAACGCAACTTCAAACACCACAATGCCCTCAACACCAGAATCGCAGTCCCCTGGCTGTTCCAGAGCCTTATAGAGGCTGCATATTGAAGGTAATCATTTGGTCTGTGACCACCTCAACAGTTATTAAGGTTCCAAGTATTCGATCTCCTTTTCAGGAGTTCGTCAAGAGGAAACCAGTGTTCCGAAGGTCGTGGGTTTCACATCTTACTAAAAGAATAATTCGGCGCGCTCGCTAAAACAACATCCACAAAAACTGCTCCTAGAAGAAATGTTATCGCATCTATTCCATTCCAACTGAGTATTGTTGCACCGCGCCTTTAAGAACGACGTGACAGGATGAGAAGCATAGCGTGAAAGCTTTCGCATAGAATGGCGTTTTCACATTTTTCAAGCAGCTGACATGAAGAAAAAGTACACAAGCGTCTGGTTTGCGTTTTCCCTTTTTCATTTCTTTTGATGTGTACAGCTTTTTTTGTTCAGCGGTCACATCTGAACTGTTCGGTAAAATGAGGAGGCAGAATGCTCATTCCTTCCTCAGAATATTTTGCTAAGAATCTCTGGCATGTTCGGGCACATCCTACTGTAGAGCCGATTGCCCCCCTGCTCCCACTATTCCTAGCGTCATTGTATATGTGTGGCGCTAACTTCCGACACCGCTGGTGTTGGAATTGTGCTTGCAAGGTCAAGTTCCCCTTTCCTCTTCCCTTTTGTGTGAGAACCTGTCCATATTGGTATTCTTGAAACTTTCGTGTTTACTGTTTGAGAGTTTCTTGTGCCGTCGTGTTTTGCCTCCTTATGAACAGATATCTTCATTTCAGAGGCGGCCATATACGTTGGGGTGTTTCCGTCCGAGGTTTCACCCTCTGTGACAACGAACTAAAATACTTGAAGAAGTAAAGCCGAATATGACATTGTTTTGCATTTATAATTGTTAAATTGTTTTAGGAAACTCAAATTAAAAAGAAAACTGAAATCTAAGGCATTCATATGTGTCTAAGGCATTCATTGGAGACCGCTAAAATGGATTGCGCGCGTCCGCTTGCTGCAAGCAACGTTGGGCACGGCAGCGGCAGAAAACGCTCGCGGACGTCGCACCTGAAGTTAAGCCTTGCGATTTGTGCCACGGCTAGCGGCTGCGATTTTGGCCGCAGAAGTCGTTGCATGTGAAACGCGCTTCACAGTCGCGTTTCCCAGCTCCATGCTTGTGGTGGAAAGCGCGCCAGACCACGTTATTCCATTACCACCTGCCAACACCACCTATAATATAATCAAGGTCTGCGAACATCCACCTTTTTCTCCGTGGAACGTCATCACGGTTGGATGGTGCCATCTCAGTAATTGGGCTGCAGCCCGACACTGAGCCTCCCATGACGAGTAAACTTGACCCGGTGCCCAAACGCCCATGCAGCACTCTGTCGAATGTTTGTCTTCGCTTCATCTTACTCTGCTGAGGTCAACATTATAATGCACAGGCTTTTGTCATTTTACGTGTGTTGCACCAGCCAATATGTAACAGTAATCACCATTCAATCGAGGCCTTGTTTAAAGGCATTTACCGTGCGTGCTTCGCTGCGGGTCATGGCTTGGGTCGAATGTGTGGTTCGTTCATCGGCACTTTGAGCTTTGTCCATATAGACGGTGTTCATTCACAAAGAAATAAGTTTAATGTAGTGACAGCTTCTGCTGGGTACGTGCCTCTACATGAAGGAGTGTTCGAGGTCACTTGTACCATACAAATTCGCGTAATACATGAGAGTCACTTGAAAGGGTTATTCCCTTCCATCCAATCTAAAACTAACCGTCGTGTGGTATATAGCGGTGACTCCAGCACTTCAAAGACTGAAAACTTCGATATTACGTCACCAACTCTCCCGGGATAAATTTACATAATTTTAGAAAGAGGATAGGGAATATAGCTTCCATGACAAAAGGCTTCCCCCACTGGAGTCAGTGAAGCGACCCTGCATAAAAGGTCCAGACTGAGAGGTACTGCAGCCTGCGATTGCGTTTATAAAGGCTTAATTTTTTTTTTTTTTTTATTAGAGCTCATCCTTTGAGAGGGAGTTACGCAGAAAGTACGTTCGAAATCACGCTACGTTCTACAAACGATAACAAAAAAGAAATCGCTCATGCCTACAAAACAAATTAAAATGGCAATATAAAAAATTGGTCGCGCATATATTGATTTTACTAGGTTTAGGTTACTACTATCGCTATGTCAAAATTCTAGTGTAAAGTTTGAATTGAATAGTGATTAACTGAACAATTTGAATTTTAAATTCGTGATATTTGAGTTTTCGTATAATTCGAATCATGGAATATCAGTACTGCTCGACAGTATCCGGCCTATTGAAAAACACTGTCCATTAAAATGACAATTCTTGCAGGTCTCCGCAGGATATAAATCAAGGCAAAATTACGACTTAACTTTTTCTAGAAACATTTTTTTCATTTTTTATAGTCCTCAAACAAAGCCGCCCGGCTATATCTTCTTCGAAGTGCTCAAAAGACCTCTCAAACCACGCACTTCATCATTTTGAATTCGTGTCTTGCATCACCTGCCACCCACCAGCTCTGTGCATTGAAACACTATTCCTGGTTGTTATGCTCGTGATGTGAAAATTAGTTACCAGAATACGTATAACAAAAATAATTGGTACCCCCCCCCCCCCCCCCCCCCCCGCTACCCCCGTCAGCATCGAGCAAAATGCTGCATTAGGTGGCGTAACACTTCGCCCAATTCAAACAGTTCTCTCGTATCCGTCAATCCTTCCAGGACGCTGAGTACCCAGGAATCGACTTTTCGGAGGTGCACTGGGGGACAGCAGGGTGCCGCGCAGGTGCGTGTACGGGTGGGCCAGGTGGGTTAATATTTGTTAATGAGCCTTCCGCTGGCTGTCGCCCATTGCGCCTTCAAAAGTGCCACCCGAGTACCCGCGCCTACATTTTAAAAATATCCGAGCTTCTACTTTCCCGAAAAGCACTCTGAGAGTAAACCACCGCGGTTTATGGAGGAAGCCTGACGAATAAGGAGGGTGAAAAAATTACAGGGGGACGCTTAAGCCCCGCTTTCAAGAGCGGAATGCGATAGCTACACACATAACCACCGCTCCTTCCCGAGCCGGGCAAGCGTGTCTGCGTGGCGTAGTCGGTAGCGTGTCCGTCTCCGCCTAAATTTCTTCCCCATTTTCCTTCCCATTTTTTTCTAAACAGAAACAAAAAAAGCCTTTTTTTTAGTGGCCCATTGGAAAGAAAAAAAAAAGCTTTTTTTTTTAAACAGTCTGGTTGGGACACGCATGTCAAAAAATAAATCTTACGCGAAACAAAAAAATATTTTAGGGCAATACTGACGGCGCGAGATTTATTTTCAATTCTGCGCGCAAGTTCATGACATCACGGAATGGTCCCACACTATTTGCACCTCAACGAGATGGTGATACACTCTCTGCACCTCAACGTGATTGCCAAGTCGATCCACCTCTCCTCCACGCGCCCAAGATGCCGAGAGAGAAAACTAGCGGAAAGGAGATGACTACCCACTAAATCGCGTCTCACGCTGTCAATATTGTAAAAAAAAAGAAAATTCGTAGAATTTATTTTTTAGACGCGTTTCCCAATTAGTTGGTCTAAATTTTTTTTTTTTTTTTACTTCTCAGTGGCTTTTTAAGGCAAATGAATTATTTTATAAAGGGAAACCCTTTGAGGGATGCGGCGATCTTTAATTCTGATTACATGCTATGTTTTAATCACTTTCATTCCACGCGTGACGTCACGTTTCACGTGAGCGTTGTGGGTCGCTTGTTTTTCCCGCGTGAAGTCATGCGGCTGTGACGTCATGAGTCATGACCCTATCGACAAATCAGGATTTTCAGGGATTTTCCGGAATGCCGCCGGTTTTTCTGGTACGCCACCGCGTTCTGGCGCGACACGAGGTGCTTAAGAAGTAACGGCAAAGAAAAAAACAATTTTTTAAACAGCCTAATTGGGACAAGCGTGTCAAAAAAAAATATTTCGCGAAAAAAAATTGTTTTGCAATATTTACGCCACACGACGTAATTTAGTCAGTCACAACCTCTTCACATTTGAAACTTCCGCTCTTTCGACCCGCGCGGAGGTGAAGTACGCCCTGCCCAACGTTACTAGATTACCTCAGTTGTGGAACTCCCGCGGAAGGGGGTACCCCCCCCCCCCCCCCCCTCACTCACTTCAATCTTCCTGCCGTCGTTCGAAGCGCCATCTAGATTTTCGTTTCATAACTGTGCGTTCCGAAAAGCAGAGCTGAAGTGCCATCTAGACGCCGTGCTTCGAAACGTACGTATCCCGATTCCCATAGAATACACTGCAGTTACCAAAGCAGCCGTCTGGTGGCGCGTCGAGCGACGCCAGGCGAGTTATGGTGAGTGAGGGGGGGGAACTATTCGTGCATGCAGTGTCTATGAGCAGTTCCGTAACTGAGCTAATCTAATAACGTTGGCCCTAGGGGTGTCGCGAACCGGCCGAGGTTCGAGTTCGACCAGGTTCGACTTTTTCGAACTTTTAGTGGAAAATTCGACGAACCTTGTATTGAGGTTCGACTCGTGTGCGCATGCGCGACAGGCTAGCCAGTTGGCTTCGGATTCGATGGTGATGGCTAAGTGATAAATTATGGGCAGCGCTGATTGGTTCTTTCAGTTAATTCAGTACAAAAAATTACGTTATTAACTTGCTCAGTGATTAAAATTAGTTTCTTTTAATTTGCAACTGTTCATAAAATAAAATAACCCTTTGCATAAAAAAAAAATTATCCAAACCTAGACATGCTTGTATCAAGGTCTGGCCACACTGTCCACAAAGTCGAACCGGTCGAATCTGGTGAAAAGTTCAAAGGTTCGTCGAACCGGTTACCCCGAAAGTTCGACCTAAAAATCCGGTTCGACAAAAAATCGCGACACCCCTAGTTGGCCCTGACCCCCCCGCTTTTGGATTTGCTCTTGGATTGACTTGGCTGCGGAGTAGAAAAACGTACGCAGCGTCTCGACTCCCGGTACGTCTTGTGTGCGTACCGCAGCCTTTTGTAACTTCTGTGTTTTGTGCGACTAGTATAACCTCGGTTATGTGCGAACTGACCGCAAAAGGAACCCTGAGAATTGAAGCGTCATCTTCTTGGCCGCTGCGAGCAACTGGATCTTCGGCCATACGAAGATACGCCGCGGAGGACGGCTGCCAGCAACGAAGACGGCGCACCGCCTGAGCCTCCCGAGCCTTCGGCGCGCACGCAAGGAAAAGCGTCGAGACCGTCCCGTGTCTCAGTTGCGAACGTTTGGTGCACCCGTTGCGAATCTCGAAGGCCTCCGCAGCGAAAGGACGAGAACATACCTGGACTCGTTTGTCGCTACGAGAACGCCCGATTGCCTCCAGCCAAATAGCAGTCAGCTCGTCATCTTTCAAGACGACATGGCAGCTGGAAGACTCGCTGTCTTGATCACTAATCTGGCAGCACTTTACAGAGCAACGGCGCCGCTTTACAAAAACAAACATTTCCAAAAAAATCACCAACTTCACGCGCGAGTAAAAAAAAAAAATGCATGCTGAGAAAGCAAATAAAATGCGCTACGAAAGCAAAGAGAACACCCCAAGAAAACGAAAGTAACAAACCGCGCTATGAAAGCCAAAACCCCGCGTCGCTTCCTATCACTAACACCTGCACTCTAAGAAATGCCTGCGCGTCTACTTACCCGCAAAATACTCAGAGAGCCACTCTTTGCCATCTAGGAAATCACCTCAGCGAATGATGAGGTGGAACATCCGTTTAGATCTAAAGATGAATCGGCGCTGTGGCATTACGGAATGCAAAGCGTCAGGCTCGCATAGCGTAATGCCACAGCGCAGACTTAATTTTGAGGTCTAAACAGATGTTCCGCCTCATCATTCGCTGAGCTGATTTCGTAGATCGCAGAGATTGGCTTTTGAGTGTTTTGCGGGTAAGTAGACGCGCAGACATTTCTTAAAATATGTGACAGCTGCTATACACACACTACTTCACTTCAAAAAGTCTCACTGAAGTACTTGCGTCAACAGGAAACAATTGTCACTTAGGCGAAACGAACAGTCGAGGTAGGTGAGACAGGCGGGAGCAGAGACAGCGGCGGTCATGCTTTTGTTTGTTATGGTATGAATCCAAACGGAAGTGCCCGTCTTGCAAACCTTTTGCAAAGAGTAATAGCTCTCATTACATGGGTTATTCCTTAAAGGGAAGCTGAAGAGCTTTTCGAAAAAAATGAGATAATGATTGATTCTGACGTGTTTGTGCCTGCCAAGTCCAAATATCACAACCGTTTGACCCAAAATAATCCCTAAACGCGAAAAAAAGCGAAGAAATCAGTAAGCGATCGCCGCAGCGGCACGCCATTGGCTAGTCACGCGTGACGCGCCACTACGTCATAAAAGGACCATCACGATTCTCGTTTGCTCCGTCGCTTGCGGAATTAGCTGGGCGCCGGGTCTTCTGCTCTTGTAAATCGGGTTCGGCTTCTGATTTTACGAAATCTTTCGGTGGATCCGAAAAAGGAATGTGCCCAGACGACCCTCGACATGACAAAGTACGCGTTCCAGTCGTTGGCGAAGTAGGAAAATGACCCCCCGCAGTAATAAACGCAGACACGAGGAACCGCTTGCGCGGACGCGACATGGCCGGCTTCATACCTTCAGGAACGTACTGACTGCTACTTATTGTAACGTAAAACGTGGACAATAAACGAAGTGCTATTGACGGGACGCCTCAAGCCGGATTAAGGCTAGCCCACATGGCGCGTTTTTCAGTGCGTCTAGACGCGCGTCTCGGCTTGGAAGCCAGACGCGTGCGCCCAGTCAAACCACACGCAGCGCTACCGGGCAGCGGTTCGCGTCTGCGTTTCCGAAGCGTCTGCCCAACGTAGCCAGACGCGCTTGAGAAACAAACGCAAATTTTAGATAAAAATCGCGCGTTAAATGATGGCTACATGCCGAAATATTTAATTTTATTAATAGTAAGCACGCATTTTTATTACATAAAATGCAATGAAGCTCAATTTCACTCATTTTCATCCTTTTTAGTGCGTACGCCTCATCCACCTTTCGGTACGCCATCGGCATCACCATCTCACGAGCCAAAACATTTACAGCTGGCCGCTACAGAGGTTGTGTTCTTGCGGCTGTTGCCGATAGTATTAATTTTGTTCCTTTGTCTCTCGGTGTCCTTGTATTCTTTAAATTTCGCCTGCAAGAGTGCAGGATGCTTTTGTACTTCGCTAGCTCCTCTCTGTTCCGCTGAAGAAGCGTCAGCGTCTCCCGCGGAGCAGGGAGAGGTCCCTGGATTTGTGCAAAAGGTATTGTAAACTGATGTCCGCGGGGGGAAGGACGTAACTACCCATGTTCGCCCTGCTGCGAGCGTTGGCGGGCGCTCTGCCGTGGAATGGCACAGTGCTGTTACTCGTTTTTGTATGTGTATCTTTCTGTTTTGAGTGTTTGCATTTTTATTTTCCCCTCCCGTATCCCTTTTCCTACTTGGCGGTGGGCTAGCAGGCGCACCTGCGTAAGGGTCTCAACCTGTCTGCCTAGCCTTGCACGCTGCCGAGTAGGTATCGCAATCTGTGCAAATAAAAATTATTATTATTTTTATCACCTTTGTCGCAAGGTCCGTGGCGAAAACTACAGTCCTACAGTGGCGAAAACAGTAGAGAAAATTCAAACGCTCCTTGCAACTAGTGAACACGGCCGTTCGTTGGTTGTTGCTTTCTAGACGCAGCGCGAAACGCGACGCCTGGACGCAAAATATCTGGCTCCTCCAGATACGCCGGAATGCGCCTAAAAACGCTGCGTTTCGTCCCGGCGCCGGAAGTGACGTCAAAGCGCAGGCGCAGACGCGACGCAGACGCGGAGAAAAACGCACCATGTGGGCTAGCCTTTAGCGTGACCCTCCCCAAGACGGTCGTCAGAGGACAAGAATTCGACACACATCGGCCTTCGTGCTTGCCAGCTGCTGGAAAAGTGAGCGTGCAGGCTGCATTGTTCACCAAGGCTGAAGTGGTTCGAAGGGATAGTATAATTGGCTTCAGGCGACGGGAGAGCTTCCCCTGAGATGAGACGGGTGATGAGACAGGTTCGCCGTTCTGCCACCGCTATGTCCTTGCGTACTATGCAAATAACAGCGCAGAAGGTTCATCCTTGTGATAACGCCGCGGTACCCTCTGCTTGGTTTAGTTTGTTTGCCACCAACTATTACGCCATTACAGCTTTAAAAAAGAAAAAAGCGGATATGTGTGCCCGGCAGCCCTTAATTTGATGTCGAAATCGTGAAATCTTCCTGGGCCTCTACATTTTCATACTTCTACCAAGATTTGTTGACTGCATCCCACCACCACCAAGCATTATCATCGTCCGATCGCATTTCTACGGCAGAAAGAATTGTTGCACGACACAAACTTTATACGGAAAACACTGCGTAACTTGTAAAAAAAGAACTCAATTCAGAACAGAAGGTCACATATGCTTTGTATTTCGAAAAAGCTCTCCTGAAGAGAATATAAACCTTTGGAAGAAAAATTTAATAAAATTTATGTTTACGTTTAAAAAAATATGTGACCTCAAATAATGTCAGCAACTGTAAAAAAAAAAAAATGTTTAGGCTAAAACAAGTTGCACCGTGAAAGTCGCAATATGAATTGCATGACCACTTATTAGAGCAAGCCCTCCTCTCCCAAATGACTGGGTAGCCGAGTAGATTAAAAGCAAAAGAAAATAATTTTGGGCTACCCAAGATTGTTTTCTTTTGTTTCCCAGACTTCCCGGATGGGAGTCGGTCCGGAAAATATGGTCACTTTAACAATATAAGAAACCAACAATAAACACTAATATAAGGCGGTTAACAAAAGAGAGCTAGTAGAAACCCGCTATTCGGCTAAATGATCGCGGGTTTTCTAGCACACTGCACAATTCTAATAACGTAATAGCTTTTTTCTAGAACAGTCGACCTACAATTCCTACCTAGTTACGTTTCCTCTTTACTTGTGACTTTTAATGCGCTGAATTGCCTTCTTACCTTCAAAGATGGTCGGCAGAGCGTCGGGTTCAGGTGAGCCTCCTTCAGACCCAAACCCATACGTACATAGTTTTCATATGCGCCGTCCGAAACACGTTTCGAACAAAAGACGGCGTACTTGCTCAAACCCACCCACCCCTTTAAAATCTCGGTGACGAAGTGGAAAAGACGACCGGTAAGCGGGAAGAACAACTGCGACGAGCGCTGTTCGTGAACGCTGGTGGCTACATATGAGTACGGCATCGTGCAACAGCACTAGTCAGTTGGTTCGGTGCCACGAGAATTCTGCAAACCCGTGAAGAAACAAGAGAACAATCAACACGTCAGGCGATTGAGTCCATAGCATGACCGGTCAACGGATCAAAGCAATCGCTATGCAGCGGCAGAACGACGATGGCTCGAAAAGACACTAGAGCAGGGTATGAGGAAAGCGCGGCCAGCCGCGGCGGGGTCCCCTTGCCGGACCTTTTGTGACGCCGGCTGACGGGCTTCCTCCTCTCTCCCCTTTCCCTGTGCTTCGGAGAGGCGTGGCTTCGGCGCTACTTTGAAGGCGCTTTTCCGGTTAATCCGCGCAGAAAATGACCAAACGAATACGATATTCGTGATGGCTGAGGTCTCATTAACTAGGCTCAGGTGTTTTTTCTCATATTTAAAACCGCTTTAGCTTCCCTTTAAACGTAAAAATATGCAGCTCGAAAGGAAATTACAACATATCACGAAGGTTAAACACCCAAGATCTAAGCTGTCAATCAATCTCTTAGCCAATGAGAAGAGTTGCTATCGTACGTCACTCCGTGAGGTATTACAGCCACTTCGTGACGTTTAATACGAACTTTTTGGCGCGCGATTTAAAATGGACGAAATAGCAACAAACAAAAATCAGTCTTGCGCAATAAATATTGCTGTAACACAATTTTGTTTTCGCGGAAAAATTGTTTTGGGACATGCTTGTCCCAATGAGGCTGTTTAAAAAAGAACAAAAGAACACTTTTTTTCTTTGCAGTTACCCTTTAAAGCTATCGCCGTAATATACCGCCTAACAAATGAACATTGCAATATAGCACATAGCACGAACCTTCGCCTCACGCTGACGTCACGCAATGTTACAGCGCAGTTCTCATTTTAGGCCGGGGCATTTATTTGGCTGCATAATTCGCCTACATTTTTACGTCTATCGCAGTGAGTGGCTCTCTGAGTACTCTGCGGGGAAGAAGAAGCACGGGAATTTTTGGGGTGTACTATGCATGGATAGAGACTTTCGTAAGCTCTGTCACAAGTGTATTTTGGCAACGGCTGCGAACATCGTCTTTGTTCCTTTTAATGATGTACCTCGAGGCGGCAGGACAGAGCATTGTACGACATATTCTTAGGGCTAGCAGCTCTTTGTTCCTCCCGTCTTGTGGAAAAATAAACACGTGGGGCGTTTTTTCTTTTTTTTTGGTTTAAGTGGTATGATAGGTTAGTTTTTACGCTTTACAAATAAGTTTTGATTATCGACATTCGATTCGATATTAGGCTTTACCACCCCTAACCGGCATTATCGAATTCGAAATGGGTTCGAGCCACGCCCAAAAATGCATCGTAACGGCGCTCGCTTTCTTTGTGGATTTGCAATCAGCGGCTAAACCAATCACGCACAGGAGAGAGCGCTGGATCGCAGCCGAATCACACTGCATGATTGGTTGATCAGGAGATATGAAACGCACAAAGACGATGACGATGCACTTTTGGCGCTGCCTGATTGGTTTCCTCGAATCGTAGTGTCGGCTGCGGTCGGACCTAAAATGAAACGGGGTTTCGTCAATAGAGAGTTTTAGGGAACCGTTTTTGCACATCCGATACCGTACGATGGGCCCTCCGGTACGACGTGCGCATGCGCGCTACCGTAGAATCCCGCATGTGCGCAGTTCCTACCGGAGGGCCCATGCCCTCCGGTAGGGCATGGGCCCTCCCATTGGTCCTCCGGTAGGGCGTGGGGAGTGTGCAAAAACGCTTCCCTAAAACTCTCTCATATTGCACGGAAAAGTTTGTACGAACTAAGTACTCTCGGTCCCCTGAATTTCCTGCAATAATGCTGTAGCTTCTGAATCTTTTTTATTTGCTGCTTTGGTAACAATTACTCGTTTTTTGTGAAGCCGTAATATTACGATCCTGTACACTCGCTCAACAGCTTTTGGCGTAAGGCATATAAGCGATTATAAAAAAAAAAGAAAAGAAAAAAAGAAAACATCAACTGTATTCGGTTTTAAGACCCAATTAACCTCTTAATTACGAGACAATTAAACCCTCGTAATTGCCGGGTTTCTCTTCCAGCTGCCATCCTCCAGGCGTATAAGGTTTTCCTGCTACGTCGGAATATTCTCTTCCAACCTTTTGACGGTGTCTTTAAGATTATGGACAGTATCCTTACTGTTCTTTACCGACTCTTCGATTTGTGCTATTTTGTTTTATGTTCATCTATTATTCATGAGAGCTTTTATCTACGACAACGTATATCTACGAGAGCTTATATTTTATTAATAAAATTTACACCATCACAATTTTTTATTTTCTTAGATTTCCAGCTATATTTTTTTTTATCTTGCTGTTTGGCTTGGGTCAGCCTCGACGTCCCCAGGAGGGATTAAAAACATCTTATTAATCTTAATAATATTAGAGTATGAAAAAGTGAAAGCCGTTTACAACTCCCTGTAACGCCGAATTGGAGCGCAGCTCTTGAGGAGGAGGGGGGAAGGGTACTCAGGGGAGGGTATACCCCTCCTCCTCCTCCTCCTCCTCCCCTCATTCTTCAATCTCCTCCGGGGGGGGTCACGTGACCTTGGGGGGGGGGGAGCTCGCGCGGTGAATTATGGGACATTTCCCATAATGCACCTTTGGGGGAGGGGGGTCACGTGATCTCGGGGGGGGGGGGGGGGGGGCTCGCGCGGTGCATTATGGGACATTTCCCATAATGCACCGCGCGGTTACGCCGACGCCGACGCCGACGGCGACGCCGACGCCGCTCAAGCCGGGAACGGGCACCTAAGAGCTGCGCTCTAAAAAGAATAAAGTATCTACAGTAACCTGAATGGTGAGCAGCTAATGAACCTCAGCGGATTTGGTTCCTGTTGGCTGCTGTTCTTATTAAAACTAGTCTCAACCGGTAAGCTTATTATAACACCTCTATCGACGTCCTACATTGTTGCCCACGCTGCTATTACGCCAGTGCGATTTACCGACGTCGATAGTTGGCGCCAATATATGGCTTTCTGAAGCTTGTAATCATTTAACCTAGAGTGGCCACTGATGGAAAACATGGGCTCAACAACCGCATCTCTTTGAAAAGAAATAGCATTTCAGCCGACGACATTTTTGTGGAGCTGCCATGTCCACCGGTGCCCAGCAAGTAAAGAGGCTTCCGCAGATCTTTAGAAACTCTGGGCGCCAATAACCCACATAGAAGGTTCGCCTTGCATAGAATCAGCATTATCCTACCTAAGTCCACTCCATAAGACTATTGCACGTCTCCAGGTCAAACTCTAGAAGAGTTCTTGAAAACATTTGCTCTACCTGTCTCTGCCAGTTAGAACCAAGCTTCACTACTTGCTGCACTTCATACAGAGGTTCAGACATTGCATACTGCAATTATGGGAATTTACTCTGGAGCAATACAGCACTACTTCAACGCAATTGCTTCAGGTTTGTGACACTACCACACCATCTTCGGAATGCATGGTGCACGTCACCACTCTTCCAAGTTTACGAGATGTGTGGAATGCTTTTAGAAAGCTCTATTCAAACAAGTGGGTTAGTCGTGTGAAGGAGACCAACCTTTAAGAAGGGCAGGCTGCTCTCTCTTTCATCATGGCAGAAGCCACCCTTTGCTTTCTCTGCTAGTGTCGAGGACTGTTGGTACAGCCCGAGAGATGTATTCATCTCCCAATTTTGGCCAGACTCCGAGCTTCCTGCAAGTTGAGAAGCTGCTAGTGACGAGCGAAATAGTTCTCCTTCTCTTACGGCTCAGCATCATTTCATGTTTATAGGAGTCAAACTTGCAGTGAAAGGTGCAGCAGAGAACACATGAGTGGTGAAAGTGGGCGCCGCAAGGCGCGCCACAGGTGCACCGGGTGTGCTTTATCTGTATCGACCAGATCCGAGCGACGCGGTGCCGCGCGGAAGTAACGTATACGAACACCAGCACCGGTTGCTATCGATATTGGGGCTTGCTTACGCGCGGCGCCCGTTTTCATCGCTCACGTTTACCCTAATTAAGACAATACATGCAATAACATAAAATAAAAAGTAGAACATTGAAGACCGGGTACATCACAGATATAAACACACAATAGTTCTAAGCAATGCAAAGAAAAATGCCAAAAGTTACCCAAGGTCTTAAAGTTCTGTATCCGATTCCACCCCTGTTTCTTGAGAAGTACCGTCTGAAATCCCATAAACGTCTTTTAGCTTTTCCTGAAAAATATAGGATCGTTTCTCGGACTTTAGCCCCGTTTCAGTTGTAGCGTACTATTGCTAGTGTTTTAATGTAGTTGGTTTGGCGTACTCTGACCTTCACAACTCTTGCACCATAAGCCCAGCAACAAACAACGACAACGGAATGTCACAATTTTAATTACTTGGAGTCAGCTTCACGCTCAAACAGCCAAACATAATAGGAAGTTTAGAGAAGCGCCTCAAAATCAATGACACGATCGATCGACCCGCGAGTCTGTGTTGTCGTTGTGGAATGCCGCCAGGCTGGTCGGAACCGTTGCCAATATGGCTTTGTTTGCAGTGTTCCGCTTCAATTGCACAAAAGCCATTTTCCTTTCGTAAAAAGACTGAGCAGCATGAGACCAGTCGGTAAACGCGCGAGTATCTGCCTTTTATTATGTAAATTGTGATAGGGAAAGTAAGAAAATTACAGGAAATGTGGAAGTAGTTCCAGCCCGCCAAGGACGGAAACGAGAGAAAGTTAGAACTTTTAAAACTGTGATGTGTTCATTGCATCAAGGTATAAAGGTGCGGGATTTCGGACTTCAAGAGCCTCTTAGAGTTTCACGCCTTGACTAACAGACGCGACCTATAAAAGACGCGACAATGGCAAAGGAAATTTGAACTACAGCTTTCGTTCGCTTAACTTTTTTTTAGTAATAATACTATTTCTATTTCTCAGTTCATTCGGTGCTAAGATATTAACATTCGTTTTACGTGCATTACGGGTCGTTTAGCTGGTTGGGATACAGTTACTGCTATATTCATTAACATAAAGCTGTGTTTACCGATACGGTGAAGGATAATAAATTTGTGTAATAACTTACCCTATAAATAAAAGTGAAGGATAACATATCAGTGATCAAATGTCAAAGTTTTATAATACAATTTCCTACGTGACTTTGAGATCAAAACTATGTTGCTGAGGTTTAAAGAGCAAAAATTATTTATTACAGGGTCAACAGTTAAATTTCGTCTATATAACTCTTTGCAAATTTACTTGACGCCGATTCGGTCTTTTCTGTTTGAGTTTCGTTTAAAACGAACTTTCGAAACCTCAAAACTACGTGCAGTTTTACCAAACCTTAACGCCTTCAGACGAGCGCGCAACTCTTAGGAAGGTGCGCCACCCTTGGGACTATCGTTTCAAATGCCCGCCATCGCAGACAGTACATTCGGTCTAGAGCAGAGATCTCAAACTCATTTGAATGAAGGGGCCAGATAGCCAATCCCCTAGAGGTCGAGGACCAACGTAAGTCGGGGAGGGGGGGGGATTAAAATATTTCGAAGGGTGTTCTTGTGCTCTATGCTTTTTGTAAACTGGCAGCTTTGCCGACCTCTTTAACTTTGATTTATTTAAAGGACTTATTCCGGCTCAAACTTGGTGTGATAACCAGAATTAAAATGGCACCGCCCCCAACGTGTTCGCATTTTTAATTGCACTAGAGAGCAAACACACTGTCGTTCCCCTTGCTCACATCACTCAGTAAATACACAAGGTTAACATGACTAAAAGAAAACTCGTAATACGACAGTCCTTGCTTTCCTGCCGATTTTTACAAAAGCATTTCTAGCGCTGAGAAACGGAAACGGCCGGGGACTCGCAGCCGGTTGTCTGCGGGCCGCGTGTTTGTGACCCCATGTCTAGAGTGTGGCGTTTTTGGTTTTAGAGCGCAGCTCTTAGGCGCCCGTTTCCGGCTTGAGCGGCGTTGCCGTCGGCGTAACCGCGCGGTGCATGATGGGTAAATTTCCCCGCTAAATTTAGCGGAAAATTTTTCCCGCTAAATTTAGCGGAAATATATTCCCGATCAATCTAGCGGAAAATTTTTCCCGCTAAATTTAGCGGAAAATTTTTCCCGCTAATTTTAGCGGAAAATTTTCCCCGCTAAGTCTATCGGAAAATTTTCCCCGCTAAATTTAGCGGAAAATTTTCCCCGCTAAGTCTATCGGAAAATTTTCCCCGCTAAATTTAGCGGAAACGTTTCGCCGCTACATTTAGCGGAAAAGTTTCCCCGCCAAATCTAGCGGAAAATTTTCCCCGCTAAACTTAGCGGAAAATTTTCTCCCCCCCCCCCTCGAGGTCACGTGACCCCCAGGCCACGTGACCCCCCCCCCCCCCCGTGCATTCCCCTCCTCCTCAAGAGCTGCGCTCTAATTCGGCGTTACAGGGAGTTGTAAACGGTTTTCATTTTTTTTTATTTATACTTATTTCGGCGTACATTTTTCGTTTTTTTGTGTTGAAAGCAAAACTTTCATATTTTTTTAATAAATTATTTTACATATATCTGCTCACATGTTTTTTTTTTTCGGTGATAAGGGGGTGTAAATTCGTTCACACCAAAAACCGTATATTGTTTTCCTTTTGCTTGTCTTTTGTCAGCAATTGGCGAATAGTTACAAAGGATTGTGTTTAGCACAGTGCTGTCGTGAGGACTTAGCAACTGCCATTTGAATGGGGACAATCCGAAATCTATGCGATTGGGCCTAAGATGTAAGCAGACAAACTCGAAATATAGCATTGGTGTGTCACAATAGCGTGTACTGTATTGTACTATATTGCCGAAACACGCACAGACAACTACAGGCAATGCAGGTATCGACGTGTGCACTTCCCCTTCCCAAGAAGAACATAGCAAAGAACGTTGAACTCCACTTGTAATCTAAATCGAAGTTACTTTACATCATTACAAAAGTCCACATACGAAGTTTCCAAAGCGTTTTTTTTTCTATATTATTGTGTGCTCGTTTTTTTTTTTGTTGTTGTTTTTCTTCTGTTTCCAACAGTCAGGTTAGAGAACGACGCCTCACCATTACACACGGCTTCTCGATGCTTCCCTTTATGCGAGTGGCGGTGCATTTACACGCTAAGCTGACAAGCCATCGAAGTAAAGTACTACAGTAGATGTAAAAAATCGACTAATGAGTCAAATGCGGGCGCCGAAAATACCTAATTTCAAAGCACTGCATACTTCAAGCACTCACGAAACTGTTTGCAATGTGTAAATTGCGTCATTGCTTGTGATATAAACTTTAGAAATAATGTTTAGAGCGGCAGTGCAACGATCATAATGTCAAAGGACTTGCAGCCTATATAAATATATACTGTATACAGGTTTTTTTTGTTTTTTTAAGCTTTACAGATTTGTTTAAAAAAAAAAGCCATGAAAGTTACACTTATGCGCTTTGTGCAGGTGAGTTATACGGACAGGGGGACATAATATAGGAAGCTAATCGTAACGATCAGTCGGATAATTAGTTAAAATTTATTAATTAACTTTTTAAATAATGAAAATAGACATATGGTTCTAATTAGAAACCTTCTGAGCGTCATCGAAAGCCACTAAATCAGTAATATTCAGAAAGACTTTAGTGGGCGTGAGAGGCGTAGTAGTGCACTAAAGTTACCACTCGCGGAGCAGGTATAAGGCTAGCTGTTGCAGTAAGGCGCCCGCGCGATTTTTTCATGCGATTGAGGTGGGGCTCTCTTATGAGAGCCCCGCCTAAATCACTTAAATCTAGCAGAGAAACTGAACTTGTTCATAGGTCACGTGAAAACAAGTCATACGACGCCATGTTCCCCCACATTTTGCGGGGGAACTGAATTGATGTTGAGGTCACGTGACGTCAATTTCCCCGCTAAATTTAGTGGAGAATTGAATTGCTGTGGAGGTCACGTGATGTCAATTTTCCCGCTAAATCTAGCGGACAATTTGAATTCGTTCATAGGTGACCAGGTACTAAATCATGTGACGTCATTTTCCCCGCTAAGCTTAGAGCGGTTCCTCCGACGCCGACGCCTCTCAACCCGGAAACGTGCGCTTAAGAACTGCGCTCTAAAACGCTGTTTTCCAAGATCTGCAGTTGCGTGTGGTGGTCATCGGAACTATGGCGTCTAGCCATTGAAAGTGATGATGATGATGATTATGATGATGATAATAATGATGATAAGTTTGCTGCTTCTTTTTTTTTTTTTTTCTTTGAAAGGGGCGCTCTCGAGCTGGACTTGTTCCCAGGCCTGGGACTATGAGTCTTAATGCCCCTGAGGTGAATCTGCCACCACTACTCTATACTTCTCCTTGTAACCTCCACACTAAGCCTGTGCAGGCTCCTGAAGGTCACGTTTGACTTCGTAGCAGGGCTGTTGGCCTATTTTCCTCACCCTGTGTCAACAGGTTGTAGCAGTTGCACTGTTGCTGCAATGAAGTCTAACGCCACAACAGCGCCATGTAGTGTGGACCGTTGTCATTTGGTCGGGCCGACTGGAGTCCCGTGCAGTCTAGGACAATGTATGCCCCATTTTATCACGTGACCCGCACGCCCTACACCCACTCGTGGTCGCTGCGTCAACAAACCGTCGTCTGTAAGGGAGCGTGCTAAGAGTCCCGGCTCATTCCTCAAATAGAAGGCGACTGCCCAGGCTGTTGACACACCGCCGAGTCTTCGACGCAAAGTTCTGCTTATCTTGTACGCACACATTTAGCGTCCACTTGGTTTGGGCGTCTTGTAGATGTTTGTCAAGTCTCTTGGTTGCCCTAACGTGGTTTCCTAAACGGTCTCAGCATAAAAGGATTTTTGTTTTTACATCCGCCAGACGCTGCTACGAAAGCGTATGTAGTCCCTAGGGCTTGACATCGTTGTTCCCATGACCGGCGTACGGGGCTGCAGATTTGAAAATATGGTTTTCGTTCTCTTCTTTCGTGATTGAGTAGCGGAATCGCAGTATTTCTGGGGAAGGTGGCGCTTTTCTCTCACTCGTGCCACAAAAAAACAAGAAGAAATATAAGCGGCAAAGTCAATCGTTTCATTACTTCTTTACGATTGGAGGCCTTTGTACGCGCCGCCGCTCAAAATAGCAAAATATAATTTTTTTTCTTTTAATTTTATATGAAAGTAATGGGGGAGCTGGAGGGAAAAAAGCAGCAAAATCAGCATGATGGGCTCCCTCCTCGCCAGAAATTAAACAATTAAAGATCACGAAGTCATACCGCACACTACGCACTTTGCACAAAGACACTCTGCATTAAAAAACGTCAACAAAAAGACACATCAATATACAATACATTTCAACAAATAGTATAAAGAACACAATGAAATAACTTAAATAATTATGCGACACTAAGTGATTATCAATGCAAAAAAATTCAAAAGCTGCAATTTTCACTATAGTCATACTTGCATTAAAATAGAATATCTTCGAATTTATTTTTTATGTTGTTTTGTAACTTGTTAGTACGAACGATTGTTCCAAATTTCGGTGCTACGGGTGGGATATGCGACGTTTTTCTGCACAAACAAGCTAATTGAGCAATAAAATGCGTATCAGCAGTTCGTGCGTATAGCCTAAGATGAAACGCATACATGTTATGAAACTACATTATACCATGTGTTGGAAACAGTAGGGCAGCGGGTGGTCGTCTGAAACATTTTATCTATTCCTTAGCATTTGTTCGGTAATATTACAAATAAGACGTAGCGATTTCTTGAAATTCCAAGCCTGTTTGATAATTTAACGAGAGAGCCATTGCTTTTGTGCAATCGAAGATAGAACAGTAAGGGCATCGCAGAAAACTGTTAATTTTGTCACAACACGCTCACAATAGATTGGAGCTGCGGTTCAGAACCGCCAGCTTCCTGTTTGAAACCGATGCATTCTACCGTAGTCGCGCAAGTCCGTTTCCCTAAACTGTCCAAAGTAAAACAGAAGTTTTAACTAAAGGCTGTATGTCATCTTGTAACATCGATGGTACGCAACACACATGCTGACATCGGCGACGGTTTGTCTCTTTAGCGAGAACGAACAGCACTACCTATTGCGATGTCGGTGATACGAAGAAACATACCCAGGTTACTTCTCGGGTCGTGCTTGGTAACAGCTAAAAAGACCCAACTTATCAGGAGAACACGCACAGGAGTACGATATTTAGAATGTAGTCTTCACGCCTTAGGTCCCCCAAAGAGCTCGGGGCATTGCACTGCAGCGCGTGCGCAGAACGTCTGCACTCGTGCAGCGCAACACCTCGAGCTGTTTGAGGAACCCAAACCTTTGCTGACCCCTATTAAACGATGAAATGCATTTTAACGCCACCCCAAATCCCAAAACTTTAACCTCCGTCCGCGCAGTTTTTGCTAAATTTAGCGCAGAAATTGATTTCACGTAACCTATACACGATTTCAGTTTCCGCGCTAAATTTATTGGTACATTTAATGTCACGTGACCTGACGTCAGGAGACCTACCGATCAATTTATTTTCCGTGCATAATGAGAACGAAAAAATTCACGTCACATGACCTATTCACCAATTCAGTTTCCCCGCTAAATTTTGCGGGAAAATTACCGTCACGTGGACTTTTACACCGATTAAGTTTTCCCGCTACATTTAGAGGGAAACTTCGTGTCACGTGACCTTACGTCATGGGACCTACAGAACGATTTATTTTCCCAGCTAAATTTAACGGATAAATTGACGTTACATGACCTATATACCAATACAGTTTCCCCGCTAAATTTTGCGGGAAAATTGATGTTACGTGACCCAGACGCCAATTCAGTTTCCCCGCTAAATTTGGTGGGAATATTGATGCCACGTGACCTATACACCGATTCAGTTTCCCCGCTAAATTTGGCGAATGTTTTCGGTCACACACTACTAGCAGGGCTGGGTAGAGATACTCCGAAAGGTATTTGGGAATACAAATACTGAGATACATGTGTTTTAAGGCCAAAATACAGATACTGGGTTACATTTGCCTTTTATGCAACGGGATATCCCTGAGATACTTCCGCAATAACGGCGAAAAAGTATTCCTGAATACAGATATAAATACTTATAGAAATACATTTGTTCTTGAACGGTGCTACGTGGAGAGGGTGCAGTTCGTGGAGAATGCGAATGGTAATCTATGCTCGTGCTCCTCTTTTTGTGCCATTTTATGCACTACCCATTACCTCAAACTCTTTATCTATCATTGAGTCCGCTAAAAATGCATGTCATCCCCGTTGAACCATATAGTTACAGAACGGTAAAGACTGCGTTACATGCTTGACAAAAGGCGTCTGCCCGAAATGAACCCAGTTTTGCTGTGAGGGTGCATCTCAAACTGTCACATTATGAGCCTCTGAGTCACCCATAGTGTAGGGAGATTGTACAACAGGGCCGTTCTTTTTCTCTACTCAACTCCTTTAGAGCGTTTGTTTCGCTAAATTGGAAAGACTGGAGGGCTTTGGGAGAGGAGCTGATTTTGTTATTCTTGCAAGTAACCTTCTTTAAAGCACGATTTTTTATTTTATTGTTGGTGATCGAGATAGATTATGTTATAGGGCAGGTTCATATTATAAATTCCGAAGCAAGTTGCACCAAACAGATGTTTTTATTCTTTAAATTTATCTTAAAAAGGGCAACAAATGTAACGAGATGCCTAAGTCAGGCAAAGTATTGCGATACAAGCGATACATTGTAAATGTATTTCACTAGTGAGATACAAATACATTTTACAAATGTATCTCGATACAGAGATAGAGATACTCGAAAATATCTCTTAGATACTATCGCGATACCTTTGCCCAGCCCTGCACACTATTCACCTAGCTGTGTTTGGAAACTCGTGTTTGTCTTTTGTCTCCCTTATTCCCCTTCTCCAGGGATTATTATCGTCATTCATGTCAAGCTAGCTTGCACCTTTGCATTTGCTTCCTTCTATGCGTCCATAGAAGGACGCATAGAACCGCGGTTACTATCTTTTTCCTCCTTTTCTGCCCCGTGTTCACGGTGTGGAGCTCTCGAGCCACGCCGAAATTCTGCAACGTGACAGCCAGAGCCGTAACAGCTGCAGCGCCCTTGTATTTAGTGACGTGCTGCTTGGTAAAGGCGGCAACTCTGGTGATAAAACCGCTGGAGCTCCTGCCAGCGGCTTTCTTAGTCGGCGTGTGGGAGCGAAGCGGTCGCGGCCGGACGGTGCCGGCGAGAACCCCTATCGGAGACGCGGTTTGAAAGGCCGCAGTTGAAGAGGACGGCATCGATCTCCGGTTTTTCTCCCGAAGCCGCACCTCTGGCGTGTCCCGGATCGCGGTTAATATTCACTTTGACGGTGGGTGGTCGCAGCCGATCGCTTCCGGGTCCCCACTTTGTAGGCGCGTTAACGTTTTTGTCGCTGTGAACGAAAACGGGATTCACTCAAGCTGAGGTGAAAAAGGTTTTGTCTTTAGATCGCGGCACGTGATCTCAGGCACAGCGCGCGCAGCCGACTGGTGCCGGCGTGCAGCGTCTCCTTTGTAGCCCGGGGATCCCGCACCCTTACAAAAATTATCAACGAGTTTTTATTAAGTTTCTAATGTATTCTTATAAAATAATATACGTGGCTTGCGTCACACGCATCCGAGGCTTGCGTGTGTAATTTCTACTTGTTGCTGAGGAAAACAAACCCGATACGGATAAATGTATGCTACAGAGTTAGAGAAATCAGCGACAAGACCACCCCAACGGCCATTGATGAGATGTTCGTGCGAGCCATGGCTTCATATATGCTCTGCACTAAAGATATGTCTGTATTTATGTTTTAGAGTAGACTGCGACAACTTTTTTTTATTCTACTTTAGTCGTCAAACTACGATTTCTTACAGCGGAGCTGTTAAAGGCTAGGTTCCCCAGGATTGTGTCCGTGTATGTCGACACAAACCTACCTGGACAGGTACCGCCATCTATAAGCGACGGCGGCAAGCACACAACCAGTATGGTTTCCGCCGTCACTCGTAGATGGCGGCCACCTTTCCAGCTATAATAGAAGAATGGATAGTTGGGCGCGTTGGTGGGAACTCATGGTAGGAAACAGAGCGAAAAACAGACGACGACGAAGAAGAAGCACACAGTGTATCGAGTACAGCTCCGCTTGTCTTATTTCTTCTCGAGTGTGAAAAGGCTGAACGATTTTTTGACGGCTCTTTCTGTTTCGTTCATCGCTGTCGATACGAGTTCCTCTGCGTTAAACTTTAAGTGAACAGAATTCAAAAGCTCTTTCGGTAGCTTTTTTCACTTAAAAGGGCAATGAAACGAGTGTTCTAATTTGGCTAAATACTATTTAGAAACACTCCCTAAACTTAATAACCGAATAAACTTGCCTTGGTTTTTCTTTCTAATCTAAGACATTCGCCAAAAACAAAAACAAGAAATATGATTTGGTTAATTATTTTTGGCGACTGTTCTTTGAGTAGGAAGAAAAACCAAGGCAAGTTTTCTACTTTGCCAACCCCAGCCACGCGCTGAGGTGGGCAAAGTAGAAAACGCGTGCTGAGCTCCAGGCATGGTTAAACCTTGGCTATTCTCATCACCGCAGTGGTTGGACACGAGCCACTACCCTACTGAAAAAAAAATTATATGAATTTATTTCTGATATGTTTATTGGACACCTTTTTCATATCAGAACTTATTATTTCATATCAGTTTCATATGTCGCATATAAGTTTTCAGTTAGGCTAGGTGGCGCTAGGTACCGCCCAATTCATGTAGTACAGAAATAATTCATTTGCTTACGCCACCCAGAGACGTATATAGAGAGAGTTTGGCCATTCGTTGGGAAGTACAGGAGACAAATGAGGAGGCGCCATTAGCCGAAAGCGGGCTGGGCATGTTCCAGGGCGTCTTCACAAATTCGAACGTGGCCAGCCAGAAGCCAGAAATAATACCCTGGCGGTGGTCGCGAAAAACAAACCTGATAAGTGCATCGGAGTAAGTTGTAACTCTCGGTGACTGAAAATATGGTGCACGTGATGTTTCAATCACGGTCATCTAAAATCATGGTGGAAGAGTGCGACTAGCGGAACGATCGACATAATCCGTACGCCAAGCGCCGAGGGCCGGGAATCTGCCTTTCGAGCGCTCACACTCTGTGCAAGCAGAACATAGTTGAGTGGCGCATTCGTTTCTTACATCTTTCTGCATGATCATGATCGAAGCATCACGTGCACCCTATTTTCAACTATAAAGGGTTACTTAATAATAAAGGGTTACTTAATAAGCGCGTAAGATTGTAATCTTACGCACTTATTAAAACGACCAAAACTGTTTCTCGTTGCCACCACTAGGGGATTCTTTTCGGCTTCTAGTCGGTCAAGAAAGCATGTCAGGCCCACTTTCTGCGTCTGGTGCACGCCCTGGCTCTGCCCGCGCCTCCCATTGACCAAACTCTGTATACACGGCTCTGACGCCACCATGTAGATACATTGCGCATACCCCTAGCGTCAGCTGGAACATATACAAAGAGCAATACAGATACACGGCACAACCAACATAAATACAACAGCACACCCGATAACTACTTCTGAGCTCTGCGTTTCCGCCTTTTATACTGGTCGTTTTGAACGTGCGGAATTTCTCTGTGACTGCCTACGCCATAGAAAATATTCCCAGCATGTTGATTTTTTTCTAGCAATGTCATACCTCTGAGAGTATTTTGAACGGCTAAGGGGATGAATCTCTTAGTAAAAAGTAAACGTTCATGTCGTAATTATTTGAAAGCCAATAAATCAAGTCGCTCTACTGCGCTTCCAAGCCACGTGTTTTCTTGCCCGCGCGGCACGTCGTATTCACCAAAAGAATTATATGATTTTTTTTCTGATATGTTTACTAGACACATTGCAAATTCTAATATGAAAGTCATATAAGTTAACATTTAAATCACATATAAACTTAAATGCTGCATATCAATTGGCATATGTTGCATATCAGTTCTCATATGTCGCATATCAGTTTTAGGATATTTCATATCAGTTTCATATGTCACTTATCGGTTTTTGTATAATTCATATCAGTTTCATATGTCGCATATCACTTTCTGAATATTTCATATCAGTTCTTATACAGACTCATATAATTTTTTCATTAGGCTACCCCAGTGTCCGCCGAGGCATTGATTGTTACGAGCCGAAGTCGAGCGCTCATGCAGTTCTCGTGTCCAATCCATAGGCCACGCTCGATTGTCGTCTGGCAGGTAGTTTTGATTCCACAATTTCGTCATCAAGCTTTGTGAAGGCAAAAGTGAAAGAAATAGACCCCTTTTATCCTCGCAATTTCACCGAGACAAAGAAGCTTCTGAATCTGTTGTGATCTGTGCGAGTATAGACCTTTGCATCGCTAATCAACCTGGCGAAAAATTCTGAGTCACTGAGCTGTGGACACATGCGTAGCGTCTGATTTACCGCACAACAGAGCAACAGCGCACGCTCACATGGCGTTCCACGGCCCAGCAGACAAAGATGGCAGCGCGTAGAAGGCGATTTTAGCAAAGGTCCATACTTGGACCAGTACACCTCTGCAAAGTCATGAACATTACAACCAGATGTCTTTTCATGACCCCTTTAATATCGCATCCCGAGTTCAAATGGATAAGGGTGGAACAGATATTGATCTTCAATCAACGCTCTTTTCTACGCAGCATCCTGTATGCCGACATCGTTAACTTCACCAGGCTTTCTGAGCAGCTCTCGGCTTCGGATCTTGTGCAAGCACTGAACGAACTCTTCGGTCGTTTCGACCAGATTGCTCAGGTAAGAGAGCTTTGTTTTCCCCCAACATTAGCTGTGCGGCCAAACCAAACATTTGTCTTCAAATTAACCTTAGGTCTGGTAAGACTGTTGATCGCCTTCAATCGACCCAATATATCTGTTCTCACATTAATTAGGATAAAATATTTATTATATTAGGTACGTTCTTTTATTTTTCAATAATTGAAAAATAAAACCGAGCAATTTCTTATTATTGCCTGTCGTAATATGCTTGGTTTTCACTAGCACAAAGAGAGGTGCGAGAAGTGGCTTCAAAGGGCTTAAGGAATGGTCTTTAATCTTGCGAGCTGAGTCAGCTATATTGCATTTGATGCCAATACTGCGTCAAAGTGAAGTGGGATAAAAAATCTAAGGGTATTTGCATGTTCATGAATATTGTTTCCTGGTCGGTACAGAACTTTCGGCATTGACCTCTCGCAAAATCGAAGCGATCCTAGTGGGTGCCGCGCAAACATCTTGGGTACCTTTTTGGCCACCGTTTCGAGTTCGATTTTCCAACCTCAATTCACGCATCCCGTCACGGCCAAATACAACGCATGTAGTTTCGAGTATGTGACTTTCCTTAAATGTATGGTGTTGCCTACCAATACGGATAGAATGCGCTGTGGCAAGTGTTTCGGGGCTGCGACGTACCAAAGTTTGTGCGCAGGTGAACAAAGGAAGAAGAATTGTACTGGACCGACCATCCTGCTCCATAGCCTCAATATCCTAGACTTCTGAAATGATCCGTGACACGGGAAGGTCGTTCTCCAATGTGGGGTCGTAGCTAGGCCGCCAGAAAGGAATGGGACGCAGCAAGCCTTACTCCCACTCCTCGCTAAGTAAGTCCTTATGGCCGCTGGAGGTCCGTATTTCAAAGGATGCAGTGCAAGCGAGCGCAGACTTTATTTTTAACCGGTGCTAAGATGTACTACTTTGTGAACGGGGCAATCGAAATCGAAACCATGCCACTCCTCTCCATGGACAAAAATGTCCCATAATGCAACGCGCAAAATGTTGCATGCGTAGATTTTTGGAAGCAATCTATCGTCTTCGGTTTTTTGAAGGATATATTTCACTGCATGACTTGTTCTGCACGCTGAATTTACACTTGTAAATGGTGCTCTGGAAAGTTTATGGCATGCGTCTTTTTTGTGCGTGTTTCAAGCTGCGTGCGCAGCAAGACGCTTGACTAGTCATTTTTGAGTAGGTATAAATGATCATTTGCGATGCTCCCTAATTGAGCGGAATAAATAAGTTGTGCAGTTTTGTCCAATCTTGGTTTCCACTTCTTTTGTGGAAGACGACAGAACTTTTACCTTTTGTCCACGCGCTGATTATAGAGAGCCCCATGTCTTTTATTTTTATCTGAAATTCACCCTATTTGTTCCAACAATTTTAAAGTTTAAAGTCTGCGATTTATTTGAATTCTTTTGGGGAAATCCCGGTAGGGAGGGTTAGTACAAACGCCATTATTTTCTAGATTGGGCCTCCACCACGGCAGTTTACAGCAATTGCGATATGGCACTAAAATATGCACAGATACGGACCATCACTACGAAAACCCTTTGACATTTATTTGTATATTCGGTTATACTTATCTATAAGAAAATATACTTTTTTTGCATTCTTGTATTGTTAACAAATCAAATATTCTTTTGTATTGTCATATTGTTAATAGACCAAATATTATAACGACGCAGGATAGTGATTTCTTGTCGCTCAATCAAACGAGATAAAAACAAGGAAAACAGTATTTTATAACATTACACATATCTCAAAGCAATCATAAACATCTAACGCTCACGTCCCGTTGAGATTTTTTAGAACAAATTCAACCGAACCTATTTGACGCATCTTTAAAATAGTCATGAATTGATATCGGGTCGAAATGTTCATGACTTTGTAGAGGCGTACTGGTCCTAGTCTGTCCGAAGTATACTCGCACAGACCACCGCTGATTCAGACGCTTCTTTTCGCGGTGAAATTGCGAGGATAAAACGGGAACCGTTTCTTTCAGTCTTGCATGCGTAAAGCTGGATGACGTATAGTTGTACGATCGAAGCCACCCGTCTGACGACGGTCGAGCGCGGCTCATGGATTGGACACGAGAACTGCGTGAGCACTCGACTTCGTCTTTTAACAATCAATGCCTCGGTGGGCACTCGGGTAGTGGTTCGTGCCCAACCACAGCGGTGATGAGGATAGCCGAACTCTAACAATGTCTGAAGCTCAACACGCGTTTTCTACTTTGACCACCCCGATTAACGCTGGCGCTACGATTAACGTTGGCGGCATAGGATAGGGACCAGGCCACGTGGCCGCTTATTCTGGCTCCGAGTTGAGCGTATGAACGATGCTCATATTTCTCGAATTATTTTGGCGACTGCCCTTTGCCTAGACAGAAAAACTAAGGCAAGCTTATTTCGTTATTAAACTTAGTAAGGAAGTTTATGTAGTATTTAGCGAAAGTAGAAAATCTATTCATGGCTCTTTTAACTAAAATGAACTTATAGAAAACAGGTAGCATGTGTTTTGGTTGATTTTGTTATCATCCTGTGATAAAGAACACAAGTTTTTGTTTACAAGACAAGCTTACAAAAATCAAGATTTCAAAGCAAGATGCCAAAGGCTCTTTGAAGGTTTACGAGTCTCAAGATACTGTATATGTTAATGCGCCGAAAAACTCAGAGAGAGGAGGAGACGGGAGAGCGCGGGTACGTCAGTACGCCGAGCTCTGGTCGGGACGATTAGTAGGTAGACCTAAAGCTCTAGCTGCCTTTGTCTGCCCTGCGCTCGTCTAACGCGTTGGAACGCGGGAAGCTGGCGTCCGGTGTTTGAATCTCGCACACGAACGCGTTCGACGAGTGCAGTAGAGACAAAGGCAGCTATAGCGTTAGGTCTACCCACTAACCATTCGAATCAGAGCTGTATAGGGTGGTTCAAGTCACGAGGCTCGATCTAAAGTGGGCCGTAAAAATCGACGCCGGCACGTAGCCATCTAAACTTTTCGTCAAAGGTGTATTTCCCAGGTCGTTTTTTTCTTGTAAAATTACAAAGCGTAGTTTTCTTTTAGTAAAAAATAGGGCCAAGAAACTTGCCAGGGTCTACGGCGGGCAGCAACGCAGACGACAGCAGTCCAGTAGCGCGGTGTGTTTGGCGTTCGTATTGATAGATGGCGCTACCTCCTTATCGCGACGACTCGCAACCACCGTGGTTTATTAAGACGAATATAATCTTTTTGAGATGCACCTTCAGTAAAAAATAAATGCGAACAATAAAATATACACTTAAAGTAAAAAACGCGTCTGCATAACGGTGGCGCTTTTGCTGCCAACGGATTTCGTCTGCGTGTCGTCTGCTATCTTTCGCTGGTCGGCTGCACCTTCAAACGCTGCACCCGACGCCATCTATCACTACGAACGCCAAACACACCCCGCTACTGGACTTGGTCGTCTGGGTCGCCGCCCGCCGTAGACCCTGGCAAGTTTCTTGGCCCTATTTTTTACTAAAAGAGAACTACGCTTTGTAATTTTACAAGAAAAAAACGACCTGTGAAATACACCTTTGATGAAAAGTTTAGATGGCTACGTGCAGGCGTCGATTCTTACGGCCCATTTTAGATCGAGCCTGGTGACTTGAACCACCCGATAGGGGGTATTCACTGGCCGCCATATTTGAGGTCACTGTTTAGAGCGCATGCTCAGAACGTGCTCGCATTAATAGGCTGCCAAAACCGGCAATCTTGATGGTGCGGGGTGCACGTTGCACAATAACTGTGGAAGCTCGCCATCAGCACGTGCTCAGCATTAGCGCACACAGATATGGCCGCCAGTGAATACACCCTATAAAGTCTAGAGCACATGCTCTGAAGGAGCCCACATTAATAGGCTGCTAAGACCGGCAATCTTGAAGGTGCGGGATGCACGTTACAAAAGAACTGTGGAAGCTCGCCATCAGCACGCGCTCAGCAGTCGTGCACACAGCTATTAGCGGCGAGATGTTTCGGTGCCGCCCTCGTTCGGTTACCTTTCGTGACGTCATTACCTTGTGAATAACAAGTTCGATGGTGTTTGTAATGGGCATGGTGGAAGCCTGAAATCATAGCGCTCTCAAAGCAAGAATGCCAAAACCGTCAAAAATGAAGTTCTTCCAATCCTTTTATTTCCGTCGATGAGACATCCTTTGCTGACGTCATAGTCAGCATTCGGCCAATTGTGGTGGGCCGATCACAGCGACGCTTTCGTTCGCTCACGTCACCAATAGCCGCCAGTGAATGCTTCCTATATATCTCGAGAGTGCAAGACACGAGAGCGCATGCGGTTAGAGCGCGCGACACCAGAGCGCGAAACCAGTTGAGCGTGAGGCACTGGAGCGCGTGTGTGCGCGCCGTGGAAATTTTCAATGATGGTATTTGTAGCTATACAGCTACCTAAGGGGGGATCAGTGGCCCAGTGGGCTTGCGCACACCAGCTCGGAGAACGTGGAGCGAAAGCTCGCTCTGCAGAACCCAGGATCCTGGGCTCAACCCCCACCCCTGCCCGTTTCGATCTGGGTGAGCATCGTGCCGGCGTGCGGTCGTGTATCACTACTGCGTGGTGCACGTTAAAGACCCCAGGTTAGCGGTTGCTCCGCACTGGATAAATTGCTTATCTAGAGCTGAGACACCAGACGTCCACTGAGGCAGACTAACTTCCAGCTGTATAAACATACACACAACAATTTGCTTGCCTTGCTACCTAATAGGTGCGTATAGACCATTTGCTGTATTACCCAAGCATCAAGGAGAATGCAGGGATTGGTGTTCCACGCGCCACACGCGCACGTCTTCCCCGTATAAAATATTCGAAGTAAATAACCAAAATAAAGCGTTGACGAACGCGCGTGCAAGATACAATTTGTTTTAGGTTTTTGCTTTGGAAAATGTACTACTGCTGAGGCCAGCACGTGCGGCGCGTGGAACACCAATCCCTGCATTCTCCTTGATGCTTGGGTAATATAGCAATAGGTCTATTCAATAAATTAGGCAGCATGCGGTAGGTCCTGGGGGGCTATGTTGCGCTTTTTGGACTCCCAGGAGACTAGGGAGAGGGAAGTGACGTCAATAACGCAGCAAATGCAGATTGGATGTTGATTTTGTTTTCTTCTGTCAACATCCAATCTGCGTTTTTTTAGTCGTTGACGTCACTTCCCTCTTCCAAGTCTCCTGGGAGTCCAAAAAGCGCAACATAGCACCCCTGTCCTGCCGGCTCATACTTGGGACGAATTTGTGCGTGTTTCCTTAAAAAGAAAAAAGAAACTTTCAGCAACTATGAATATTGTGATATCTTGTATATTCAAAATAAAATCTCGTCTCATGCTTTTACCAGCCAAAAATATATTTGAGGGTATTTGCTGCTGATTCCCAGCAACGACTTGAAAATACCCCGATAGTAACCCAAGTTATGGCCATCATTAGATTCGATACACATTACAAACAAATAGCCCAATTTGGTTATTATTAGCCCAATCGACAAACCCTATAACGACACTGGCAAGTGAAGGCAAAAAAAAAATCCTGTACAAAATCGTCCCGGACAGTATTGCGCACCGAGATGCATCTTGGAGGCTATGGTTGAATTCGGACATCTTTAGAACGCGTCGTACAATTTCGTCCTGCAAATGGCCGCTGCGGGGAGTTAAAAAAAAGTTGATTGCGATACTAGGGACTAACTGCGAAGGCTGTGCACGCGCGAGCGGCTACCCTTGACTGTCTCGACTGTAGCACTCGCTGCACGAGAGCTCGTGTAGCCGCCGAGGCTTCATCCAAAGCAACTAGCCTGCGCTTTTAGTATGCACAGCTAACAATAGCCCATGCTAAGGTGAGATGAAACATACAACCATAGTAAAAAGGAGGCTATGATACAACCCATCCGTCGGCCCCGAAAACTTTCTCGTGACGCGCGCTAAACTGGTTAAGCGCTCTCATGTCACCCGCCCAACATTCGGCGCTTTCGCGTCGTGCGCACTCCGAGAGCTCTCCCCTAAGTATGAAGTTGAATCTGACGTTTAGAATGGGGACGGCTGTTCATCAGGATATGTCATACAATACGACTGGAGAAGTCTCTGTTTTTAGAGTTCATCTTAAAGGGAAATTGGAGGATGCTTGTGGGGAACCTCGCATGTTTTAACAATAGACCGATCTCACCAGCCAGTTTGACTACGCCACCGCTGCCGCAATGCATCGAGGGAGCTTTAGTCTTTCTGCAGGTGCGACAACCTCGCTAGAGCTCTGCGCGTGTGGAGCATGAGGCGGCACGAGCCGTCTTGTGCACTGCTGCCTGCCTCCTACAAACTAAAGTTATGGCGGCGTCACACAGGCGCCGAACGCTTGGTGAGATCGGTCTATTCAAAGTTTTTTTTCGGAGCTGTCGTTTATATCGCGAACAAAATTCTGAGATTCTTTGATTACTAGCTTCTCTAACCTGGCTAAAGAGCAGCAGTTCGCGAGATTAGTAAAGCAGCCTTTTCGTAGAAAAAGATTTCTCGTGGGTATGCTTTACAGCCTTGAAGTCAGTCTGCCTTCAACGACCGACTTGTCTCTCAGCTGTTGATGAGCAATTTAGCCAGTGTAGTACAACCGCTAGCCTCGGATCTTTAAGACGCACCACGCTGTAGTAATACAGGACCGCACGCCGGTACGATGCTCATCCAGATCGAAACGGGCAGAGGCGGGGATTGAATGCAGGATCCTGGGTTTTGCACCCTTTCCTAGAAACACACAACACGATGTGAGCTGTTCACGATATAGTTTTATTTGTCGGAAATAAGCGCAGTTAAATAACGGCACTTACCGTTCTCGAGACGGACACTCTTCAGATGGATGCCGATTAGAATTCCGACACTCGGGTCTGCATAAGGAGCCATTTCAATTAGCCAAGCACTAAAACTCTTGCAGACACTAAAGTCTGGGTTTTGTTTAGCTTAATTCCCGGGGAACTTTCACTTCCTGTCCATCGCGGGGAAGTAGTGAAAAGTTTGAATAAACTTCTTAAATCCCTGTCGACTGCGCGGATGGTAAGAGAGTTTAATCTTCAACAAAAAGATGCCTAAGACAGCGCCGAGGAAGGAGATGTCCTCTGGTGGCTTAGCAGGAAGGACTGGAACTCTTTAACTATTATTGCTAGAAATTTACTTAATTTTTTTATGAAGGGCCAGAAGGTATCCTTGTGACACTTACAAAAAGTTGAAACGAAAATTATTTAGAAATGATATCCACGACATTTTAGGAAGAAGACTAGTCGGGCATTTGTAACTATCAGTCCCAAAGTTCCGAAGTCTTTTTTTTTTCATTTTGTTTATTGAATCTGAATTTTCAGCAGGCTTACTTGAAATTACTTTCTAATTTTATCGGACTTACCTGAAAACTCAGAACCCTAAATATGACATACCTTGATATACTATATGGGTGGTTTTATTAGAAATCAAACACGCGTGTCGAGGTGGGCGCCACTTTCTTAATAAAGAATACGGTTCTTTAATTTTTCTTTTATTTTGTTTCACAAAAAAAAAAAAAAATAAAGTGGAGCAAGGTAAAATACTAAATTTCGGCTGCCTTTTTTTTACTCAGTTCTGTTGGTTGTTTTTAATGGGTAATAACGAAAAGACCTCAAAATATTTGTGTAGAAATATATTATGCTCGGTCAATGTTTAGTTTGAATTAAGCATTTTTGGTATAATTTAGGCCACAAATAAAGAATGATAAACATCGCATATTTGACGTTTCAGTGATATATTTGTAGCCTTGTGTAAGCGAGCGAGGCGACACGCCGAAAAGCAAAGCCATGACCCTAACAATGACTACCAAGCTGGCGGCTATTGAAGAAATGACAATGACGGTGTTGGTGCTAATAACGACTGTTTCAGTTGAAGTAAAAAGCACCTGTTTTTTTACTTCAAACCCAATTACATCAAAACTGTTTTTTCAGTAGATAGGTACCATTATTTCCTTGACCTGCCAATATAGAGCGTTAAGTTTTTTATTCAGCCGCCTAGATAGGTGTTGAAAGGTACTGAACTAGAATTAAAAATGTGCACCTAACAGTTTTTCCGTTACACATTTTTTATACACTAAGAGGGGTAAGATTTCAGTACTAAAACAAAGAACTGATAAAAAATTGAATTTTCGATTGGTTTTATAAATTCTATATATATATATCGGACTATAATATTCCTGATAACTACAGGGTAAAATGTTCCTCGGCATGGCCTAAACTGCAAGTGGTGTATAGGACTAACCCTGCGAAGCTGAAGAGGTTCTTGGAAAAAAACGAGTTAGAGGTAATGTCTAGAGTATTTTTATCCCATGAATCTGAATATTACGTTCGTTTTCCCTGAAGATGTAACGAAACGCGAGAAAACACGAAAAACCTCCGACTAGTCGTACATCATAAAAGGATATTTCGGCCGCCAAGCGCGTGTCGCTCATGTAGTCAGCGCGTGAAATTGCAAGCTTGCGATGTATATTCCTCCGCACTGACACGAGTACTGACGTCTTTTCCTGGCCTTTTTGAAAATAGCAAGAGTGCCCGTGCCTACTTTTTGGGCGCTTAAGATGCGCGAGCGCAGAAATTCCGAAAAGTCCTTTTATGCTGTAAAGCTCCGGTGAGGGAGGGTGTTCCGCAGTACTTTAAAAACATTTTATTCAGCAGCCTCCGTGCACCAAGTTTAAAACATAATCTCGATATTCGTGATCCTGGAGGCGAAATGAAGACGATTTAGGTGTTTTTACTCAAAAAACAGAACAACTTCAGCTTCCCTCTGTGGCCGAGTGGGTTTGAGCACAACAACTCGGACCACGTGGAGCGAAATCTCTCGTTGCAGAACCCAAAGATCCTGGGTTCTGCAGCTTGTTTCTATCTCATTAAACATCTTACCAGCGTGCGGTCGTGTATAACAACTGCGTGATACATGTGACAGACCCGAGGCTAACATGGGTACTGTAATCACTAAATTTCTCATCTACAGCTTAAGCTAGTTTAGTTTACGTCAGACTGACCTTACTCTTTCTAAACATAAACGCTTTTGTTTTTAATACAGGTAAAAGTTTTTACTTGAAATTCACGTCCGGAATTGTTGACACTGACCATGATGTTGTGTTACATGTTTAGGTCACATTCGGTATCATTATCAAAGATTTCGGTGAAATCTTTTTTTTTTTTTTTAAGTCTTTTTATTTGGCGATCTCCTTCCGTGCATCTAAGGGTTTGCCCATTCGAGTAGTCTACTGTAGGGCTGATGAACAATATTATTGCGCGTGTTGTTGGTAGACACATGCAAAATAAAACATTGGAAAAGTGACATACGAGTGATCAATAAATGAAATATTAAATGTGTGAATACATTCATGTTTAAACATCTGACCTACGTGTAATAACAAGCTTAGGTGTTATAATCTTTGTATGTACATTTTCACCTAAAATCTTCCTCTCTGTATTAAATTAAAAATTAGCGCTCAGTTTTACTCCAATGTTTATGTATTGTGGAGTCATCTGTCATACGTTTAATGATTTCTACAAAGTCACGCATGGAGGATTCTTAAACATATCTTATTATTCATTTGCCTAAAAAATTTATATTTTGCGTCTGTTGTAATATTTTTTTTTTAAATTGTCGTTGTTTAAGTCTTGCAATTTCTCTAGTTACTTATACAGGTGCATTTGCAGCTAGCGCGCTACTCTATTTTTTTGTATTGCAGTTGCTTGCGTTGCAAGTGCAGTTGGGGTTAGGGGCCTAGTCAGGCCACATCTACAGTCGCATGTTGCCCCAACTTCAAGACAATTATGTATTGTCTGAAATTCGAAGTGAATAAAATTGAATGACATAAAATAGATGCTGATATTAAAAATGTAGCCAAGTATGTTATATTTTCTCAAAACAAATATATAAAAATATAAAGCATAATATTTAGGTTATATTATGGGTTGTTAGGGGGATATTCCAGAAGAAGTAGTGATCTTTTAGCTGTTTAGAGTATACCTGTGTTTACCATAAATCTCTTGTGTTTACTTTCTCTCGTAGTTGGGGAAGTTGATGTTCTTGTTGTAGACTTGCTACGGATGACATGATGGCAACCCGGATTGCGCCTTGGCCAACGAAGATCGTGGAAGCACAGGGGCACCCCGGTGACGGTTATGAACTGGTGAACGAACAAAGTGGGTTACCGATGTTTTAAGCCTCGCCAGTCGTTTTGGAGTGGTGTGTTGTCTTGCCCACTATTCGCGACTCCAGCGAAATCGACGCCGCGTAGCGGCAGCGCTGAGAAGCTCAGGAGAGGAGGTTGTTTCGACTCTGTCGTCTGCTATCGCTGCTTGGTTCTTGTAGGCAGCATAGAAACAAACATCATTTCCAGTAATTATTTTTATGATTCCGCCGTGTCATTCCTACGCACTGACTAGAAGAACGTTTCTACCGTCGAAAAATCGCTTTGCTTTCAAATGGAACACTGATTTTACGCTGCAGTGCAGGAATTCGTGATGGTCCGCGTGCTGAATGACGAAAACGACCTCCTTTCGTCCGCCATTTTGCCTGAGCAGCGCGCCTTCTATAGTTCGCTAGAGTCGCGAATAACGTTCAACGTAGATTCTCTGTATTGGGGGCAGGGAGGGAGGGAGAGATATCCAACCTTCATGCCCCCAGCGGCGAACTTGAGAACTAAGCCCATGGGGAGAACACCAACAAGAGAGAGATTTGCCGTGCGTGAGGAACGACGAGGAAAGGGAGGGCAGTGCCTCCACTAGTTGGGGTTTCGCGTTCGTATATGATAATATTTTTCTCGGGAAGGGGCACTAGAGCTACCGCTGTAACACGTGAAGAACCAAGTGGGCACGAGTACCTGTCGAACGATGACGCAGCACTCGGCTCTAATACATGGCGTGGATTCACGTCACTTCAGCCGCCATTGCTCCGTATCATGCTCCTGTGGCCGTACAGCTGCAACGGAAAAAAGTAGCACAAGTAATTGACGACCGGAGCGGCAAAATCGCGACACGAGGTGCTATTGTTCACGAGCGCGCCGATAGCAAGAGTACCAGTCACGTTCCATGTCTCAAAACGGACTCATGCCCTTTGCCGGATGGACCCTACTCGCGTTGGGACGGGGTCTGCTTCAGGCGACTGCGCATGGGAACCGCCATGCTACCTAAACGTACTGCAATGTACGCTTGGAACAAGCAACGACTGAAAAGTTACAACGAAGAAAACGCAGACCCCGACAGACGACATGGACGAAAGGTTCTGCCGACACTGCAAGGTCGTGGCCTCAGAAAATCACGTTTTCTGGGACTGCATGAACATTTCTCTGAAAAAAATAAGAATTTTACAGACCATACCCGATGATCAACGACCCAAGAGCTTGGCGGAATGGACCAGACCATCCGGTTCACCCAAGCATCGAAAATAATTATTCGACTCCCTCCTTTGCTTTAATAAGGAGGCTCACCTGACTCACTTCAATTAATCCCCATCCCCACCCAAGGACAGCACCGACGGCTTAAGCCCAGCTGACCTGACCCTGGTGTTTCTTTCATCTGTTATTATTATTAAAGACATTTTCAAACAAAAAACGCGGGCGTGGCCGACAGAAAGCAGCGCATCCTAAAGCCCGCATTTTGAAAGCTATCTTATCCTTCAATGTTCGCCGGCTACTCCCTCGTTGAGACATTAAATGTGGCTGGCACTCTGGCTATCGGCGCGCTCTGGAACAATAGCGCCGCGTGTCGCTAGTTTGCCGCTCCGGTCATCAGTCACTTGTGCTTCTCTTTTTCCGTTGCAGCTGTACCTTGTGCAGCATACATTTGGTACCATCGAATTTATTCTTTTCGGCAAGGCTTGCCGAGAAGAACAATTCCGATGGTGCCAAACGTATGCTGCAGAAGGTACGGCCACAGAAGCATGTTACGGAGCAATTGCGGATGGTACGGCGTCATATGAGGTCACGTGCGAGGCAAGTGTACTTGCCCCACAATCAGACGAGGAAGGTGACGTAATGAGTCTAGTACATCGGCCTTGCGTTGGACAAACGATGAGCTCTTTGTAAATTGAGCTGATCAAAGCGATATACAGTTGAATCTGCTCTCCGATACTCCCCGCGACCTACCAAGTTTCGGGAAATCCTTTCCACTTCTCCGACTTTAACGACGCGCTCGGAAGGTGTCCCTTGACATCTTGTTTTGTGGTTACATCATTCTCCTCAACTCGCCTGATCCGGCTCAACGGGAAAATCCGGAAATCCCACATGTTTGGAGTGCGCTGCTCGGACTTAGGATTACCCCCGAAGCCATAAGCCGTAGACGGCCGTGTCTGCGACTCCTCTTCATAGACATTGCAAAACTCCCCTTTCTTTCGACCTTTTGCGAACTTCAAACGGGACAAAATAGCAAATACCAGAAATAGTAATTTTAGAGCAGAAAAACATGGTACGATAAGAAAGTTTCACACGTGGCAGCAATAAATAATTTAACGTACAATAAGTCACCGAGCTCACAACGTGAGCAAAGATCGACAAGAATGCAACCGACAAGAGTCACGTACGCGACCACCATCCATAAAATATGGCGGGAAATGTCTCGTTCACCAAATGTTGCGGATTTTGTTAATTCTACGTTTGAAGGTTTTGTACAATAATATTTAATATTGTTGTACAAGAATGTTTTCAGGCATCACCAATTCCGGCTGCAAATTCTGCTTTGTATTTATTAAGTGGATGGAAAATTGATGCGTGAGAATTACACAACTTGGTTGTTGCAGGAAGCAGTACCACGTTTACTAAAACATATTCGTCGAACTCTTATTTTAAAAAAAATGAAAATTGTGAGAAAATGGCACTTGACAAAAAAAAAAAACACCAGAGGAAAGTAAGGATGACATTGCAATTAATGCATAGGTGCGACCGAGCTGGAGAAGAATAGCGATAGTAATCCCTGGAAAAAGGGAGCAAAGGGGACAAGAGATAAACATAAATCTCCCAAAATAACTAGGTGACTGGTGCGCGACTGAAACAGTTCGCCCGGTCGTGGTATCGCACAAAGGAACCTCCCGATTTCCAGTGCACCTGAGGTGACACTGTAGAGTCTGCACTGTTGTTTATTTCGTCAAGTACCATTGCTTCACAATATTTTAAATAATAGTTTGACCAATATATCTCAATAAACTTGGTATTGTTTTCTGCTACAACAAGTTATGTAATCCTCACGCATACAACTCAATAAATTTAATGCTTTAAAATCAATAAATATAATGCAAAATTTGCAGCCGGTTTTGAAGATGTCTGAAAATATTCTTGTACAAAAAAAAATTAAACATTATTGCACAAAACCTTTAAACGTAAAATTAACAAAATCCGCAAAATTTAGTGGACGAGACATTTTCTGCATATTTGATGGATGTTGGTCGCGTACGAGACTCTTTTCCGCTGCATCTTACTCGATGTTTGCTTACGTATTGAGCTCGGAGACTTAACGTACATTGAATTATTTATTACTGCCACTTGGGAAACTGTCTTATTGTATCGTGCTTTTTTCTTCTAAAATGGTCATTTCTTTAAATTAAGTAAGAGTGGTTCATAAAGACTCTATTATTTTTTCTGATAGGTTAAATGACTGCTTGGTATTTTTTCTGCTCCTTATTTGCTTTTTTGTGCTATCTGAAATTCGGACAAGGTCGAAAGAAAGGGGGTTTCGCAATGTCTACGAGGAGAAGTCTCAGACATGGCCGTCTACGGCTGATGGCTTCGGGGGTAATCCTAAGTCCTGAGCAACGCAGTCCAAACATGTGGGATTTCCGGATTCTCCCATAGAGCCGGGACGGGCGAGGTGAGGGAAATGATGAAACCACCAAGCGAAATGTCAAGAGACACTTTCCGAGCGCTTCGGTAAAGTGGGAGACGTTGAAAGGGATTCCGCGACACTTGGAAGATCATATGACGTCACGTGTAAGGGAAGTCACGTGTAAGGCGATTTTAAAAGCTCAATATTTTAGTTGTTGTTTTTTTTTTCTTAAATTTGTACTGCATGTAAACACTAACGCTTCTAAGGCACTTAGACGGCCTGCAAAAATCGGTTTTCAACATATCTCGCTGCAATTTACAACAGAGGTGCAAGTAGGCGGCGGAAGTTTACAGTGAAAAAAATTAAGAAATGGACTTGCCTTGTTAAAAATATATAAAAAAGAAAGAAACTTTTTCTGGGCAATCTACGACGCCACGTCGCAGACGACGCACCCGTAGAAAGAAGTGCAGCCGACAGATGGCGTATACCGCGTCGAGGGAGCCGCCGCTGATTCGTGTTGATAGCAGACGATCTCGCAAAAGAACCCGAATCCGCCGGCGCTCCCTCGACGCAGCTTGCGCCCTCCATCTGTCGGACGCATTTCTCTCTACGTCGGCGAAGTGGCAACATAAAATGCCCGAACAAGTGTTGTTTTTTTTTTTTTTTTTTTAATGAGGGATGATCATTCCTTCATTTTGTCACTGTAAAATTCAACTACTTGCTTGCACCTCTGTAGTAACTTGCAGCGCGATAAGTTGAGAAACCGATTTTTGCGGGACGTCTAAAGTGCCTTAGAAGCGTAGTTAGTTTACATGTTTTACAATTGTAATTGACGAAGCCGACTAGGGTTTCTGTTTGGACATGTAAACGCCATGAATATTCAAAATTCAACGTGCGGTGTTTTTTATAATATTTCGGGAATGTTTGGACATGTAAGCGCCATAAATATTCGAGATTCAACATGCATTTCTTTTAAAGTAATATTTCGGGAACCAATAGTTGTCAAGAAAGATGCTGCGGCTAGTTCAGTAGCACCAGCGCGAATTCCTTAATAGCCAATTCTAATTAAGGTTCACTCGCCAGACATGTCAGGTCATTAGGGCATAGGTTGAGAGTCAAAAGGCACAGTATTATATTGTTTGTGTTGCGAATTGCTGACAAAAGCGATAGTCCTAGTTGTATAGGTTGGCCCCAGTGGTTCCCCTGGCGATGTAAAACAAACCGCAAATATTGACGTCCGAAAGTACAAATTTCTAACTCACACAAAATGTGAATTTTGGTGGTGGGTCTTACTTTGTGACGATTCAGTGTGCTCCTGCAGAGAGCAGACAGCGCACTTTGTTGTCTGCTTGCTTTGGCTATTGGGAGAGGGTGCCACGAGTTACAAGCCTCGCTCACTCGGCCGTCTGCGAATACGCCCGCCATTGACCCTGACCAATTTGTTGCTTTCATCTTTCACAAGAAGGTAGCTACGCTTTGAAACTTGATAAGGTAAAACCAACCACAAAAATGCAAGTTCACTGAAAGTTCCAGTGTTCTGTGTAGGCACCAATTTTTCCGCTTCCTTCTACAACGCGGGGATCAACTGGGGCCATCCTATGTAATCACCAATCTTGTTCTAAATCTCAGAGGCATAGTAAACCTCTACCTGGCTACTTTTGATGGCTTTAAATACAAATATATTAATAAAGATCAGAAGGGGTCCCCAAAATGGTGCAAATGTTCTACTGAAGCAGTGTGGTGTAGACCGTACAGTTCATTGTCCAAATTCGATACTTTCAGGAAATTAACTTGAAAGCGTTCAAAAATGCTGTGTGTGCCTTCTATATGGGGCTGTACTGCCCTCCTGTCTATTATCTGAAGCACAATATATTTCCAGCTAAAGACAGCAGGCGCACAAGAAACGGATACAAGTACTAAAGAATTCAAGCTAGTGTATCAATTTTCCGGACTCCATACGCATAAATCATATGCTCGATGTTGATATATCACTTATTTAAAAAACGACACACTAAAAAAAAAGCAACCTGTTCCTCTGTGATACGAAACCCTCCTTTGTTACTTTGCTTCACCGTTCCAACAAAACGCCATATATTAAATCGTAAGGCCCGTTTGCTTTTTTCTTCAATAACTTTGGCGTAATTTGGAATCTCCGTAACGTGCTTCTGAAATAAATAAAAAAATACCCAACCAGTTTTCTTAGCGATGCCTCGAACAATTCGTTAGATCTTCACTTTTTATGACTGTTTTAATATAGAATTGTTTTCTTACAGATGCGAGGTTGAAGGAACAAAGAAAAAACGTTTGCATCTCGCATATTTTTGTTTTACTGCAGAAGAGCCTATATATTGTTACATTTCGGTTACAGCAGACCATATTTTAATTTGCAGTATGAATATCTATTTCAAAACCACAGCTATGCAATTTTTTTCAAAAATATAAATTTGATCTTCACCCCTAAAGTAGTGATTCAATTGACTTCACTTCATACGTCCACATGACTGTAACTGATACTAAATCACTGGAGAGATCTGAAAAAGGTCCCCATGAATGCTTTCAAATACGATTGAAATAGTAGATAAATGATACATTATGATCTAACACAACCGAGATAAATATAAATGGAATAAAACCGACAAAAGGTTAGAGATACAACAATCTTTACTCGTCACAAGGAAATTTTATCAGTAATCCTGAAGGAAACAGCGAAGAGATTCTGTACGAAGAGAGATAGGAAACATAGCTTCTTTTCACAAGAAAATCCTGCAAATGTTTTCTTTATAAAGTAATAAACATTCCTGAATCAAAATTCTTCCTCGGTTGTCTGGCATCTGCGTATCACCTAGCACGTGCAAGAAAGTTCTATTTTCGATACAATTGTTGCAGCTTACGTGCACGTAAATGCAAAGTGCAAAGAAATAATCGGCGGCTTTTTTTTTGCTTTTTTTTTAAAATCGAAATGCTGGATTTAGAGCCACACTACATCCTTTCACCTAAAATCTATGTGCAGCCGACTCTACGAGTCAATTGCACCAAACAAGTATCGTAAAAAGCGCAACGTCATGGTGTTCGTTAAGTATTTGTGCGTGTTCTATCCTCGCTAAATCAATCATGTGCAAAGGGCCCAGCGAAATGCGCTTTTAGTATGTGTGTTCGTGGCTGTATGTTTTCGTGCCTTCCGCTGTATTCGGGCATATATAATGAAACGAAGTATTTCATAATGGAAAACGCTCTTTGGAGCACCAACCTAAGCTATAATACGTATTTGGTGTCCGTCCAATACCATTTCAAGAAAAATGCAAAAATTACTGATGCCGTGTTTGTGCTACGTATCGCGCAGTTCATAATCACAATGTATTATGCATCTAAAAGGCACAAGACACCGGCAATAGCCAATCAAAGTATAATTTTTTTTTTAAATATGGCCACAGGCAGAGGGGTAGGCCAGAACAAAACCTGACTGAAAACCGGAACTCAACCAAATATTAATTTTCGCCGGAATCTTTTGGACAAAAACCAATTTACATAAGAAATAATTACAAAATTAATTAAAGTGAACCAAAAAAACAAATAAAATAAAATATATAAAAGTTCTTAGTGTTTACATTAGTCTTTTTTTTTCTTTTTAGTGATGCGAACAGACTTTTTGGCGATCAAGAGAAATATATTGCTGGGATATACATATTTGCAAGTATTGAAACAGAACAGATTGTTAAGACGTCATGAAACTAGTTTAAAAATCAATATTTTTTGTGCCTGCAAACCTCGGTAATATGCAGCTAATGTGGCATTCACTGCTTAGACTCAAACTATAGTCCGATATTTCAAACTCAAACTCCAGCTCCTTATTTTTCTCCAGTTTCCTAAGGTGTTCTTGAGAGTCCTCCGTCTCCCCCAGCAGCAGAAAAACACAAAAATATAAAATTTGCAGCTCAGCAGGTACCTCTAGATAGGGAGATTATACAATCAATCTGCAACTTAAGTATATAAAAAATAAATAGAAAGGTCATGAACAAAACCAGAACGCACATTTTTCAGACTCTCTCATAGAATGTTTATATTCAGTTCACTACAACAATGTAGTAAACGGGGAAGGGCGTATTTTAACATTTGATCACCATGACGTGTTTTGGAATGCGGCACTAACCAAGTATCTATACAGCGAGTGTTGTAAATCATTTCACTAAACAAAAGTTTAGAAATCGATAAGGGCAGATTATGATTGTATTCGAAAGACCTTTTTAAATGTAAGAGCTAATTTACAACTATAATACTTATGAAATTGTACGTTACTGAGTTGATTAAAGAGTATAGACTATCATAGGCCGCATGACATTTAATATGAATGACACTTTTTTCGAGTATATGAATTTATTTGATATTTGTTGAGGTTGAATTACCCCACACTAAAAAAGCAATCATTGAATTTCGTCTGAAAAAGAGAGTTGTAAATGAGTTTCTGAACCGAACTGGGTATCATGTATCTATGTTTGAACATAACACCGAATGCCCCCGAAAATTTCTTACATGTGCGTTGAACCATTTTGTCCCAAGCCATATGATGGTTAAGGATTACCCCTTGAACTTTTACGTTATCGACTATATCGATAGCACACGTACCAAGAGAATGCATCCTCGTATATCAACAATGTTTATTGCGCAATCTAAATAAGACGTCCTTAGTTCCATCTACATTTATCTGCAATGACTTTGAAAGTGCCCATGTGTCGAGCTTAGAAAACTATTCACATCGCTCATAATTTTACTCGTTTCAACTCCCGAAAACTTTATACACGCATCATCTGCAAAGATTATATAGCTTATACTATCCTCAATATTTACAGGATAATGTTGTTTGAGCTTTCGAGTAGCGCTCCCCGTGGCTGAGTATGACACCCTCCAGCACCCTGCGCCGACCTGTGAGGCCTTCAACATTTCATTATAACCCTTTTTTTTTTTTTGCTATGCCGCGGTCGTAGCTACTGTCTTGACTATAACGAACGTTATAAAAACAAACAGGAGCATCTTAAGGAGGCTTTTGTAACATCCATATGTCTAAGATCCTAAGGTGTTAGCCCCGCAATCAAAAAACTGGTTCACACCCTTAAGGATGTAAAATGTGTTAGTTTGCACTCTCCCAAGTGTGCCATTTGACAAAACTATATAAGACTTTACTTGCACCATACCGCGGAGATATTAATGTATGCACGGCCGCTTATTTGTGACAACTCAAATATAACAGCACCTAGCAGAACTATTAAGTTTTTAAAGATGGATCACAAGACGTTTCGCTGAAGTTGCCTATGTACGTTAGCCGTACAAGTATATCAGGTTTTAGTTTATGCACTTAGGAATGTGAGTACTATGTTTCGCAAACAAAACAGGAAGATTAAAATAAGCGTGTGAACATTCATACATTTCACTTCACTTAAAAAAAAAAACGGCTATACGGTCTGTGGAAAAAAATAGCAATGCTCTCTTCTTCCTTTGCTTTCTCTGCCTAGCTTTGACCTTCGTACGAATATACAGGGTACGGCCGTAGGGACCAACACATTTGGCACGCCTTGCAAAATTGGTATTCCAAACGCACGTAGTTAAAACTGGGTACACGAAGGTACAGTAGTTTTGCAAGAAGTTTTGGCTATTGTTTTTTTTTTCAGAACTCAAGTCGACGGTGGTAAAATATTAAACAGAATAAAAACGGCGTCCGTGCATTTCCCATGCCCTATACCGTATGTTCGTCGTCTACACACTGGTTTGTGATTTTGCTTCCAAGAGGTCATTGTTGATATATTTTGTTAAAAGTAATAATTATTGTTGTTATATGGAGGATCGCCAGCCTCTAATATTGAAGATAACATAACAAGGCAGGTGAGCTGGTTAAAGTTAAATATCTGTAAAACCGAAGACAGAGACTACAAAGAGGGGACAAACACAGGACGTCTGAATCAAGACGTCATGTGTTTGTCCTTTCTTTGTAGCCTTCGTCTTGGGTTTTAGAAATGTTTAACTCTAATATTGGTTCTCAGCGTTTTTGCGTTCAGCAAGCCACCCGGAAGCCAGCTCATAAACCACTGTGCAGATGACAAACAGGCTGGTATAGAACATAAGAAATCTACGTCCTCTTTTTTTTTTTGTAATATTTTACTACATCCGAGTGGAGATTAAAAAAAAAAAAGACATTAAACGTCTTGCGAAACTACGTTCGGGTGCCCTGTTTCAGGTATGTACATTTGGAATTAGAATTTTGCAAAGTGTGCCAAATATCTTGGCCCTAAGGACGCCCTTTGTATTTATAGTCTTCATTTAATGATTTGACGCCTTCCTGTTTGCACGGATCGTTAGTAACAGCAAGGCGCTGCGCGTCAACAACACCCGTTAGGAAAGCAAGCTCTGTTATTGTATAAATAATAGTTTAAAACATTTAGGCATTTCTGAAATATTTGCGAGTAATATTCTACAAGGTATATAGCGCATGAGGTACGCATCCTATGGTTTTATGAACCACGAACGTTCTTTCATGTTTACAGTGCATACTTTAAATTAAAAATTTAACGCTATAGTGGACACTTTTTATACTTATTTTAAGTTGTAACGTTCACCAAAATTTCAGTCACATCTTTGGAAACTTAGTTATGCGCCAGCGTATTCACTCAAATAAAAAGTTATTGTAGGTAAAAAAGATAAAACTTGCAAAGTAATAATATTATTTTTCTAAGAATACAGCTTGCAAATAAATGAAAGGAAGCTATATCTTGTTATATCTTGACATAAAAGGGGCTCGTATTTTGATAAAAACAAAATAGGTACATGTTGATGAAGACAGTAGCGCCTATTGCCAGAAAATACCATTCACATATTACTACCATTTCGAACTGGTTCAAACCACATTGGAACTGGTTAGAACCGGTCTGGAACCAATAGAAACCGTTTTTTTTTTTTTTTCGTTCTTCAGAGCTGAATCGGAACTGAACTGAAGATTGTGAGACCCAACACGAAATAAACCGATAAAACGATCGATTGTACAGTCTGATTAGCAGTACCGCATGAAGTCCCGCATGCGATGAAGCGGAAAGACGCGATTGATCACATTCATCTTCAGCGGCGGAGTTTGAAGGCTGTCGCTTTTCTGAAACGCCTCGACAAGTTAACGATTCTTAAAATGATTCATCGAATTAAACTAGTTTCACGAACGTCATCATCGAACCAAAGCAAATAAATAGAATAAGTTGTTTGTGCTCTCACATCGTCAATAAAACCTCTCTTGGTTGACTGCCGTCTCTCTCTTTCTCTAAAAGCTCATCGATTACGATAAACTCGGGGAACGACAAATCGATCTCCATGAACGGTTCGAAAAGTCACATCCGTTGTCGAGGAGAGTTTCACACCTATAGTAAACGACAAGGTGAAAACGGCAGGGCATCTCCTTTGAATGCTTGGCTTACCGCCAGGTAGGAATTTGTGGGTCAGGCAGAGGTTTGACTTGGAGGGGGAAGGTGGCTTTGCAACGAAATGTTACGTAATGTATTAGTTTAACGTCACGGACGTGTGTGACGTGCGTCACAGAAGAAGGTAAATATTATTTCAATGAGAATACCGACACATTATTTCCTATATGGCCTATATTATATCAAAATTTTTACCTCGGTGTTTAGAGGGAAGGGAGGGAGGGCGGAGACTCCCCCCCCCCCCCCCCTCTCTCTTTTTATCCTCCAGTGCTTACAGCACACGTTTGTTGCCTTCCAACTTGAGTTGGCTGCGCCTGCATGCTCGAGACACACGAGACGCACAGCGTTATCGTGTGGGCAGTTCGCGCTGGAAGCGGGACAACCGAAAGACATCGTTGCCGTCCTCACCCTGTCAGTGACTGCAGCTCTTTTTCGAGGTTCTCGAAAAGAGTGTGGAGTATGCGGAAAGGAAGTCGTCTGCTTCTTTTCCAGGAGTTTAGGTAACGCCAGGAAGACATCGAGCTCTGATTGGCTGTGACTAAAGGATAGTGTGTAAACCTCAAAGCAAGCTGCCTTGAGGTCTACCCACTATCTTTGATTCAGAACCAATCAGGGCGCGGCGTTCTGACGTCACCGAAAACCTCCGAAAAAGAAGCAGACAAACCTGCGCTCCGCATTGCCTCTAGTCAGAGATTGTTTTCGATTCGACGTTTATCTATTCAGCGCGAGAACCGGCCCCAAAGGAAACGTGAATCGCGTGTCGAGTCAGGACGCGTCTAAGAATTCGGCGGTTGTCACTGACAGGGTAAGACCGGAACGGCGTCTCCTTTCGATCTTCGGGCCTCCAACACGCGCTCCTTGCCTTCCGTCGTACTTCGGCCGCTCATACGCGCTCGATGCTCACGATACGTCAAAGGGTTGTTATCGTAGGTAGCAAGCTCACGCTGGTGTCAAGACAACTGAAAGACCTCCCTGCTTTTCTAATCCTGTCACTGGCCGTATCTCTTTGGCGTAACGTCTTCTGCCACTAGGAGGTTTTCCCGAAAACACATTTTGAAGTTAATAGCGACCGCAGCTTCGACTACCCATCCCGTGTTATGTTTTAGGAGTTCGTCGCTTTTTCAATTAGGTTTAGGATGAAGTATACGGGATCGTTATTCTTGGCCCAGGGGCGTTTACACTCAAGAAAACGTTTTTGTCAGCCAAGGCATATAGTGCCCTATCTCTAAACTGTTTCCTCGAGTGTAAGTTGCATATCAAGAGATATATAAAAGCGCCTTTCCTGGCGCCACCAACACCCGAACGATGTTTGCGTTGGTGTCGAAATAAGGGATCCGACATCGGCGCCAGGGTCGTTTGTGTAACTGCGCTAAACATCTGGCGCCGTCTCGCCCCGGATGAGATGCAGCATATATGTTATGACCTGAGACCGTTTTTTTTTTTGTTGTTTTTACGAGTTAGGCAGAGATTGAAGACGACTACGGGGACCCACCGACAGGCGAGTCAGCGAGCGAGAACTACCTCCTTCTGGCATCGTCAGGACGTTATTGGCACATAAATCTTTACGATACGTTCCGTCCTGACATGGCGAGAACGAGCGGAGCAAGGGGTTTTCAGCAGTAACATTCTGCAGCAAAGCACTAAGGGAACGTTGATACTTCTTAAGGGTAAGCAACAAATACCGCCGAGTACGTGGCGGAATTGTCAATGCACGCGGCTGCAATACGGAGGGACGGTGTTGGAACCCCGCTCGGACCCTTTCTTACTTTTATCGAAATCTTCTAGAAAGTTCCATCACCAGTTTTGGCTGCCATCGTGTGTTCTGGTTCAGAACATTTTAGAAATTACCGAGCGTATATAAGCAGCGTTAACGCGCTGCTTCGAGAAAGTCGTCCTCCTGGCGCCGACACAGGATGAACTGCAGTTCTGTACACTTTCCTCCAAAACAGGAACGAAAGTTCGTTCGTTCCTTGTCAATCTTGGAGATAGTTACATTTACAAGTTCCAGAGATTCGAAAGGAACGCGTTCCCGTTACCTTTAAAAGTGTCGTTTCATTAATGTTACATTTGCTTATTTTAACGAAATATTGTGCTGGATAAATCATGCAATGCAAGAAAGTGAAAATATCCACATCGAAGTATACATGTCGTGTCTCCACGATCACATTTGTTCCAGTTCTTTGTTTTCGACTATCGTTCGGACACTTCCCCATCCCTTAAATTCGAAGGTTCAAAAAGTCAATAATAAAAAGCCTAAATGCCTACTAAGTGTTACTAAAATTGGAGATATGTCGACAAAAGAAAGAACGCCGTTTCTCCTACCTTTCCACGAACATACGGCGAGTTTTCGTTTGAGTTCCTCCAATGCAAGATGAAACGGCGGCATTTGTCAGTTCCTCCGTTTCTCCTAAAAGTGACGTGTTCCAGGAACATCGTTCATTGAAACGCCGTTCCCTTCAACTCTAATGTGCATTGCATCGTTGGTTTAGTTGAAGGCTTAAGTTCGCCTCATTAAACCTTTATTTTCACTTTTACTTTCAACTGTTTATTTTCATTTGTAACAATGCACTAAAATATTCTAGGCAAATATCACACTATATGGGAAGCTCGCTGGACAGCTTAGATTTAAAAAAATATGTCATAATCATCCCTCAATAGTACATTTTAATACAGGTTTCAAATATTTCGATTTTATTATGTGGGGTTACAAATTTTGATGATAAACCTCGTGCTCGTAGCTGTTCTTTTTTCTTCTGCATACACAAGAAAGTAAGCAATACTCTTAAATTGTATATTACGTTGACAGTTTCAAAATTGCTACCCCAACCAAAGCCACCTTCCTAACCATGTCTTTGCAACAAAAGCGAGGAGAAATGTGCACTCTGCGGAAATGTTCTACAAAATGCAAGAATTTCAGTATCGTAGCAGCACACCTGTATGTTCTTTTTAAATTCTTGTCCCAAAATTATGTGTTCTTCAATGGCATCCCGGAGGAACCAAGTGAAGCATGAGACCGAACCCAATAGATTGTGACCTATTTTCTAAGAGCTATTTGTTCTGCTGGCAATATAAACAAAATAGAGATATAAACTTATGGATCGAGTTTTTCTTCCTTAAGTTACGTGTGTGGCATGTCATGGACCGCAACGGACAATAAGCCAAGCCGGTGATACAGTTTATTACCCCGTTCTTTATACCTACTACTTTCGGTTGATCGGTGCCGGGACCTCGTGATGACGCCACGGATGAGGAAGGGCAACAATGGCGGCGCTGACGTAGACCCATAAATCGTTGACGAGATAAAAGCTTCCTCGTCGGCTTTCTTCATTAAAAAAATATACACTGCGCCACGATTTTATGAGCCCACGTGGTTTTCGCAATCATTGCGCTCTCTGGTCAGCGACGTCAACCCGAGATCCCGGCTCTTGGCAATCAAAACCCAAATCAGGCTCTATAAGGCGTCTTGGAGTATTTTAAGTCTTATTTTCTTTCCGGTTGTTAGAGTCATTGAGACTGTTTTGGTGAAATTAACTTTCATCTTCTGAAGAACGCACCAGTCCCCGAGTTTACAAAGATTGTCATTCAATAATGTCTGACACGAAGCATTATTGATGACAGAGTAAATGACGCAATCATTGCAAGCAATTTCAAGGTAACATAATCATCAATGTATTTGGTAATATTGTTTGTATAAATTAAAAATATCAAGGGTGCAAGCATAGAGCCCTGAAGCACTCCTGACAAAACCGGAAAGCTAGCAGGCCTAGCCCCTTTACATTCTACAAACTGGGTGCGGTTCTGTAGATAGGCCCGTACTCAGCGAAAAAGCCTATCAGGAACTCCCACCTTTAATAGTTTATCAACCAGGAAACCATGAAGCACACGATCAAATGCTTTCAACAGATTCAAAAACATTGCGTTAACTTGTTGGTGATTATCGATCTCTGCGACGAAGTCGTAAACTACAAATAGAAGTAGCGTTGTTGTAGAAACATTTCTACGAAATCCATGTTGTTTTTGTCAAGAACGTTTATCGACCCGAAGTAGTTGGATACGTGACTGTTAATTATGTGTTAGAGTATCTTGCAACATGTACAGTCGGCACGGAATGAAACGCGAACAGTGGGTGCATGGTTTTCGCTAGATGCTGCACCACCTGAACCAGATGGGAGCTGCAAGAAGATGGCTCCTCCTTCGATGTGTTAGACTCTTGCTCAGTGCATCCAAACCTTCGGTGTTGCGTCCCTAGGTGACTCAGCGTGGGTCGAAAACCATGCGCTCCATGTTCACGTTTCATTCCGTGCCGACTGTACTTATTAAGGAGATGCTGCTATAATTATCAGCGTCTAATTTGTCCCCTGGTTTAAATAGTGGAACACTTGGGTTGAGTGAGGCGTTGAAGAGTACGTAAAGACTCGGAACTTATTTCAGAGTAGTGACGAAGAAAAGCATTCAGTGAACCGTCAGCGCCGCACGATTGTTTACCTTGATATTCAATTACTATAAAAATATGCCCTCGGCTTAAAACCACATCAGGCATCATGACACTACTAGATGATGATTCACGATACGTCTCCACAAAGCAAAACTAATCTCCACTAGATGACCATGGTGATACGTCTCCACTAAGAAAAATAATAAATCGATTTTATCTTTAAGATCACGGCAATTCAGCAATAATACAGAAGCGGGACTTCCGAGTTTTGATTCACTACCACCATCCCTGGAAAAAGACGTGCACCATTTTTGTGTTCTTACGCGGCGATTGCAACGCCCAAGTACAGTTTCTTTTGATCGGAGTCTCCAGATAAACGCGTCATCATTAACAACTAGCTTCTCAGAAGAAAGACGTAATATGTTGTTTTATTCTCCTTATTTCTTAAAAAAAAAAAAATATAACATACGTTGTTGTTGTTTTTCGCGCAGTGGTTGACTAAGATCCTCCGGCTCACTGAAGTTAAAATGCTTTTAAATTTAAAACCCGACTATAGAACATCTTGCTTTTCGTTCCATGACCTACACCCAGAAGGCTGTAATGACCAGAATTCCTGTGACATGTTTTCCGGTGACGAGCGGGCTAGTTCCCCCACACTCTAAAAAATGCCCGTGCGTCTGCTTTCCCGCCCAACACTCGGAGAGCCAGTCACCGCGACTTACGGAGGCAGCTCAGCGAACGACGATGCCGAAACATATGTTTAGACCAAAAAACGCAGTCTGACTTGTGACATTAAGCAATGCAAAACGTCACGCTTGCATTGCTTAATGTCACAACTCAGACTGCGTTTTTTGGTCTAAACATATGTTTCGGCATCGTCATTCGTTGATCTGCCTCCGTAAGTTGCGGTGATTGGCTCTCCGAGTGTTGTGCGGGAAAGCAGACGCACGGGTTTTTTTTTTTAGAGTGGGGAACACAGAGTGGGAATAATTGGAAAACTTCCCCATACTGGTAAGAGAAAGAAACGAGATACAGTTTTTCACATAGCCTACTTTAGAGGAGTCATAAACAATTTTCCAACTTTTTCCTGTTTAGCTTTCCTTCTCAACTCATAAATCGCGCATTGTACAAACAGTTAAAGAAGACGGAAAGGGGGGAGTCCCCTCTTTATCCGACTCTCGTTTGTGTACCCGGACACAGCAATTCTCCTCTAAAAGATTAGCCCGACGCTCAAAATTCAGACAAAAGTTACTTTACCCACCTTGTTCACCCCGAAGCTGACAGTGCTGTGGAAGCTACGTGCTCGTTGGGCCAGGGAACGAGGTCAGTTGATGAAAGGGAGGCGGCTGATTGGTCCGGCAAAGCGGGTAGCTTCCACCGCAATGTCAGCTTAGGGGTGAAGGGAATAAGTGAGGTCCGGTGTCGTGTGACGTGCGTTTGGACCCGGTGACGCGCTTTCGGGACCGCGGATGTATCACAGTGAAAAGGCAGAGAGCTTACGAAGGGAAGGAGGTACGAAATAGTCCGCTGTTATAGATTTCTAAACATCTACAACATAAAAATGCAAGAAATTTGTGCAATAAACACTGGGATATAAAGAATAGTAGCAATGCTTTTAAGAATAATGCACAAGGGTTAATATACAGTTTTTAAGCCAAACTATACAACTGTTCAAACACACGTAAAAAAAAGTTCAAATAAGTCATTCATAATTACATATCACTGTGCAATAAAGCATCCAACCGAGATAGAAATTATGTGCTGGAGGTGCTGTTAGTAATGACAGAATCTAGTTGATTCCATTCCCTATTAGATAAATGGAAAAAAAAAGAGTAGCGGAAGAGGTAATTTTTAAAGAAATATCCAGTCAAGGTTTTACTATGTTTGTGCCTGGTCTGCCTAGTATTTAAAAAAGAGACGTACTTAGATTTGTCAATTTTGAAAACATCATGTAGCATAAAGTACAAGAACTTAAGCCTAAGGCGCTTAGCCCTGTTAGCCAGTGTAAGGAGACCAGACTTTTTAAGGATTCTAGTTGGTGAGTCGGTGCGCCTGTATTTATTAAAAATATATCTTACTCCTTTGCGCTGTATATTTTCAAGCTTAGCTATATTATTCTTCGCACGAGGAAGCCATACGATGTTTGAATATTCCAGCGTTGGTCTGACAAGACTAGAGTATGCTAAGAGTTTAGTGGGTGTAGCGGCTAGCTTGAGGGTTCTTTTTATGTACATATGCTATTTTAATGCTTCTGACGTTGCATGATTTACGTGTAGGTCCCACCTTAAATCTGAAGTACTAAATAAGCCTAAATATTTACACTGGGTCTTCCGTGAGATCGTTACATCATCAAAGCCGTACTGAAATTCAGAAATAGATTCCTTTCTTGTTACAGACATGGAAACAGTTTTGCTCACGTTCGGAGACATCTGCCAGTCAGCGCACCACTTATTGAACAATTGAAGAGAGCTATTTAGCACAAGGTGATCATCCGATGAGTTGATTTTCCGGTATATGATACCATCATCTGCAAATAATCTAATTTTAGCATCAATGTTAGTTGTAATATAATTTATGAAAACTAGGACAGAACTGGTGCAAAGACGGAACCTTGCGGAACGCCGGAAGTGACTATGACAGTTTCTGAAGCCTCTTGTCCATATTGCACGAACTGGGAACGATTTGATAAGTAGTTTTCAATCCAACTGATTATGGGTCCTACGCCAATAGCATGTTTTAGCTTAATGATTAGCTTGGGGTGTGCTTTTTGAGAAATCGAACAGTAATATGTCTCTTTCTGTTGTTAACGCTAAGGCTCACGTCATGCAATGTTTAGTTGTTTGTTCATAATGTTTCTCATAATGTTCCTCATTACGTTTTGCATAATGTTTCTCACGATTTTGCCACGATATTTTATGTTTCCTCAAGACGAGGAATCATTTATGAAGACCACAGTGATGTCTTAATTTTTTGGATCAAGTGTTACTAGTGTATTGGTGTGCAGACTCAAAACAGTTGCATGTGGACGTTACGAGATCAAACTTTCCTTTATTTTCGGTGCTACTCTTAGCAAGCTGACCGACCTCACAATTCCGTTGGGTGGCGTTGTATTGTCATCGTCAGAAGGCTCGTGGGGTCGAGCATTCTGATGAGAATCGAGCTGAAATGTAGAATACATTCTATACTTTGCATATTGTTGGGAAGAGGGTTCTCAATATTTGCTTTATTCAAATACAATCTTTTCTAATAAATATGTAGGAGCGGTCCGGACAGTCTCACGTCCCGCGGATCAATAGTGCCAGTACATGGCAGTGTATGGCAGTGTGTCCCACAGGCGCGTATGTTGTTTCCCACAGCTGTCGAGAGCTCAGAACGGAATGTAGGTGCCCATGGCACATGGTTTCTTCTTTATTTTTTTTTTTCTTACCAAAATACCTTTTGCCAGCTTGAATTTTAGGTGTAGAACGGAATTTAAAACACAAAAACAACGTCGAGTTATCGCACACTGTTATGTTTCCGGAACGCACTCCGTTTCAAAGCGGGCATCCGATCAGCGCTCTTACTTTTGCAGCAAAGCGTCGGTGAAAATATTACCAATGACGGAGTCCTTCTGCCGCATCGCATATCAGCCTCGGTAAATGCATCGAATTTTCGCGTGGGCGCGCGAGCAAACAACTCAAAATCTCGTTGAAATGAACTGAAAATTTGCATCTGCTGTCCCTATGCTTTTTTGTGTGTGTGCGTGTTTCTTTTTATTGCCTTTGTGTTTTATGCTTTTGCGGTTCTCTGTCATTTACATAAAGATTTAGTCAAACAAATCATACACGACGGTCGCATCCGACGCGACTATCGGACCAGAATGGGCACTGGATTTGCAAGGAACCTTGAACGCCAGCCTGTTTGTGTCCGCGGTTTGCGGTGCCAGCTTGGAGCGCCCCATACTGTTGGAGTGTAGTTGCCGCAGAACGACGGAAACACCAAAATCGCATTTGACGAGGTTTTGTGCTGCCGTCGGCGCCACAGAACCTCGTCAAATGTGTATGGACCACGATAAAGAACTTCTTCCGTTAGGGCTTAAGAGGCTGGGAGAACGTGGAAGAGAATGAAGTGAGGAAGAGAAAAGACAGCCTGAGGGTACAGCGAGCTCCTCGGGTTACCACCCACATGCTCAGAATTTTTTCTAGCGTTATCTTTTCAGGACAATTTTGAGAACAATCGGGACAACGTTTGCTTCAAGATCCAATATTTCAAACTGATGAGAAAAGCAGAGTAAGCAAAATCTCTTCTGATTCTTTTTTGCCGTAAACAATGTAGTGCCGTTTATTATATTTCGCTGTTTAGTTTTATTTAAATAAAAGCAACCTCGAGAGCAAAACCTCCCACGTGGGAAACGTAATGGCGTCAAGATTTTACATAGAAATTTTATCGCTGAAAATTCGACTTTTCAATTAAAATACTTATCCATATTCTCCCAAACTTAGAAGCTTAAAAACCTAGGTCCTTCTCTTCTATGTTATAGAACAATTACAATAAGCAGCTATGAAATCCAGGACAATCCAGTGAAGCAGAACGTTAAATACAGCGCTGAATAGACTAGTGTGCTCGGCGCTCCTATACAAAATTAGAATTTACACTTACCAGGAAAAAAGCTCGATGGAGAAAGAGGTGATCTGGAGGACGAATTTGCAAAATCCGTACTAAAAGATGCAAAAAATAAATGAAAGACGTTTACAACACCCTGTAACGCCGAAATATAGCACAGCTTTGGAGGAGGAGGAGGGAAGGGTACTGAGGGGAGGATATACCCCTCCTCTCTCCTCCTCACCTCCTCATCCTCCCTGCTACTCCTCCTCCCCTCCTCCTCCCCTCATCCTTCAAGCTCCTCCCTTCTCCTCCCTCCTTCTCCCTCTCCTCCCCCTCCCCATCCTCCTTCTCCATCCTCCCCCATCCTCCTCCTCCATCCTCCTCCCATCCTCCTCCTCCTCTCTCCTTCCCCTCCTACTCCCATCTCCTCGTTCTCCTTCTCCCCCACCCCTCGTCCTCCTCCCCGCGCGGTGCATCATGGGAAATGTCCCGCAATGCACCGCGTGGTGCATTGTGACGTCACAAGGGTCCCGCGCGGTGCATTATGGGACATTTCCCATAATGCACCGCGCGGTTACGCCGACGGCGACGGCGACGCCGACGCCACTCAAGCCGGAAACGGGCGCTTAAGAGCTGCGCTCTAAAATTTACGAAGTGCCTAGCTCTTTCAAATTTAAGGCCCGTTCACACTCTTGCGACCGAGTACGACTGAGAGAGACGAGATCTCTTAAAACTTCCTAAATTTTTTTAGAGCGAGAAAACACACTGGCATTGTGGCGCCATCTATGCGGTGACCCTGGAACTGCATTTCACAAGAGCGAAGGTTTTGCGGGACTTCCGAGGTCAAATGTGCATAATACCCATAGGAAAGCTCGTTTATAACATTGACAAAAGTTTTTCGAGCAAAGAAAAAAAGGATAATGCGCGAGAGAAATAAAAAAATATGCCGGGCCGAGTTTACACTGCTACCCAATAGATGGCGCCAGTGTGTCCTCTGGTTGTAAGAAGTTTTAAGGAACCCAGCTTTAAGAGGTCGCGAGAGTGTGAACGGGCTTTTAGTTTCAAAATTCTGGTGACCTAATTGATATTTTGAAGAACTTTTTAGTTTCCTGTCAACACTATAGACATTTCCTGTGCAAACGTCGCCAAGTTGATTCGCGGATTTTCCGGTATAGGAAAAACATCGTTTTGCTCTTGCCACGCAACCGTTGAGGGGACGGGGGCTTACATTTTTATCTCTGTCGTCAATGCTTCCTGTTTCGCTTCTTCCGTATTTTTACTTGCTCCAGGTTGTACTGTCTTAAATGTTTTTCGTCGCCCTTACCTGATGTGTAAACTACCAATTCGGAGCCGAGAGTCATCGAAAGGTTATATACCGTGTCAGGAATGACACGGTATATGAGGCGATGATAACTGAAGAAACTAAACGTCTAGTGGGGCGAACTTGTGCCCAAAATAAAGGAAACAGAAAATAAGCGCAGAGCGTCGCGGGCGTCGAGGTCGGCGTAACAGCAAAGTCGAACGCTGGGGCGAGACTGTCTCCGCTCGCCATGTAGCGTCCCTTATGTACCCTCGTGGGTTTCTGGGACATTCGGCGTGGAACTTTCGGTAAGTAGAACATTCGGAACTCGATCAGACGAGAATGTTCTCGAACTTACAAGAACGCAAAGTTCAAAGATTAAATAAAAGGACAGTCCGCTGACTGGAATCGAACCTACAACTTCCGCGTGACAGTCAAGCGCGGTAACCACTCGGCCGCGCACGCGCTCGCTCGCCGACGCGCGTGACAATACTCAGTTTCAGTAACACTTCGCAAAGGGCGGAAGCTACGATTTCCCGCAAGCCGATTACACTGACGGAGACACACACGTGGGGAGCCCTGTGCAGGAGGGATTCACTCCAACAGTATGTTGTCACGTGCTTCGCTGCTGTGCTCTAATTGGTTTACCAGATCCGTAGCCTTGAAATTTCTCCAACTTTCGCTGAGATGGAATATAGATTCTTATACCAGAAAGACTACATTACATTTTACTTGTCAGGGTGAGAGATTGGTCAGAAGAAACGTTTGTGGGGTTTTCGTCAGTACCTGCCGCTGACAAAAGAAGTTTTCAGAGTTTGGAGGCACATTCGTATGAACTTGCGGTGATATCTAAAACAAAACAAAAAAGTATGAGAGTCACTTCCACCATAGCTCGTGTCTGGTCTCAAAATAATTTTTTTTTTATTTAAAAGCAGACAGCTTTTGGGTAGTTTGCAGCAGGGTGGAAAATAAAAATCAATATGATTTAAATCATGATTTATATTGTGATTGAAATCATAATTTAAATCGGACATTTCCCGCACAAAAGTTCCCAAAGCATTATTTTACAGTTCGTCTGTTATAGAATACTTCCTGTATGCATTTACTTTTTATGTAAATCGAATAATCATCTAGCACGACAGGTTTTAGCACGTTGAACACGAGCACAAATGATGTTTTTCTGGGCAAATCTAAGCGTTTATGTTTATGTTTATTTATTGACGCCCCCCAACAGCAACTTGCCTTCCCGGTGGTGCATGCAACAGAACAAACACGAAAAAGAAACTACACACACATATCAAACACTATATCAATAGACAATAAAAAAAAAAAGTTTAAGAAGACAGCAAACAGTCCCACACATTACTATGATTCTGGCTATATTACGTTTTTTGACCCATATTAAAAGCATGAACATGTAAATTGTAGAAAACATAATACCATTAAACAAAACTTCCATTCCGGTGACAGGCCAATATAAACCGATATAAAACACCCACCAATATAAACCAAATATAAAATTATATAAACCCACCAATATAAAACAGTTATACTGACCTCAAGAAGCAAGAAGATATAGAAAAGCGTACGGTGCATAATAACCAATAGCATGACTTTCTGTCCTTTAAAAGTTTGTGTAAAAATTACAAATCATGTAGATCTCTTATTTTAGAAAGTTTGTCCATAACCATTTTACTCAGCAGTCAGTTATAGACACAATAATCATTTTACGCGGTATCGGTCATAAAAAAAAAACAACGTTTCTTGCGCTTTCAATAAGCTAAGATTTGAACGAATTAGCTGAACTCCAAGCAGTAGAAGCAAATTTCAAGTTAGAGCGGACAAAGTAATTTACAGCACACATGCGCAGATTACACTATTTTAAATTCTCGCGTGCGTCTTGATCCTGCTTTATTTCTCCCTTCCACTTCGTTTGACAGTTGCGTAGTGTCTTATTGCAAGCTAATAAAAAAGTGAAGCATAAGACAAGGATTATAATATCTAAATGCAAGCAAATCAGAACGTGAAAAAAAGCAAATAAAGCTTTTGCACAACTAACATAATCTAGCTGGACTTAATATTTAAAAATCATGTTTTCTTAAATAATGTGATCTAAATCAAAATAATCTGATTTAAATAAAATAAATCCGACTGAAACAAATTTGATTTAAATCAAAGATTTTTGTTTAAATCAAATCAATCTGACTTTTATCTAATCCCGTTTTTTTTCTACTCTAGTTTGCAGGGTCAAACATATGGCTATTTTGAAGAAAGTCTATATCAATAAAAGTTTTTTTCTCATGATGAGCTACTGTGTCGGGCAATAACAAAACGCCGCAGCATAGCATTGAAAAAGGGTATAGAAAACAATTAGTGGAATGAAAACCTTTCAGTCGAAAAAACTATAGCTCTTCACGTGCTTTGTCTTAAAACAGTGAAACGCTGCAGGGTAATATTAGTGCGACAGAATACCTTCATAAACTTTAGGAGACGTTCCATTGCTTTACCAATATTTGAGAACAGTAGTTGACATTAAAACAATAGAAAACAACTCCGGACTTGTTTTCAATTAATGTAGAAAGCCCTTCGCCCACTATAGCTGGGCTCACCATTAGACGTTGTTAGTTTTTGTCGACTTCTTTTTATCGACTTCAAAGGTCTGGTAAATTCAGCGACTTGTACAGTTTAAGTAAACTTTTAAATTAAACCGACCGCCGACATTCACGAGCAATGAGGTTGGAGTTTTTCAGTAAAACGGAAGACAACAAAATATTTCGACAAGCGTATAAAAGTAGACGATAGTTATTAAAAAAAAAAAATTTGCCACTCCTGATTTGTACCAATTCTATCTTGGCAATACCTTGCTTCGAATACCGTCCCAGACAATGCAAGCATAATCTCGAATTTATACTTTAAACATAAAATGGAAAGTAGTTTTTATGTCTTCGTTTGAGTATTTAATATTCGTTTTGAAGGAAACCTCACATTTGTTCCGCACTATTTTCAAATCTAACAGAGCCAAGACAACTCAATAGGCTTTGTACAGAGTTTGTATACTTTCGATACTTTTGTATAATTGCGTGCGCACCGAAAAACCCAAAACGCGGTTTGGATTCGACGAATGCGTGGTGGTGGCGATGCTGTTTGCTTGGGTTCAGCAAGGCGCTTATTTAAAGACCGACGACCAGTTCGCGCTTTCCACTTTTCGCCCTCTTCCTCCCCCCCCCCTCTACCCTGTCCACCGTTGCCTGTTTCCTCCTCCCCCATGGTGAGGAGGATCTTCTGCCTTGCAGAATTTCGAGTCTGGTCATCGGCCTTTAAGCTATTCTGAAACTTCCTATTGTGCGAACAAACTGAAAATTACATTTCGCAGTGCAGTTGTTGTGTAGATGGCATTGGCACTTTTTCTTTTGCATTTTACTCGTACAGATTAGTATAGTCCGTTGTAACTCAAGGAGGTAGGGCGAGGGTAAGAAAGGCCGGGGAGGAGAAAGCAGACGGAACGCAGGAGAGAGGAGAAGTTCTCCCCCTCTCCTCTCCAGCGTTCTGCCTGCTTCCTCCTCCCCAATCTTTCTTTCCCTCGCCCTACCTTTTTCAGTTGTAACTTACTATAGTCAACAACACAGTTCAGTGCATATTCAAGTGAAAACAATAATCAGGGTCATCCTCCAGGTGTGAGGGGAATCCAGTGTGGCCAGTTTGGCTGTTTTCTCGCTAATTTTACCGGTTTTGCGTGTTTTTAACGAGAAAAATGGTCGCTTGGAGTTTAGTGGGATTTTCGTGGTTTTCGGATCACGTTAGCGTTGTTTTTTTTACCTGTCCAGACTTTTTCAGTTTACATTCATGAATCGTGAATGCCTTAGTTTGTTTAGGTAATTTAGAGCCACCATACTCTGTTTCATACTTAATATGCAACGCTGTCAAAGCTACTAACGCGAGCGCGTGGCTTTGTCCATGGTTTCGTTCGTGCGAGCGCGCGTGCAAATGATCAACGATATCAAGCCTCATGCTTGCGCCAGTAGCTTTGACAGGGTTGTACCCTAATTGTGAAACGGAGTATAGGTTGTTATTTTTGCTCTCTCTCAACAAAATTGTTGTCAGTGTGTGCCACGTACTCTCGCGACGCCATTGAATGTCAAATATTAAAACACGCTTTCTACTTATTTCTGCGTTAATGTGTGAATTGTTTTCGAGGTCTGACAGATGGCATGAACCCACTAAATTATTACTAAAATTTTAAAAAAGTGTAGGTCATAGGATTTTAAACAGTGAGGCTGATGCTAGAAGTTCCGAGTAACTTCAGACAAGGCAGGTACTATGGCGGCCATTATGAGCTGAAACGCTACGACGCGTGACGCGCGCAGAGCCGTATATGGAGAGAGTTTGGCCAGTCTATGATCTCGTCCCCGTAACGTCCCCCTCCCCAGTAAGCCAATCACCCCGCGGCGCAGAGCGAGAATCGTGAGCGCATGCGCGTGAACTCCCGGCTGCTGTCAGCTGAGTGGGAGGGGCAATCATTTTCATTCATTCGCCCGGCGGAATGCATGGGATCGACATCCAAATTTCGGTTCTTTCCTTTTATTCGGCAGACTCTGTCAAGAAAATTATGTAGTGTTATTTCTCAGTGGCTTGAAAAGCTAACGAATGAAGTTTCTCCACGTTTGAACTCCAACCTTGATTCAGGCGAAAAAGAAATAAGCCCGCAGCAGACGACGCGTAGCTTCAACAGTGATCTGCGCCAACAGCGTTGCGTCAAAATGGTGGTCGTCTCATCTTTGCTCCCTCCTTCGTCTCTCGCTCCTTCGGCACTCTCTTCCCTTTTCTTTACTTTTCTCCTCTCCGGCGCCTTCGTGGCCACACCCCCTGGCCAAACTCTCCCAATATACGGCTCTGGGCGCGCGGTGCTACTGGCGCCGCCTGTGGCATTGCTCCGCAAACATTCACGTCATCTGAGGCCGAGACAAATCCCCTCCGGTGCTGGTCTTGCCGCTTTTCACTTTTGAGCCGTTTGCTACCGAAGCACACAAACGGCTGCTGGGGCGGTAGTGACGAGCGTACAACTTGTAATACTTATCTCTTTAGCGCCCGATTTCCTTCGCGTGCATTGCACACCAACTGGCCGTGTCAAAGGCTGAGACCAATTAAATTGTAACTGCGATTGTCTCGTATTCCGAAAACATATTTGAAACAAGTTTTAAAATGTCCTTCGATTTCATAGTTACATGCAATTACTATACAAATCATGAAAACAAACATCTGTAACTCGGTATTAGACTCAAATATTTCATTGCTCAAGACCGCCTCCTGCGTGATACATCCTCAAGAACCCCGTCGTCTCTGTCTTGAACTATGCGGTCCACTGTCGCTGTCGACCAACCTGTCATGTCTGACATTTACCTTTGCAAATATGTTTGTTCAGAATGAGCTCTACGCTGTGAAATCGTTCTTCCCTGGGCACCTTCTACATACTGAAATGTGTCTCTGACGAATACACAGTAACCTTTAGGCAGTCTTGGGCAGTAACTAGTTACTAGTAACGCGTTACCGGTAACTAGTGACTTTTTCCGGTAACTTTTACCTGTAACGCGTTACTCTTTTAATAGTGGTAACTTGTAACTGTAGCACTGTTACTTTTTTATTGGGTAACTGTAACTGTTTACGCCGTTACAGTTACTTCTTTTTTTACTATATAAATTAGAACCCACTGCCGCGGAAGGATATGACATGGAGAAATTGCCATCTTTAAGTATTTTTCTCCAAACTCCTCGCTGACAAAATAAAATAATAAGAAGAAGTGTGGCCACCGAGAATGGAAGACGGACGAGTCCGCACGAAACCGGGAGATAAAGGAAGCGGCGCCCGCGGTGGTAGGGGCGGCAAACAATGTCTCTTTCACCGACTTTGGCTCACTCTTCTCTCGTGGGGACCATCTGCGGGTGCCGGTGGTCGTGCGATGCGATGTCTCTGAGTATTCCGTCTGGGCTGTGTCTGGGATAGGTCCGTGCTGTTGTTTTTACACCCAGCCGTTCGCCGTTTCCTCATCCCTATCAGTTTTCAAGGAAGCCGTCCCCATATCGTGCAGAAAGCCGGCGCTTCTTTAACTTATTCATTCTCTTCGGGGCCGCTCGAGTGAACGCGACTTCCACTGTTGGCGCTTCGGACAAAGACGCCGCGGTAGTCGTCGTACACTTGTAAAGCACCAGAAGCTAATTGTCTCCTTTCCCCCTTTATTCCGAAGCTGTTTGACCTGCTATGTTTAGGCTTGATCCGAGTATATCCCATAAGGTAATTATGTGACCATCTCTGTCCTCATTCGTTTCGGAGTGAAAAATAAACCAAAACGTTCACTGACGCGGGCCGATGACAATTTTGAAAAACGGTTGATTCTAAGTTATAACAATTATTGCAAATAAATTATGCACATCAAAATACTGAAACGGCGAATGACGCAAAAAGGTAACAACCTTCGGGTTTAAATTTTTCTAATTTCTCAGTTTACCTTTCTTCTCACTACAGGGTAACAAATAAAATAATATTGTTTTGGTTTGTGGTTCCTTGAGTCCAATTATTGTACTGTAACGAGAAAGTAACGGCGTTACTATTTTGCAGTAACTGTAACTGTAACGCGTTAATTTTTGAAATCGGTAACTGTAACTGCAACAGAGTTACTTTTTCCCCCTAGGTAACTGTAACTGTAACACTGTTACTTTTTACTGGTAACGTGCCCATGACTGCCTTTAGGTTTGAACGTTTTATTAGCAGACGGGTTATAACTTTCTAATTATCATGTGTTAGACCACAAAGGCAATTTAAAAAAAAAAAAAACAACGTCTGGGCATCTTTTAGGAAAGTTGGTGAAAGGTTAATGCGGCGTCATGCATCGCTTTTCCGAAGACAACAAAGGGTCGCGATGCGGAACCCTGGTCTTCTGGGTACGAATCCCTTCCCTTTTTGTTTCAATTTGGATGAGCGTCGTATCGGCGTGGGGAAGGGGATCACAGATTTGTGATGCACGTTCAAGGCCCCGAGGTTAGTAGTCATCCTACATTGCAGTGACCATACTTATTAGCTACAATGAATCACCTGAAAATGTCCAGTTTCACGGCTCGTTGCAACAAGGATTAGAAGAATTGTTCAGCTTTTTGCGCTGCAACGTTAGAATCACTGGCAAACTTGCTTTTAAGTAAAACATTCTTAACGACTTTATTTGTGAAAGTGAAAGGACAACGATAAGCGCGTTACGACATATTTGAAGTCTGTAACTCTCGTGATATGCATGTGAATGATCTGAAAGTGCAACCCTGACGTATAGCGTCCTGCATGGAGCACTCAGGCATCGCGAAGGCGGTTCCGTCGTGTGATCTGTCCGGTAGCAAACGGCCCGGAAGTGAAGGGTGGCGCGACGATCTTAGGAAAGATTTGTATCGACGTCAGTGCGCGTTAATGCTTCAAGAGCAAGGCGGCATGCCGGGCCGGTGGTACCGTGCGCCATGCATCGTAGCGTTTTAGCTCATATTGGCCGCAATAGTACGTTTACGGAAAAATACACCGCTTTGCAAAGGTTGTGAATTTCGTCACTGAAATTTTAAACTGCCACTAAGTATTGTACACATGATCGAAACTATGGAGATGTTCGTTCGCAGGTATAGCTAGACAGCACACAATTTAGTAACGCCTGATAACAGGACTATGTTGTAGTGGACATCGGTCTGTGCCTGGGAGCAATCTGAATCAAGTACGAGAGCTCCCTTCTAAGGGTTATTTAATTATATGCGCAGCTTAGACCAATTATAGCAGTAAATAGTGTTTACAGGTAATTTTCCCCCTGCGCTTTACGTTTAGCTTTTTTATCAGTTTCTTTGATTCCTTAGCGTTTTTTTTTTATTTTTCAGTTGGCAACACTGAAGGAAACGTCCAATCAACGAAGTATTGACGGGTGCCTCTTACCTCAGTACCCACATTACGTCACCTCTTGATGAGCGAGGTCAAGATCTAAAACTCACGACGTGAAAGGAAGCAATTGATGAGTCACGTACTATCGTGGCCAATATGGGCTCTAAAAATACTTCATGTTTCTCTCGCGTACCTGCCAATTTTTGAAGAAGGTTTGGTTCATATTAAAGCTGCAATGCACAGGTTGGGTTTCATTATATTAACTCTATTTCAGGTCGACTATTATTGAATCTTTTGGAAACGCCAAACATGACAATAAGTAAAAACGAGTGTTGCTGCCTATTTTTTCGGCAGGTACAAGATAAATCTTTAAGAACCACATCTAGCGTCCCAGCCTTTCGGAAAAAAAAAACGCTATGAGCCACGAATACCCTTTTGCCAACCAACTTACCACCCAAACCAAAGAGGATGCCAGCACTCAAAATCCAGCATGCTACTGCTTATTTACCACAACCTGTTGTGAACCGGATTCTACCTAAACATAACATAACCTGGCCAAAACTACACTTAACAAAGCCCAATTAAAGCTAATATAACCTAAACAAAGCCTAATCCAAGGCATCAAAGTAAACTAGTGTTCGTCAATCGGGGCCTCACGATGGTTTCTTCTGCACATGTGCTCACATATTTTTGGTACGAAGGTTCATTGTTACCTAGATGTTTGAGTTGAAGCAGTCACTAGTATATCAGCAAACGTTTCTATAATATGTCAATTCATTTTGAAAATAAACCTTCAGCCTTGATGTGTTAGAGGGCCCTCTCAGCCGTTCAAACACATTCAGCCCATCAAACCCCTTAACCCTTCAAACCCTTTGAGCCCTTCAAACCACATCCGCCTTTCAGACCCTTCAGCCTTTTAGAGCCCTTCAGCCTTTTAGAGCACCTCAGCCCTTCAACCCTTTGTACACCCAAGTAACTGTAAACCATAGACAAAAATGCAACTTAAACGTTATTGGAAGTATATTTTAGACATTGAGTTGGACATGCACGTTATAACTCAAAAAGACGACAAGAAGTAACATGTAATTAAACCCGAGCACAAACTGCTGTAGACAGAAATGATCTGACCAAATAGCGAAAACCAAGTTCTTTGTCGTATAAAATATTTTACAGCGGCAACTGTTACGGGTTCGTCACTCAGGTTTGCGACGGCGTGAGCATAAATGAATACAGTTAGCCTGCTAAATTTAGTGGAAAAATTAATGCCACGTGATCCATGCGCTATTTCAGTTAACCCACTAAATTTGGCGGGAAAATTGATGTCATGTGAGCTGACGTCACCGGACCTACAGACGAATTTAGTTTGCGAGCTAAATTTAGCGGAAAAATTTACGTCACGTCACTTATGCACCAATTCAGTTTCCCCGTTAAATTTGGCAAAACAAACTTTCAGCCTTTTCACTCAGTTGGAGAAGGAAGACCAGCGAAGCTGTACTATGGTGGGCAAGAAGTAATGGCCGAACGCAAGTCGGCAAGCCAGAGTGGAAATGTTCGAAAGGTTGCCGCCATCTATGAGCGACGGCTGTAACCGTCACTTATAGCCGGTAGTCTGGTTGCCGCCGTCGCTCATAGATGGCGGTATCCGTCCAGAGCTATGTGTCATTAGGTCATTTAAGGACGGACACGATCCTGTGCAAACTAGCCCTTAAAGGGTAACTGCAAAGAAAAACAAGTTTTGTTTATACAGCCTAATTGGAAGCATGTCAAAAAACAATTTTTCCGCGAAAAAAAAAAATTTTTACGGCAATATTTATTGAGTGAAACTGATTTTAGTTTGCGGCTATTTCGTCCATTTTAAATCGCGCGCCACGAAGTTGGGGTTCCGTGACGTCAATCCCAATCGGCTGCTATACTTCTCATTGGCTAAGAGTTTGATTGACAGCTTAGATCTTGGTTGTTCAACCTTTGTTATATGTTGCAATTTCCTTTCGAGCAGCATATTTTTACGTTTAAAAAATAACCCATGTGATGAAAGTTACTATTCTTTACAAAAGGTTTACAAAACGGGCACTTCCGTTTGGATTCATACCATAACAAACAAAAGCTTCGCCATTCTTTCATGGCCGCCGAAGACTGCTCCCGCCTGTCTCGCCTACCTTGACTACTCGTTTCGCCGAAGTGATCAATGTTTCGTGCTGACCCAGGTGCTTGAGTGAGACTTCTTGAAGTGAAGTAGTGTGTGTTTAGCAGCTGTCGCAGGTGTTAGTGATAGAAAGCGACGCGGGGTTTTGGCTTTCATAGCGCGCTTCTTTCGTTTTCCTCTTTGCTTACTTAGCGTTTTTTTTTTTTTTTTTGCTTGCTCGCTTGCGCGTGCAAATGCCGACTTTTCGGAGATGTCAGATGAGTGATCCCGACAGCGAGCCTTCCAGCAGCCATGTCGCCCCGAAAGGAATGATATTTGGCTGGAGGCAGTCGGCTGTTCGCGTAGCAACATGTCCAGTTACGTTCTCGTAATATCGCTCCGGAGGCCGTCGAGATTCGCACTGGGTGCATCGAACGTCCGCGACTAGACACACAAAATAAAAAAGCACTGTGTTCACTCCGTAAAAAAATGGCCTCAGTTCATGCATCTGTGGGCAGGTACGAAATCTTGCCCAAATTTATTCACACCGCACGATGAGCGCAACACGTCGCTGTGCAAACGCAGTCCAACAACACGAAGCATAAAAACGGCCGATTTAGGACAATTCGGAGTTCATTGTTCAGTTAAAACAACGTAATTTTGTTGAAAACGCCCGCAGCTTTTTACTCACGGTATGCGTCGGGAATCTTCCACATTTTGAAACGGAACGAAGGAAGATTTACTTTTAAAAGCGCTCGCTGCGTCCTCCCGGACCAGTTTGACTGGATCAGCTGACGACGACGGAACTGAACCCGTTAAACATCAACCCCACAAAACCAATTTGCGCTCCGTGTTAGTGTGGGTGTCTACTTCCAAGCACCGCACCACACACACCGCGAACATTTCAGCTCTTTGTCGCATCGCCATGTTGCTCCAAACAGAACGAGATCGCCGAAGTCAACGCAGCGCTGTCGTGAACCTTGGCTTGTGGTTGCGCACTTGTGGACCCTGTGACTCCCTTCGCTTTCAAAGCACACACGACGATTACAAATGATACTTTCCGTCTTCCGCGAACATCACAGGGGCACTTCTCCGGTCACGTCTTCGCTATGAGCTCGCAAACCGCGCAGATACCGGCGCCATGTTTAACGAGCGTTGTTGCCAGATCTTACCGGAAGTCGAGACGCTGCGTCGTTCAACTCCGCAACGCAAGGAGAGTGAGGGGCGGGGCGTACTTCTCCTCCGCGGGGGTCGAAAGAGCGGGAGTTTCAAATGTGGAGAGGTTCTGTCTGACTCCGACTAAATTACGTCCTGTGGCGTAAATATTGCTAAAAAAAATATATATATATTTTTTTTATTTGCGGAACATTTGTTTTGTGACATGCTTGTCCCAATTAGGCTGTTTAAAAAAACACTTTTTTTTCTTTGCAGTTACCCTTTAACAGCTCCACTGTAAGATTGATGTCAGGTGACCTGACGTCACAGGAGCTCCAGAGAAACAAACATATTGAGGTGCATTTATCGAAAAGTGAGAGGATTGCACTTTCCAATATCGCACTGCCTACATGTGTACCGTTTTATCAAAATTTCTTTGAAATACCTATGAGTCTTGTAGTGATTGTTTACCTGTAAGAACACCGTCATCGTCAAATAACTTCACCAAATGCGGAATATTTGCTGCAATATGTGTTTATAAATAAAAAAGCAATAATCCCAGAACGCGGTCTTGCGTCGCTACTGAATTTAGCGTGAAATACCGAGCAAGCCCCCACCCAAAATTTTGAGATAATCATAAGCAATGAACATGTGTACTTGTTAAGTCTGAGTGAAAAAAGGAGGCATAGTTTCTGCGGCGCTTCGCTGCAGACCACTTCTAAACGCGAGAGTATTTCTTGTCTTATATGAAGGCTATACGGCTTCTGTGGAGGTTGGTGTAGACCACGCATGCCTTGCTTTCTACCTCCAACCAAACGTCGCTCTTTCTCCTCCGGTGTCTTCCTGGCACGTTAAGCACGGTGATAACTCAGCACGTGGCCATTTCTGTTGGGCCATCTCCTCTTCAGTTGGCTCTCCTTGCTGGGGGCATTGTGAAGAATTCGGCATATCCAGCGAACGCCTCGTCCCGGGACTAGCGCATGTGCGCCGAGAGGATGACGGAACGTGTACCTCACTCTCTCGCGGATGTTTTTCCATTGCACGACCGGGGTGTAGCAAGTGGGGTGACTTAATGAAATGTATTCACCAATCCAGAAAAAGCACTTGATGGGGTGCGCTTCACTGCCTTGCATCGGCGTGCTCGGAGAAGCAGCTGACGCTCATCTCGGTTAGCGAGGTAGGCTCAGAAGTCTGGGCTGAATGTTTGATTGTGAAATAATAATCTTAAAACTCAAAGGATGACCGCCTTGGTGGCATCAATCAGTCGTGAAATAAGAGTGTCGATACTCTGACGCGTAGCTTCAAATAGTTACTCTGGGACACAAGTAAAATACAGCATTGTCCTAGTGTCTCACTGAGTTAATTTGTTTTGAGATGCCGTTATTGTGCATAAAATGTATAAATTGAGTTATATACATAAAATGTATGAATTGAGTTATATACATAAAATGTATAACATGGAGTTATATACATAAAATGTATATAATTGAGTTAGAATACATAAAATGTATAAAAGTGAGTTATTATACATAAAATGTATACATTGAGTTATATACATAAAATGTATAAATTGTTATATATACATAAAATGTATTAAAATTGAGTTAATACATAAAATGTATAAATTGTTAAGTATACATAAAATGTATACAATTGGAGTTACTATTAGCATAAAATGTATAAATTGAGTTATATTGACATAAAGATGTATAAATTGAGTTTATATACATAAAATGTATAAATTGGACAGTTTTATACATAAAATTGTAGTAAATTGAGTTATATAGCATAAAATGTATAAACATTGAGTTATATACATAAAAATGTATGACATTGAGTTAATATACATAAAAATGTATGACATTGAGTTAGATACATAAAAGTATAAAATTGAGGTATAGTACATAAAATGTATAAATTGAGTTATATACATAAAATGTATAAATTGAGTTATATAACAGAAAATGTATAAATTGAGTTATATACATAAAATGTATAAATTGAGTTATATACATAAAATGTATAAATTGAGTTATATACATAAAATGTATTAAATTGAGTTATATACATAAAATGTATACATTGAGTTATATACATAAAATGTATACATTGAGTTATATACATAAAATGTATAAATTGAGTTATATACATAAAATGTATAAATTGAGTTATATACATAAAATGTATAAATTGAGTTATATACATAAAATGTATACATTGAGTTATATACATAAAATGTATACATTGAGTATATACATAAAATGTATAAATTGAGTTATATACATAAAATGTATACATTGAGTTATATACATAAAATGTATACATTGAGTTATATACATAAAATGTATACATTGAGTTATATACATAAAATGTATAAATTGAGTTATATACATAAAATGTATACATTGAGTTATATACATAAAATGTATACATTGAGTTATATACATAAAATGTATACATTGAGTTATATACATAAAATGTATACATTGAGTTATATACATAAATGTATACATTGAGTTATATACATAAAATGTATACATTGAGTTATATACATAAAATGTATACATTGAGTTATATACATAAAATGTATACATTGAGTTATATACATAAAATGTATACATTGAGTTATATACATAAAATGTATACATGAGTTATATACATAAAATGTATGAATTGAGTTATATACATGAAATGTATACATTGAGCTATATACATAAAATGTATAAATTGAGTTTTATACATAAAATGTATAAATTGAGTTTTATACATAAAATGTATACATTGAGCTATATACATAAAATGTATAAATTGAGTTATATACATGAAATGTATACATTGAGTTATATACATGAAATGTATACATTGAGTTATATAATAAAATGTATACATTGAGCTATATACATAAAATGTATAAATTGTTATATACATAAAATGTATAAATTGAGTTATATACATGAAATGTATACATTGAGCTATATACATAAAATGTATACATTGAGTTATATACATAAAATGTATAAATTGAGTTTTATACATAAAATGTATACATTGAGTTTTATACATAAAATGTATAAATTGAGTTTTATACATAAAATGTATAAATTGAGTTTTATACATAAAATGTATACATTGAGTTTTATACATAAAATGTATACATTGATTTATATACATAAAATGTATACATTGAGTATATACATGAAATGTATACATTGAGTTATATACATGAAATGTATACATTGAGTTATATACATGAAATGTATACATTGAGTTATATACATGAAATGTATACATTGAGTTATATACATGAATGTATACATTGAGTTATATACATGAAATGTATACATTGAGTTATATACATGAAATGTATACATTGAGTTCATATACATGAAATGTATACATTGAGTTATATACATGAAATGTATACATTGAGTTATATACATTGAAATGTAATACATTGAGTATATACATGAAATGTATACATGGAGTTATATACATGAAAATGTATACATGGAGTTATATACATAAAATGTATACATTGAGTTATATACATAAAATGTATACCTGAGTTATATACATAAAATGTATACATTGAGTTATATACATAAATGTATACATTGATTATATACATAAAATGTATACATTGAGTATATACTGGGGGCATTGTGAAGAATGCGGCATATCCAGCGAACGCCTCGTCCCGGGACTAGCGCATGTGCGCCGAGAGGATGACGGAACGTGTACCTCACTCTCTCGCGGATGTTTTTCCATTGCACGACCGGGGTGTAGCAAGTGGGGTGACTTAATGAAATGTATTCACCAATCCAGAAAAGGCACTTGATGGGGTGCGCTTCACTGCCTTGCATCGGCGTGCTCGGAGAAGCAGCTGACGCTCATCTCGGTTAGCGAGGTAGGCTCAGACGTCTGGGCTGAATGTTTGATTGTGAAATAATAATCTTAAAACTCAAAGGATGACCGTCTTGACGGCATCAATCAGTCCTGAAATAAGAGTGTCGATACTCTGACGCGTAGCTTCAAATAGTTACTCTGGGACACAGGTAAAATACAGCATGGTCCTAGTGTCTCACTGAGTTAATTTGTTTTGAGATGCCGTTATTGTGCATAAATGTAATGAGTTAATACATAAATGTATAAATGAGTTATATACATAAAATGTATAAATTGAGTTAATATATGCACATACACCTGAATGTGACCTTTTGACGTTGTATTGTGCAGGAAAACCACTGCATGCGGATCAAGATCCTCGGCGACTGCTACTACTGCGTGTCCGGGCTTCCGGTGTCCAGACCCAGCCACGCCTACAACTGCGTTCGCATGGGGCTCCAGATGATCGAGGCCATACGGTGAGGCCAGGAACAGTTTTCTACAGGAAAGTTGTCCTACACTCAGCTGGGCAGTCAACTCGGAGACTGAACTCCTCTAAAGCTTGGCTTAACTCTTGCGCAATTTTTTAATAGAATTGCGTTAAAACTGACAAACAGACGCCCATTCAGCGGATAACCCAAGTAGGGAAAGTCGTTATTTGGATAAGGTAACGCATCTTACGTTAACTTTAGACTGCAAGTCGTCAACCCTCGGAATGGTAACAAAAAGAAATATAACTAGAGATAAAGAATTTGTTTCAACTAAGACTCTTAGAGAGAGGTCATGTATACCAAGCAAGGACATTGTGTGTAGTTCAATAATTAAAACCTAATCTAACGGTCAGCAAAAATCAATTCATTAACGTATCTGCGGCGATTTATTACAAACGTGCGGCTAGGTGGTGTTGAAACTTTGTTGAATGAAAAGCTATGCTGTAAAAAAAATATATTTTTACACGGCTGTATTTTTAAATTATAAAGCTGTAGCTTTTCAATTGAAAAACTGCAGAAAAAGCTTCTTGGAGGCGACGGAAAGTCTGTTGACTTTTTTATTACAAAGTGGGCCAATATTCAAACGAAATTAAGTCAACAGAAAAGCTAGAGAAAGTCGGATGAAAATCTATTGACATTTTATATCCCCTGATAACTTTTTTCAACAGCCTTTAAGCAGAAAAACAAAACAGCTTTTTTAAGGGTTTCTAGCGGCTTCGTTTGCTCGTTTGACAAAATTAATGATGAAAACGTCAATGCAACCGAAATTTTTTGCACGTTTAAACTGGGAGACGCAATTACAATCTGCCTTCGCTGCCGCTGAAGCTCAATAAACTCATCAACATTTATTAAACAACGCGCGCGACGTGCTCGAAATACGAAACCGAAAGAAGATCAGGCGGCGGGAGGGCGGTACCTTTCTCCCGTCTTCCGGGAGAGGGAGAAAAACGTCTCGTTCCTCCCCTCTTCTCGTGTCCGCTCGGGGGCGCGCCAATAGAAGGGAGGAAAACGCGCCGTTGCTACCTTTTCCTCCAATTTCTTCTTAGAGTGTGGGTTTCCGTCTACTAGCCTGCACCTGACGAAGCGGCAGCTGTGGATTCGGGCGATCCGGTGAAACAATGTGGACGGCTCCTAAAGGCTGCCCTTAAAGCACTCCCGTGATTGCAGTTGCCACTTCAAGGAAGCTTCATGCTTTTGTTCCTTTATTTGTTATTGGTGTGGAGATACAAGTCCAGCAGATTGATTGTCTATGCTGTCGTGTCGCTTATGTGCCACACAGAGCGAGGGCCTCGGAGTTAGCGTTTGTGTGATGGTGCGTTTGACTGGAGCACGTTTTTACTCGCTAAAGTGACGGTCTCGCATTGCTACGCAAACCGTTGGGCTAGTTGCTTGTTCATTCTTTAAGTTAGACGTCAAAAACAAGGACACAAGAAGATATGCAGACTGGACGATGCGTTGTCTGCTTTTTGGTTGCTATAAACATTGGAATCGCCCGCAGTCTTCAAATATTTATAAAGCATCCAGGTAAGTGGCTATGCTGCACAGTTTGTTGCTACTTGCACACCCGGAAAGAGAAATCGGACCACGACCGCATCTGCTGGTCTTGTGGTTAAATAAGAAAGAGAGAAAAATCGACTTGATGAGTTGTCTTCATGTATGTATCGAGCAAAGAAATTTGTTTGCAACATTGTCTTCAGGCGCGAGACTCAAAACAGACTGGTGTGGCCGATTTTCTGTTCTTTTCTTCCGGACCTAGTTACACATAGCTGTAGCCTGAAGTGGGGCACATCAATGCCGAGGTTCGCTCAGAAATTGGCGGGTGCCCGTATACATCTTAAATATTTATTAAAGTATGTTTTGGTGGTGAATTTGACCTTAATTTCAAAGTGTTACTCCCTTCCAGTAAAGAATTGACCAACAAACTTGCCATGGTCAGCGGTGCTCGCAAACGACTTAGTAGTCCCAAACTCGTCCGCCGTTGACCCGGGCAAGTTTGTTGACCTCATATTTCACATGAATGGAGCAAAGCTTTCAAATTTCACTAGGTGACATCCACCTCTAAAATACACCTTCAATAAAAAAAATGACATTGGTATGTACAGGCGCCGAGTTTTACGGACGATTTCAGAATGATCCTTCAAATTTACGAGATTTATGAGATACATCTGTTCAATTAAAATTTTCGAGCAGGTCAAACAAATAGCCCGCAATTAAAAAGGCTCGAGGTACTACACCTAAGCATTTCTTATGATTTGTGAATGCAAAAGCACGCAAGCCGCTCGTCCGCTCCCTTTGTCGTCTGCTGCGTACTACCCGCGGTCAGCTTTCTGTGGCAACGCAGTCAATGCAAGGGGAGAGGGTGCACCAACCGCTGTACACGCGCTTTCCTCCTCTCTTAGGATTGCCAGAGAAAGCTGACCTCGAACGCGCGCGCTTCGGAATTTTGGAGGCCATGGTGCAGCGGCCAATGGGAGCCCCGTCGACGCGCGCCAGCCAATGGAACCGAAGGCGAATCGCTCCTATTGGGATCGCGGCGGAAACTAGGAGCCGTTTTCGCGCTTCAGTCAGCTCGCTTCATGAGAGAGTTAGTGCTTTCGCATTAAAACAGCTTGCCTTAAATGTAACCTGGTCTCTAATATTTTCTGAATTTACGGCCGGTACTGCATATAACATGAATCCTAGTTTAATGTAACCATTTGTAGTTTCTTATTGGTCGAAAAGAGCTTCAACTGTGCTGTCAGTCACAACGGCCGCCACGGCGTAGTCCGTCGTCCATTCTTTCGTAATAATGCACAAGCGGATGAAGTCGTCTGTAGTCAACGCATTCATTGAAAATAAAATGTACTCGTCAATCCCGCTAAATAAAATTTAAAAAAAAAAAAACAGAAAAACGCTGACCGCATTTATTGACCGCGTTCAGACAGCCAACATAGCATGGAGCGGTCAGAACCGGAAGCAAGGCAGGCCATCAAAAAGGTTTCTCTTTCTTGCCGATAGATGGCGCTAGGAGGAGACTCATTAAAATGCAAAAACACTTGTACGTAATGGACACACAGGCACTGGGGCACGGCACCACGATCAGTAAAATGTTGTCGCTTCGTTTGCAGAGGTATGCTACGTTGGCACTCACCTAAAAATACATGCCGATCATTGAACGGCTGCGCTCTGCTATTGTGCGGCCTAGAGCACCATATTGCTCCTTCGGAGCAGAGGAGCAGAGTAGCGTAGAGTTCCTGTATAGGCTCCTTACAGGAGCCAAAGTTGCGCGTCTGTTTTCCACGTGCCGCCGCGCCGCTAATCGCCGAGATCCGATCACGTGAGGAGCAGATTCAAATGCCGTGCAAGAAAGTAGACGTTGCGCGCCCTGGCGTACGTTCCCCTGCTTTTGAGCGCGCCTCGCGCCTCGAACGCGCGGCGTCGCTATTCGCTGAATTCAGTCACGCGAGGAGCAGACTCCGAATGCCGTGCAGGAAAGCCTGGCGCTACGGGGATGAACGCGCAACTCTGGCTCCCGAGCGGAAAAGGCCCATTGTCGCCTCCGAGTGGCGGCCGTCAACGCCAGAGAGCGACGAGAAAAGCCCTAAGCCAGACGCGCAGGCAGATTAGTGAACGTGAACATGCGTGACTTGCTCCTCTTGGGTAATCTCCTCCTTCCCGCAAACTGCTGTCCTTAACTCCCTCTCTGCGCTGGACGCCGCGCTCCCTTCTGTCGCTCACGCCAAGCAAACTTGATGAGCTTCTCGTAAATTGGACACGGCCTTCGGGCTGGCCTGAACCATGAATAATCTATCGTTATTTGTGAGTTTCCCGCTGACGAAAAGGATAAAGTACAAAACGAGCATTGTTGGTAAAAGTCTGAAGAGGATAGCGTTCGCGCTTTAAAACTACAAAGCACGGAATGGAGGAAAAAAAAGTTAAATTTCAGTTTTGTTTTGTTTTGTTTACCTGGCGTCAAGCTTGACCGATTAACCAGCTAAAAAATTAATCGCAATTAAAGCCTTAGTCAATGAACTGGTAAATTAATCGACCAATCGTCCAACCCTAAGCTTAATGCGATAGCCTTTGAGATTATTTGAACCTCGTCGCACATCCGTCGAGCTCGGCGCTATTCTTAAGCGCGGCGCCAGTTTGGCGCCACTTCTTTTTAAATTTAAGTGATGTATAACTGAAGAAAATACAGGTTTTCCTTCTTTATTTTGCGGGGAAGCTCTTCCCGCTAAATTTAGTGTAAAAACGCTTAACAAAAAACTCCGGCATTGAACCACGACGGACTGATATAACGGTAACTTGAAGCAGTACCGTACATTTTAGGGACATTTCTAATCTATCTTTTTCCAAATATCAAAATTCGCTGTGCTGCAAAAAGAAAGACAAAACTTTCCACCGTACTTTTACAGGAACTATTTTACAGAGCGAATGATCCGGCGAGAAGACTAGAGTGAATCCACTCACTTTATTTCTCGAGATGACTGCGAGTATAGTCGAATAACATATAACACGTAGATGCGGCATTTTCTACAGAATGAGAGGATAAATTCAAGGTTTGAAACTTCACGAAATATATTTTGAACAGGATCTGGAAAGAGACCAGTGCCTTCTCGCGCCCTTCCTCCGCTGCTTTACACCATTGCTAATTGGCCGCTACTTAGCGACCCACGACTTACAAAAGGTTTTAAAATGTTTAATGTGGTTCTTTCCGACCTTCTATTCATGAAGAAATCATTGTGCCTAACGCTTCACCCATGTAAAGCAATGAATAAAGTCGTTATAGCTATGAATACAATTCAAATATTTTAGGAAATTTTTGTTCTTTTGACTGTAAGTATGAAAATAAAATATATTGCTCGAGAATTTCTTGCAATGTGTCAGAATATTTTGTTTGTCGTGTAGGTCATTTCAAAAGTCCTACAGCGTGCGTCAAAAAAATCGTTGGCGGTTCGATGGGACCCATATTTTGGATTCTGAACGAAAATCGAGCTAAGGTTTTGTACGGTGGTGGCTGAAGGATGTGCATTGAGAGTATCAAAATTTCACCACAGTGAAAAGTTACACATCAATAAATTGAAATCCCTTCCTACGGCATCCGTTTTCTAACCAAAGGTGTCTAATCGACGCAAAGGCGTCTCATCGGGTCAGATGGTGGAAACACGTTAAAACGCCACACATTTGTTGTGTTGTTTTTTTCTTTCTCGTTTTGTACTTGTTTTGATATCCCATTGCTTAGAATAAAAACATCATAAGTGCATTGTCCCTGGCTCAGGAACGTCGACTGCGATTAACGAGATCAGGGGAAGTGGCAGCTGTCTCCGCCTGCTATCTTATGTGCCGCCATCTGTCGGGTGTTGCACCAGTCAGACACCTTTTGTTAGCAGGCAGACGCCGTAGGTAGGGATTTCGTGTTAATGCTTTCTAACTTTTTACTCCAACAAATTTCTTCAGTGACAATCTTATACATCTAATGCGCGTTCTCTGGCCACCTTCGTACAAAATCTTAGCTTAGTACGTTCAGAAACCGATTCTTGCGATCCCATCAAACAGTCAACGAACCCCCACGCAGTAGTGATACACGACCGCACACCGGTACGATGCTCATCCAGATCGAAACAGGCAGGGGTGGGAGGATCGGTGGCCCAGTGCGGTAGCGCACACCAGCTCGGAGCACGTGGAGCGAAAGCTCGCGCTGCAGAACCCAGGGATCCTGGGTTCAATTCCCACCCCTGCCCGTTTCGACCTGGATGAGCATCGTGCCGGCGTGCGGTCGTGTATCACTACTGCGTGGTGCACGTCAAAGACCCTAAGCTTGCGGCTGTATGCACTGGCTAAATTGCTCATCTTGAGCGAGTGACACGTCGCAACTTTGAAATGGCTGACTAACTACACGCTGTATAAATATCCACATAACCCCAATTATTATCAACGACCCATTTGACCCACGTTGTCAGGGGTATTTACACGGAGGAGAAATCCCGGGGTTTGCTCCATGGCACGCGCATCCCGCGACAAAAATGTCAGGCTTTCGCGATATGCAAATCCCTGGCGTTTTCGCCTCGTGTGAATACCCATTTAGGGCAGGATAGGAGCGGTGTGTGTTTCATTCGGTTAAATATTAATATTTCCCCCAATGTATACTTGTTTGTTTTTATTTTGACTTATATAAACCGCTTTGTGGGTAACACCATGTTGGATGTCTTAGCGCGGTCTGGCCTGCATCGGGTGTTTTGGCCTCGCTGGGTTGCCAGAAAGCTGTCCTCAAAGGAGGCTGGAGACGCAGAAAAGTAATATCTCAGATAACTATATCGCTGGAACCCTTTAGCTGGGAGCATAAGCACTCTAAGAAAAAGCGGGTGTAGAGGGGTACATCCTTTGGCCCCTATGTAACACCCTAAAACAGCAATTCGACGTTCAGTCCACAGACGTCGAACCGACTATACCAACTTTCAGGAGCAGCTTGATAGTCGACCGATACAAGTTATTAAAATAGGCAACATTAAAGGCAAAAATAAGACAATCAATGTGTTTTTTTTTTTTTTTGCCCTGCGGCAATACCTTAGTGTTTTTTTTTTTCTTCTAGTCCTTGATACGCACATTAGCTATTTAGTACGTTATATTCAACAGCTATCAAGCCGCTCCTAAAAGTTGGTATCGCCAGCTCAACGTCAGTGGACTGAACGTTCGAATGTAGTTTTGGGGTGTTACATATGTGACAAGAGGTGCACCCTATACACCTCCTATTTCTAAGAGTGAGCTGGCTAAATATGTGTTGTAAACAGCGCGCTTTACTTTTTCGTGTATAAACTCGTTTAAATGATGGGGCCCTCAGATCCTCCCATTCAGGAGGATAGCCATGTTTGAAGTGCCAGTGACGTAGCCCGCCGCGTCTCTCCATATATCATGCATATATCTGCCAGCCTCCCTGGCGGCGCGGCCGAGCAACTCCGACCGCGTCTTTCACATACTAACAGGTTTGGCTCTCTTATAGCCGCGTCTCACTAGAGCGACAGAGAGCAACAAACGACAGCGACACACGACATCGAACGACAGACGACACCGACAGACAGCCTGTTTGTGGGAGTCCGCCGTCCCACCTGGCGGACACGACGCAGAACACGGGGGCACGGAAACTTGTTTCCTAGTGGGTCTGGAGTTGTCAACAAAACACTTCAAAATACACAGACAAACAGAGTCTGGCGACGCGGTTTTCGTGTTTTGCTCTTTGGCAATAAAACACGCCGACAAACAGGGTGAAAGTAGAGACGATTACTTTCTTTCTTGATTAAAGCTTCCGCGTCTCTTCATTCGCCGTTGGCGACTTTCCGCTAACAGTCGTGAGAATCGACACCAAACGTTTTCCGATTAGAATACCCGAATCGTTCCTTTTTTGGGCCGTTCGAGGCATTCTAGGTGAGCGCCACGGAATTTCACACCGATTTTGAGGATGTTTATAACTTCATATTCGAATGATCTAGGACAGACTTTTTTGGTGAAATATACGGCATCCCGATTATCACAGAACGCGATGACAAGTCTCTCGTCTGCCGGAATGGCTTGCCGCGGAACGTCGTGTCCTACTGCGCGGTGAGCGATCTTACTTTGGTCAGTCCTCGCACATGGGTGTATCCATCCTGATGCAGGGGCGTAGATTTCGGAGTCTTGAAACACCACCTCGCGCACCAAGTTTTCGTGAGCAAAACCAGCCACAGCAAATTCCCTTTCGCAACACGACCGCCCGGCGCCAGGCACCAAGCCGCGCCCGCGAACACTACGTGCAATCGAGGGACCGGAACTGCGGGAACGAGGAGTGGCCGCCAAGGGCTTCTCGTTCCGGGAGGAAGGGTAGAAGGGTGGGAAGGGAGGCAACAGAAGGCATAAGCGGACGAGGAGGATAAATTTGTCTGCGAGAGATCTTCCTCAGTGGGACTGCTTGCTGCGCTTCAAGTCCAACGACAGACAAGAACTCGTCCGTCGTCGATCGTCTGTCGGCGCTTGTCGGCCACTGTCGCGGGTATTGGTCGTTGCAGTGGGACAGCATCGGCGACACGGAACTTTGTGGTGTCGTCGGACAAAAACCGGTGTTTGTCGCTCTAGTGGGACGAGGCTATTAGCGCTTGACTGCTTCGGCGTTCAGCTTTCTCGTTTCCCTCCTGCGTTTTGAGCCGATGAAGTCGACGGTGTCGCTCACGGCGCCGGCATTTTTTGTTTTGTTTTGGCAGACTAGGAGGCAAGGAAATGAGAGAAGCCGCGCAGCGTGTTCGTGCGGGCGGGGATGAGAGAGCTTTAACTACTTACTTGATTGCAGTCAGGTGGTTCATGAACTCTATGATGTGACTACTCGAGTCAAGTTATGGTCAGGTTACGTCAGAGTTCCGTAAGTGTTGCTTGGTCGTGAGATGGAAATCATTGATATTAGAAAATTAATTCTTGTAATTACTAGAGCTCTAAAAATGGCGAAAGTTGGCGTGTATGTTAAAAGAGTACGGGAACGAAATGTTTGCACTTCTTTGTTTACATGGGGTCTATGTTGCGTCGACAGTCCAGAAACACTAGTGTAGACTAGAGTTTCTGGGCTGCCGGCAGAAAAGTAAAAAAAACTAATTTTAAAAGGAATAATAGATTTCTAAATTGCGCCTGGTGGCGGTATGTGCAGCTCCGTTGGAATGCCGCCACGTAATGAGTTTCTTAGAAGCAGCGCAGCGCCAGTTCGCGTCAGTATGGCTCGCTCGTGGAGTCACTTAGTCCTGAATGTGACTTGGCGGAGAAAGCTAGCTAGTTTCCTACATTGCATATCTTAAAGCTTCCACAGCGCTTCCGCAACCTTTATTTCACACCATCAAGATCCCCGTCCTACGCAGAAAATAGGTAGGAGCTTGATCTGAGGGTAGGCGAGGACCTCCAGGCCAACCATACCACTCTCCCCTTTCCCTCTCCCCCCAAGGTTGCGCATTACTTGCAGGTGTCGCCATTGCTGCGTTTAGACATATATTTCTTCTTGCTGGTTCCTTCGAGCGAATATACACCTGGGGTGTGAAACTAACACGGTGAACCGAACGCTCGTGGCACATAAAATAACGGCATGACCGCGAATAACGTTACGGGCAAGCTATGTATAGGCCATAGGGCGTAGAGACCTCGGGTATTACTACTAGGCAAGATTGTCACGCGTTGACGCCACTAAGCGGCAACGCTCGCAACTACCCTTGGCCGTGCTGGGACTATTGACGTAACAAGCACGGTACACATTGCGCATCTCGCTAACCGACTATGCAGCGGAAGGTAGAGAGCTCGCGGTCACGTCATTTTGTTTCCATACCCTTTTAAAGGGTCTCTGAAGAGGTTTCTGAGAGCGCCTAAATATGGCGATAACTCACTCTGCGGGATTTACGTATCCTAGAAATTCATATATAACGATCATGCACAGCCGATTTTTCTATTCAAAGAGCAATCAAAGATCGCAATACACCGAGGTCATCTCAGGCGATGGGAGGAGCATTCTCAGGCAGCCAGGACGACATGTGACCAATGGAAACGCGACATATCGTGGAGATTGCTAGCGCTGCTATTACAAAATGTGTGCGCTTTTGTACATGATAAGAGCAAAAAAGAATATCAGACAAATGTTAATTTTTCGGGTAGAGAAAATCGTTTAAAAAAAAGTTTTTTTTTTTTTTTTTTTGCTGGTCTGCTTTTAAGCGCGCGCTTGCTGGGCTGAATAATCGGCCTTCTTCGCGAAGATTTCGTCTGTGACGCATGTGACTTCCAAGCTTGCTTTGCGATCCGTCATCATCCGTGAGTGCGACTGACTAAAAAGCTTCCCCGAAGTCCTGCCTGTCCGGGCTGTCCGGGCGACGAGCCGCGAGCATTCGAAACATCACTCCGCGGGTCCACCTTCGCGTGCTATGCGGAGCCCAAGTTCGTCTACTTCTTGCACAGGGATTGCGCGCGATAATGTCGGAACGCCGAGCTCTTATTTGCTATAGTGGGTAGACCTCATTGAATGTAGCATTAAGATCTATCTACCCACTATCCTTTCCATCAAAGCCAATCAGAGCTCGGCGTCGTTCTGACGTCACCGCAACTCCTGCGCAAGAAGCGGACGCCTTGCTCTCCCAATTGGCTGACCATGGTGCTGGTTTCAAACCATGCTCTTCTCATCACCTGAGTTGACCTCAGAGTGTTGCCAACTTTGATTGCTTTTTTAATAGGAAAATAGACCGCGTGTCGTCATGACTTACGGATTCCTAAAATGCTTATAGCCAGTAGAGTACATATTCTGGCAATCCCGGAAACCTCGTCAGGGTAACCTACAAGCATTTCATACGAAGAGCAATCTTCCTGTTTGATTTTCGTGCCTGTTTTGCTGGGGTTCGCGTGTTGAAATCCATTTTCTCACTATTTACGGCAACAGCCACTGTAAACATTTTTGTGTCCGGATTATGGATAGTACCGCAATCAAGAGTGGCAGCATGCAATCAGCGAATATGGTAACAGTTAACAGCGAGGGATTTCGCGCTCACGTTAGGTTTTTTTGCAGGCGCGTGAATAATTTAATTGTCCTCCCGCGTCTTCCAGAACAAGAAAAACAAAAAGAGGAACAGAGCGACACGCAAAATAAATGATGAGACGTGGCGCCGCATGCCTTCATCACGTATGCTGCTTGCCTTCTTGCGAAGCGGTGTCTAGCTTGAGTTAAAATATAAATATATATATATATATATTAATTAATATAACTACTATTATTCCAAGCAGCAAACTATTAAAGACGGGTCTGGCTGTTTCGCGCGTAATGTTTGGCTTTGGTTTATCATGAATTATATTCATAAACGTTTATTAGGAAGATTGCGTGTCGACGGGTGTTTAGTGTGTCGGCAGCTGAAAACAGCCTCGTCAATAATGGGTGCATTGTAAACTCGAGTACGTTAATTGCTGATATAAGTTTGAAATATACGCACTATCTTGGTTCGGTATTCAAAATTCGTGTTTTAATTCTGATTAAAAGGAATTCTTTTAAAGTTATCGCTTTAGCTGAGTTTCTTAAATTGCCACTTTCTCTTTAATAAACGCATCGCGTCGCTTCTTACCATCTCGCTTCTGTTTTGATTGATTGGTCCTTCAGCACCCTTATCGGCCAGTGCCGCCATCGCATTGGCAGCAAAGCGGTAATTGAATGCTCAGTACTCACAGCTTTCTCAGGATGTCAGAACTATTCCAGATGCGTTGTGCACCTGTTGAAAGAATACTCTGAATCCAGTCGTGTTGTGATAACCAATCTAATTTAACGATTCTCTGCAACAGACTCGAAAATCACAACCACAAACAAAAACGGTAAAACTTACTTTTAGACAACTTTTGTGGTAGTGCCCGTTGGCGGGAGTAAGCCTTCAGCTACTAAGCGACGTGAAGGATCAAGCCGAGTCAGTGATACTGCGGGTGCATGGTATAAACGTCATGATGTACCGCTCTTCATTTCTAAAGCCATTTCCACGACTTATTCTATGACGTTCAAAGATCGCTGACAATATCGTAAACGCAGGCAGTTTATTACTGTGAAGTTTCGAATAATGTTCTGTGACTGATTTGTAGTAAGCCGACAGTAGTTCAACCCAGGGGTTATAAAAATGAGGCGAATGTGAAAAAAAGTGGCCTGCCATCTGGGGAAAACAAATTGTTTCTGCTGCATTGAAAGATATGCGATCTTCCGAATGTCAGGACCCAGAAGAGCCCAGCGTATTTTAGACATCCTTGAAGCGGCTTCAATGGGACCGTGTTCACGTAAGAAATTGGATAAAATATTTAGGTGAAATCCCCGAGGTGGAGAAGATTCATGCAGGTATAAATTGGTTTCCACTTGAAGTGGAGCGCAACTCGCGCAGTGTAAGTAACTGGTATCCACTGAAAAAAAAAAGAAGAGAACATTGTACGGCAGCAGGAGATTGACACCGAATGTGTTAATCTAAAAAAAAGTATATTTGAAGAAAGTTTAGTTTAGGACATTTATTTTGCCACATCATGTGGACTCTGCTCATGCATCTGTTAACCCTATACGTCGCGGATGAAGTGTCAGCCATTTTTGTTGGATGGTGATTTGGTACATTTCACCAATAAAACGCACATATCGCGGATAGACGCGAAATTTGGGCTCTGTCATAGTAAGGGAGACCGTTTGAACATTAGGCGATCTACGGAGGGCCGTCGAGCCTGTTCTTTAAATTCCCCTCTCTGTGCGTGAGCTGAATTGCGCCTGACGGTACCTTCATGAATACTTGTTCATTATTCTTTTGCCGCAGAATTCGGACATACATTCAACATAAATTTTTATACGGCCCGATTTTTTTATTCACCGCGGCCACGTGTACGGCCACCAGCCAAAATAAAACTGGAAAGTTTGCTATGAACGGAGGGTGAAATAATAGGCTGTTATTAATTGGGTTCAAATTTGTCCATAAGGTATGTTTTAGTGGCACGTATTACCTTCTGAAATATCAACGCATAGCTCCCTTCCCGTTAAAACTGAGAACATTGTTGAAATTTTCGAAGACAGACGACTACGCGGACGACCCAGTTGCTCGAGGGTTGTGCTTGTGGCGAAGTCTGGATAGGCGTAGCAAGCATACCACAACCAGGAGGGCTATGTTGTACAGATACATGTACGCTTTAAGATGTCATGGAAGTAACGTGATGGCGTCTGATTGGTGGAGGCAATTGGCTCCACCAATCAGACGCCATTACGTCACTTCTGTGACCTCTTCAAGCGTGCTTGTAAATGTCCACCCTAGCCCTCCTGGTCTGCTTTCGACCGAGTGCCGTCGTCTGCTTGATCCGCCTAAGTGGAGATGACGCCAAATTTAATCCTAGCTAGTTTGCTCGTCTGCTTCGCCGTCCGCCGTTGGAGATGTCATAATGTCGATCTAATTTTTGACGCGAAAGTAGCTTTGCCTTGAAATTTTACAAGATCACACGGACACCCCCCCCCCCCCCCCCCAGCAACTTTGGTTACAGTTTGAACCCCTTACGTGTAGAAGCTCCAATTTTGTAGTTATTTCAAAGCGAGACACTTTATATAAAACACTATACACAGTACACTTCAAACACCTTTATAGGTGTAATGGGCCCTTTATCCAATCTCTATAACTCACACTTTTTGATAGGTGTTCTTGCAGCTTCAGACATTTTTGCGAGCAACTTGAAAGTTGGTGTACTACACATTTGCCATAAGCGTTATTAAAATCCCTACACCTTTATAATTGGTGTAACCAAAGCATCAGACCTAATAAAGAAATGTTGTCTCTTCTTTATAGGGCTATCATACATTTCTTTGTTTTATCAACCTTCTTTTTAAAAAACGAATACACATAGCCTTGGAGAGCACTTGAGTTGCATATGACACTCTTAGAATGTTTCCATTGTTAGAGGGCGTTTCAACGATAGAAGTAACATGCAGAGACTCAAGTCTGACTTTTCTACGAGGCTGTTTAAGTTTGCTTTCTAAAACAAAGGTTGATCAGACAAATAAATGCATGACTATATAAATAAAAATAAAAACATTCAAAGCGTCAAGCACATACTTTCACTTTCGTCTGGAAACAATAGTTTTGTCGAGGTGCATGCTTTTCAGTCAAAGTGCCCAGATCTTTGGGCAGAACCCAAGGTTATTTGATCTTGTAAACTTTCTACAATGCATGCGTTGCACTGCACACAAAACGTGTGCAAAAAGAGGGACTCATATTCAACAAACACACAGTAATAGTTTATAGACAAATGTCACAGCCAAGCTTTGGTTTCCAAATATAGAAAAACATTTCGATGATCGGTTTGGCACACTCAGCAATAAAAAACCCTAAACTTAGAAGAGGCACGAAAGACATTGTAATGCAAGTGATTGATTTATTACTGCATAAACACTCTAAATAAATAAAATAGCAATCAATTGAAAGCTCTTTCTTTATTCGATAGATTATTAGTGCCGAAATGTAACGGCAGGCGCCCTCTTATGGTTCCCGTTTGTAACTCCACGACCAGGATTTGCCTCGCTGGGACGTGACGAGTTCTTATCTTGGTTACTTATTACCTGTTGAGAACTAAATTCGATGGCGTGTGTGTAAAAAGCATGATCGAAGCTTGGAGTCATGCCACTCTTAAGATAACACCTTGAAATGTGACAGTCTGACATTGTTTTTTTTTTTTCTATCAATGAGATCAGAATTATTCAAAATAAAGACATTATACTGAGCGTTTGGATAACCTGTCAATGTCGACAGAAACCACGCTTTTTGTCGCCCATGTCAACAATAACCCCTTCTGTTTCTATTTCTTCGACTGAGACGTTCCCTCTTTGTCACCAATTTCTTCCTCACCACAGTCTCGGCTGTTACATAAAATGATTATCTATCATCAGCTCGTCTGCACACTCCCTGTCTTTTTGTTAGAACATATCTGTGCACAGAAATATGTCATCTGCTTCATCACGACATGGTGTGAGCAGTACACATCCGAGTGATCTTTTACAGCGGTTCTAGGCGTGCTGCCATACCATCGCGACCTTATCGCTTGTTTTGTACATAGTTATATTTCACATTAGCGGTACTTGGGTCGTCTGACAACACTTTCAATATCCAGTAGTAATGTCTTTAAGTTACGGGTCATAAAACCTAGTGAAAAAACAGGTTCTATGTAACCCAGAACTTTGTGACTTGGTTTCTGAAAGTCACAAGTACCATCAGAGAACCCAGATGCCACTATCCCAAAACAGAACCTTCTAGAAAACATGTATATTACTTCGGCAGTTATGGAACCACCCCTGGAATCAGTGGTAACAGGTGAGCGTTTTTAATTATGGTACGAGTAAGCAAATTTTACTCGACTCAATTGCTCTACCTTACACAAACAATAGGCCATTCATGACGGAAAAATTAAAAAATATAAAATATTATAGACCACCAGAAGTAAGCAAATTTACTTTAAAAAAAAATCACCAATAAACCCGCCGACTGCAAGAAAACAAAATTACCCACCAAACAACTCTCAGCACAGCTAAAGTTAAAGGGACAACCATTGAACTGGCACCAACGTTTCCGATACACTATCGCTGTACGAGTACATGAACATGACAGCAGGATGATTCAGCTTCGCCAGTATAAAAAAAAATTAAAAACCACATTTCAATGACAGACGCTGTATTGAGTCACCCTTTAGCAACTTCAGACGTTCTCCTTCTCTTCCTTGTCGTCGTCTGTCAATACCTCAGTCTCGGGTTTTTCACCAAAATGATTAAACAAATTTCAGCATACTTGATATTGAACATCCAGAGAGCTGCCATCAGAGCTGCAAGGCCTTTGGTGGTATTAATCGCTCTAAAGAGTTTTGTTAACAATGTATGTGCAGACAGGTGTTCGGAAAGTTCTAGGCCGTCTCCATGGATCACGACACAAGGCAAGCCGCATGGAGAGCGTGTGTAGTACGAGCAAGAAGCAGTCATAAGAACAAGAACAAGTACCGGAATGTCAGAAATGCAATGCAGTTTTGACATTTGAGTAACTACAATTAGAACGTTCTCAAAATATGGCATTAAGGAAAATAGCAATGAAACATAATTCATAAGCTAATGACTCAGTGGATCTTATTTAAAATTGCATGGGTGTTTCTCAGTTTCAACTCCGATAAGTTGTCCCACAAGTGACAACTTGCGCTTGTTTTCAGATATAATATTAACGGGAGTGTCTACATCCACGCGCGGAGACGTAGCCAAGTCGGGAGGAGATATGGCTCCATCCACGCACTACGTCATTTCCGGCGCACTACGTCAATTCCTGCGTGGATGGAGGCAGTTCTCCTCCCGTCTTCTCTCCGTCCACGCAGGTATCAACCTACGGTCTTGCCTCCCATTGTTTTGCCTTGTGCTCGGCGGCCATTGATCCTTGCGTTCCTGCCGAGCGTGGACTGTGCCTGGGAGGCTATGTTGCGCTTTTTGGACTCCCAGGAGACTAGGGAGAGGGAAGTGACGTCAACAACGCAGCAAATGCAGATTGGATGTTGATTTTGTTTTCTTCTGTCAACATCCAATCTGCGTTTCTCTAGTCGTTGACGTCACTTCCCTCTTCCAAGTCTCCTGGAAGTCCAAAAAGCGCAACATAGCACCCCTGGTCTTCCGCAAGGGGGTTTGACTTTCTCTGAAGCGTTTTTTTACTTGTTTTCTTGGTCAAGGAGTTTGGCCCTTTGTGTATTAGCACGGTCGCGCTTCTGACACGCCTCGAGTTTTGGTTGCCGGGGATTCGATTGTTTTGCCTTGTGCTCGGCGGCCATTGATCCTTGCGTTCCTGCCGAGCGTGGACTGTGCCTGGTCTTCCGCAAGCGGGATTGACTTTCTCTGAAGCGGTTTTTTTTATACTTGTTTTCTTGGTCAATGAGTTTGGCCCTTTGTGTATTAGCACGGTCGCGCTTCTGACACGCCTCGAGTTTTGGTTGCTGGGGATTCGATGGTGAAATACTTGTCCCAGTATTTCCCATCGAATAACCGGGTGGCTGTCGAAGTGCGGGCGTTTAGTGGCATTAGGATCGAGACTTTGCTTTCTAAGATGTCTGACGCCCTGCTCGATCTTGATACTGTCATTTTGCACGTAGGCACAAACAACACCAGCGTTTGTGCCAGCGCGTACATTGACAAGTACTGTCGGCTGGCCGCTCAGATCTTGGAACGCCATCTGACGATGCAGATCGCCTTTTCTTCCGTACTTCAGAGGCGGGAGAACAGGTTCTCTTCGTTGATGTGTAAGCATAGTCAGAGTGCCAAGATCCAGGCGTTGAATGATCGGCACAGAGGCGTTGAATGATCGGCACAGAGACGTGAACTGGGCTCCTGCAGGAGTTCTGCGCAAGAAGGGCTTCGTGTTCATCGGTGATCTCGTGTACGAGTGGCATCTGTGCATCGGCTACTGTTTTATTTGTCATGGAATAAACTGTTTCTTGAATCTTTTACCCAGTTTCCTCGATTGAATTCTCTCAGTATGTTTGTTATTACTGGGACTAATGCATGTTTTCCCTTCTCTCACAATCTTTGTGAGATTGAGAGCGTGCGCGCCAATCAAAAACGTACGGTGCGGTGGGCTCGCACTTGTCCCCTTCGATGCACATAAGCTCACACTAAAACGCGTTGAACCAAGCCAACCAGACACACGACGAAGCCTCACCGCCTCGCTTCAGCAGCGATGCACACATGGGCGAAGGCCCCGGAGGCCGCACCCGCACCGAGCCAACCAAGCCCGCACCACCCACACGCACGGATGGCACGCCTGCTGCCCACACGTGTGTGACTCCTGGACAACATAACCATAAAGATATCTATTGATACTATTTTTATGATGCATGCTATTTGCTATTAGTCTTAGAAAACAGTAAACAATTGATAAATTGTCTAAAGATTTGTAAGGTCTCGTGACATATTTACTTTAATGAAACAATAAAATCTAACCTCTTTATTTTCATCTCCTATATCTGCTCATTAGAAAGCATAATATGTACATAAAAACAAACTGTGTACTTATATTATAAGTCACGTGACCTTTTTGCGTGGATGGAGCCTTATCTCCTCCCGACTTGGCAACGTACGTTTGTAGAATTATTTTGAACTAGAAATTTGGCACGAATGATCTGCTTAACCGATATTATCGGTTGTCCCTGATAAAAATGGTGCTTTTTATTCACCGCAAAGAACAAACATTGTGTGGCCAAACGCTCCGTCTTAGTTGAAATGTAGTGCTAGCAGTTTGGGCCAGATGCCAAGGTTAGCTTGCCGTTAACTGGTTCAAAAGTTATAAGCGATTTTCCTAAATTTACAATGAGAAAATGGGTACCTCTTCGTGTACCCAACACCATTCTTCTCCATGGTTTCGTGTGCTGAGACTTAATCAACCTTTATTGGAAAGCTTCGCTCTTTCAGCATTTCTTTGTGATGCACATTGATTGATTTATTTTCCTATTGATTATCTTTATTTATTTATTTGTTTATTTATGCATGTATGTTTGTATGTATGGACGTATATATGTTTTGTGTATATATTCATCTATTAATTCATTACTTATTTATTCATTCATTTATTCATTCTTTCGGGTTACTTCGCAACGCCTGAAAGGCATTATTGCGAGGGTGGGTGCATATACAATTTTATAGATATATAAACGTTAGCGTTTGAGGAGGTGCTTGTTTGACTGCCTCCAAAAATAGTAGCGGAAGTTTTCGCCGAGATATGGGCCGCAAGGCGGATACATTTGTGCTTCGTAAATTCGGGAGGCAACCATTTCAATGTGGGGCTCGGGACGCGGCATACGAGTCACGAATGACTAATTAACTTGCAGTCGTATCTCAATGTAACGTTGATATATATATATATATATATATATATCATTCTGACGAAGGCCGGACTCCGGCCGAAACGTCGAAGATTAAATCGTCCGTTGTTGCTGTTTTCACCGAGGGCTTTTATCTTCCCAGTTATATATATATATATATATATATATATATATATTAGTTTGTTTAGACATAATATTATGTCTGCGGCACCAAGATAAGACACCGGAGGGTTTGACGGGGCGTGCTGCTAAGTAAATGAAATAACACTATATTTCATATAAACTTTATCGAAAGCAGGGTTGGGCAGTATCGCGGTACAAATGAATCGCGATACTGCCCAACCCTGCTGCTTTTGAAATCGACCATTCCAGTCGGTTTCCTAGAACTTATAATTCAACGGTGACAAAAGGTCACTGATGAAAGGGTCGTACGGATTATACATAATCGTTGCGAATTCCAGAGGTTATTTGGGAGGACGCATAACCTATTTTAGATGTCCCTGGAACTTTATTTCAAAAATATAAGAGACGCCGAAATAAAACCGCGCTCGAACCACGGTGAACAAATCGCTTGCTTCCCTTGCTGCTTCTCAAAATACAGGATGCTAATTCTGTGGTAAATCGGATTTGAGCTTCATTCAGACTCAAACATGCAGTGAGAACTCGCTTGCTGGTGTTTCAAAATAAAATTTCGTATCCTTGAGCGTGCTTCTTCTTGTTCCATATATACTCTAAGGGGTGCACAAAAACATTCAAAATAATGTTTTTATAACAATGTATTTTAGTGTCTGCATTTCATCCCCGTCAAAATGTATTCCTGTATTTGTATTTCCAAATACCTTTTATTTTTTCAAATGTATTTCTGATACGCATTGAGATACATTTTATTAAATGTATTTCAGTATCAGCACTTTAGCTGTTTTGCCATATACCCCAGTATTTGTATTTCCAAATATTTTTGGGAGTATTTCTGCCCAGCCCTGATGGACAGGCGTGCAGAATATCATGCATTTAGAAGTGCTTCACCAGCGATGCAAAAAAAAAAATCAAAACACGCAAGAATAAACAAAGCAACGGCGTCAAGCACTGCTAAAAGCAGTAATACAAAATTTTCTACTTCAATTGTAATCAGTTGCGTTGCAATCATCGAAGTTTTTTTTCTTTTTTCAATATTTTCCTGTATTTGTTTAGCGTGATACCAGATGTAATGAGTGTATAGAGATGACTGTACGTGTTAAGAAAGCTTGAATGTGGGTATGCAAGTGTTTGTGAACCTATATGAGTCCTAATTTTCGGAAGTACATACTTTTAATTACGTGTGTTATAATGGCGGCCGGGTCTAGTGTAGAGTGATGGATATGTTGGCTCTTGAAGTCTATGGTCCTGGAAATATAGAGTGCAAGTCTATAAATATATATTTGATAAAATTTCAATATTTTATATTTTTCAAAAGGCGGCGTAATGTTTGCGTAATATTCAGGGTTATTCATTAAGCGAACAGCCTTTTTCTGCAGAATATGTATATATCTGATATTGGTCTTCGTCGTGTGACCCCAGACAAGAACGCAGCAGTAGACCTTGATATATATTAACTCATTATAAAGCTGGTACTTGTGCCCTTCCGCTTAAAATTCACTGTTTTCCGTCATTCAAATATTTTACGTTTGCGCCTTGACCTTAGTCAAGCTTTGTTGCTGAAACTTGAACGAGTATTTACTAACGTTAAGGGAAATCACTGACTGAAATATGGCGAATGAAGACATCCAATTTGCCAAGCAAAGTCCATCATTTTTAAATTCCTAGTTCTGAATTTTGCCCCCCTCAAAACGGCATAGGTTTATAGTCATAATTTTAGAACGGCTGCGATTACAAAATAGACATGCATAGATCGGAAGTACTTATATTCCGCCTATTAACCTCTCCAAGTCGTATATTTGCTACAAAAACTTAAAAAAAAAAATAAAGACTTGACTGACATACGACGCAGATCAATCCGTCCTTTCGACCACCATAGCTTCTTGTTCAAGTTCAAGTTTATTGTCTCTCTCCAGGGGAGAGGGGAGGGAGAAAAAATTAAAGCCGCTTACAAATCTCTCTAATGCGAAATTAGAGCGCAGCTCTTGAGGAGGAGGAGGGAGGATATGGAGGGGAGGGTATGCCCCTCCTCTTTCTCCGTACCCTCTCCTTTTCCCCTCCTCCTCCTCCTCCATCCCTTCCTCTCCCCTTTTCCTCCTCCAATTCAGTTTCCCCGCTAAATTTAGCGGGGAAAATGACGTCACATGACTTGGTATCACGTCACATTTCAACAAATTCAGTTTCTCCGCTAGATTTAGCGGGAAAATTGACGTCACGTGACCTCAACACCAGTTCAATTCCCCGCTAAATGTAGTGGGGAATTGAATTGATGTTGAGGTCACGTGACATCAATTTTCCCTCTAAATTTAACGTGCCGCTTACGCCAACGGCGACGCCGACGCTGTGAAACCCGGAAACGGGCGCCTAAGAGCTGCGCTCTAAAAAAAAGCAGGCTGTTGTCGCTTGACAAGATTTCTTCTCCCCACCAGCAACAGGAGAAACTATTATGCATTCTAGTGACCAATACAACAAGGATTACATAAAAGCAAAATACACAATATTAAACAAAAAAAGATCGAGGTACACCTAAGAACTTCTTATGAGTTGTGAATGCGAAAGCATGTACATCATTTTTGCTGTACGCGTGTTGGCGCGCTGACTGGCGCTGACATGGCGCTGACTAGAGTTCCTGTATCAGCTCCCTGACGGACACGCAGCGCCATGAGGTGGCCGGTCGTTGAAACTAACGCGCACCATCAGTTTCAACGACCGGCCACAAGATGGCGCAGCGAGTCCGGCGAATGGGAGGCTGGTTGACGCGCGCTAGCCAATGGGATCAAAGCGGTGTAAAAGGTGCCGTAGCTAACCGGCAAATGGGAGCTGGCTTGACTTGGAAAAGGATTTAAGAGCCGTTTAACGTGGTTTCAACGCTGATGACGTCGGCTCGCTCCATGAGACATTTAATGCTTTCGCATTAAAAGGTTCGAGACACACTAGTCGAAGGTTCTATTAAGAATAGGCACAGCAGGAAATAGAGAAACAAAGAACGAATATCCTTTCTGCACACACTCAAAAAAAACCGTACCAAATCTATGTGTACTACTTAGCAATAGGGTGTCTCAGGGGTTCAGAGTTTAAAGCCAAAACTATGAGAAATGGCAGCCACTTCCAATTTTGTTCATAATCCTTGCCTTTAATTCTGGTTAAATTAGCCTCCCCCCCCCCCCTCCCTTCCCAACGTTCCAAAACACATGTCTTATGACATGTGTTTGACCCAGTATGACTCCAGTCTATTTCCGTGGAGCCTGTCCCGGCAAGCTTATGAAAAAAGGTGTTTTGAGAAGAAAACTCCTCCTCCCTAAAAGATGTAATATTTTCTGAACCCCATTCCGATGCCGCCAAAAAGGTGTAACAGCACCTCGCTCGCACGCACAGTAGGCGTATCTGAATTATATACACCTATTGTGAAAACATATAGCGCTTTGCAAAGGTGTATTCGGTATAAAACACCCGCTAAACACCATTATAGGTGTTTTGAAGTTTATTGTGTGTACGGGATCCTTTCGCGTTATGGCATGGCAATGTGAAACGGGTCCCCTCTGCTTGCTGTCCAGGGTGGTCCGCGAGGCGACCGAGGTGAACGTGGACATGCGCATCGGCGTACACTCGGGCAACGTGCTCTGCGGCGTGCTGGGACTTAGGAAGTGGCAGTATGACGTCTGGTCCGATGACGTCACGCTGGCCAACCACATGGAGTCTGGTGGCGTTCCCGGGTCAGTAACCTCATTACCTTCTTCTCCACTTCGCCCATTCCCAACGGAAGTGCTTCTGTGCATGCTGTCATTCACTAAGGTACCAAAGGCGTCGCATTTAGTGTAGAGCGCGATCTCAATATCGAAATTTCCACCTGCGAACCTTTAACTAGGAAGATCAAGTAAGTATTTTACTTCAGATGAAATATTTTGGTTATCTTATTTGGGTAAAAAATTCCCACCGCTTAACGGGACAGAGTGTGGCCATTTTCAGAGAAATGTAGTCTCCCACAATATAAAAGACTTATCCGCCGAGGTGGTTGATTCGGTGGTGTACACAATGACCAAAGACACTTTATTTTTATAGGAAGAATAGAATAACCCAGGTTCATTTATTCCCTCACCTCGAGAATTATGGTGCTGGCCAAAGCGAATTCAGCACATCCGCCGCTAACTGCCTCGCCAAATGGGCATTTCTTGTTGTTTGAGTTTGTACTATACAGAAGCAAAGGCTATGTTCCAAATCTTACCCGAGTAACCTGTCTCCTACGTCAGCGGGTAATACCACGTGACATCGCGAGTAAACGATCCGCGACTTGATTTTGGAACGGCCGGGATAATCACCTGGATAGGACGCGTATTGGCTTCGTCTTGAGCTACGGCAAAAAGAAAACAGCAGCGATGGCGGAAAATAGCAGACGATCTCTTTCGATCATGGAGAAACCAGATAGAGACAATAACGTTAACCGCTTCAAAGTTTTTCTTTGACATTGACGACGCGATTTTTTCTGAGATGGCTCCATCGGTTCCTTTTGCTCACCTTCCTTTTGGGCTGAATATTGAGATGAAAGTTACTTATTCCTTTCAGTTCGACGTCTACATTTTTGTTATCACTAATCTGCGCAATCGCTGTAAGTCTAGTTCAGGTGCCATAAACAGCCTCAACTCATCGTAATTAACACCGATTACGTTTTGCGGATGTTGCTTCCACACGGTGTAGCGGTAGAGCGCATGGGGCTTTCTCAACAGTGGTATGTAACTTACGTTCGCTTTGTCGCGAATATGATTATAAAATCACAGAGAGCACTTCGAAACCGCTATAGACAATTTATTAAGGAGGGAGATGTGGTGGGGTTGTTGACTGGCCATAAAAATAAAATCTTCGATGCCTTCACTGCTTTACAAGCGTTATCCTCTCATTACACACACTCTGGGGAGAAAAAAAAAGAAAAAAAAAAACCTCCAAAAAACTTCCACATTATCTACTGCCTTCGAACATTTTCATCTTTTAACGTAAGAATACGGAGTTCCCTCCAACGCCGAGGACGAGGATGCGGAGAAGCTCCTGTTTACGCTCGCACTCTGATAATAACAAGTATACCTTCCTGAGGGAAGGTACACGGTTTGGATGTGGTGCAATCAATTCCCTCGTTGAAAACAGCAAATTACAATAAGCACACATAAATGGCTGCACCTCATTCTTCGTTATTTCGAACGTCTGCCGCCCAGGCCAACGGAGCAAACGAGCTTTGACGGCTGTCGGCGCAGGAAGCAGACGACGAACAGATCACGTGACGTATTTACTCGATTTGATCCGGCGTTACCCCCCGATCGAGGAGGGTAGCGCGATTAATTACTCCGGAGTAAACAACCCGCTTCTGGAACGCGAGTTTTGACGTCATCGAGTAAGCGCGAGTAAGTTTTGAAACGCCACGGTACGAAACCTTTACTCCGGAGTGGGATCGAGTAAATTTTGGAACACACCCAAAGAGTGACAAAACGCCGTCTTCAACCTTTCACCCCTTTTCTAGATAGCGTACATTTGGAGGATCTTGTAGGTCTAGAAGTCCTCTATCAGTGCGACGTTGGATTATTGATCGTTTATTTGTTTTGTTCTTTCTTCGTATTCCTTAAAAGCCCTCTGGGAAGCATTAAGTATAGATTCGCGCACTTGGGATGTTATATTACATACGCGAGCCATAATGTTTAAGAGTTTACTTGTTTTTTTTATATTATACACCTTCCCCCTTCATGTAATGCAGTCAGAAGAGTTTCTTTGAGGTAATGGAATTAAATTAAATACGAGGGGATGGGGTGGCTGCACGGTGTAGTTTACAATAAACACAAAACACAGGTGAAGTGAGTAAAATAGATGTAAAACAGATTTCCATAACGATCGACACCTAGACAAACAATAAATAAGTAAAACATTTGGAGACAATACAAGCATTTCTGCTCTCTCCTACACCATATAAACAAATGGCCGACCAGTTTTGTAAAAAAATCACATCTCCACGTGGTGAATGATGTTGATTGGGGCGAAGCTCTGGTGGTGCTGATGATACTGATTTTATTGTTCATAGGTAGTAGGTAGTGCTGATGGTGGTGATTTTTTTTTTATTGCTCATAGGTAGTGCTGAGTTCCGGGTTGCGTTTCGACAATCATTATTATTGCTTTATGGTCGGTGAAATGCAGAGCCAGGGGTTCTTCTAGCGGATCAGCTTGGATCCGCTAGACGCCGTGGGAACGCATCTCCACCGCTTAAGTCAACGGTCCATGTCAGAAAGAGAACTACCACATCTCAGAGCCCCCTACTCTTCCCGCAGTCGTGGCCGAGTGGTTAAGGCGATGGACTAGAAATCCATTGGGGTCTCCCCGCACAGGTTCGAATCCTGTCGACTTCGCAAACATTTGTTTTCCTTTTTTTTTTAAGAAGACAGATGGGATGGCAATCGATGTAAGCACGGACGCCGGACGGATGGACAAAGCTAGACCCTAGAGAGCTTCGCCCCCCAAAAAAAAGTGTAGGTGCTTTCAAGTGATTCGATGAAATCGAGGCGGGTCGTCCCAGTCACCGGGACAACCCGCCTCCATTTGATGATCAAGATGATCAGATGTTTTAGCGCTATTTTGGGCAGATGAGCTGGGGGTGGGAAGGGGGGGGGGGGGTATAATGTGGTAGGGCTTTGCGCAGCATAAAATGGTGCTACCAGATTTTGTGAAACACTGAAAGGCGAGTAATTTTGCAATAAATTTGCAACGGTATCAGATTTATCGCGCTCTTCGGGCGGAGAAGCTGGAATAAGGGTCGTAATATGACAAAATTAATCTTGTACACCGGTTCTGAAATGATACGAGGTATTTAATAAAATAGACTAGATTAGCGGTCAAAACTATAGCCTCATTCCCTAGTTTGGACTTTTCGAATGTTTAGGGCCCTTCGTTTTCGGGTAAAACCTGACCTTTGCCGATATTTACACCCGTATTTCTTAAAAACTGGATCAAACCCGATTTTTCTCCAAATTCGGATGTTGAATTTCTCAATTTTCTGGATTACGCTGCTCCCCAGATATTCTATATGAAGCTAAGGGTTGGTAGAAGCACATGCGTTAGCTCCAAATCTCGGAAACATACCTAGATTACGTTGACTCCAGTAAACTGCAGTGTAATAAATGGAGTCCCAAACTGTCGCTTTTCGAAAAACGACCGAATATACTGCGGAAAGCGTAAACGAAATTTGGACGGCAGCTAGGCTCCTCCCCTTTTTGCAAAAAATGGGAAGCGATTCGAGAGATCCGGAGCACCAAATATTTTTCGGACGGAGCCTTCGATTTTTGGACGGCTCGGGACGAGAAAACCCGGTCAAGCACGCAGAAATTGTAAAGCACTGCGAATTTCGGTAAATTGTATCTCGTCGTCCGAAATTCGCGTACAACGGTTTCAGATGGTCCGATTTCCGTACGATTCTCGGTTCATTCTTTTACATCATGTGTTCCAGCCTTCATCGTGAAGTATACTTGCCTTCCTTTTATTTATTTCTCAACCAGCGGAACCAAACAAAAACAAAAAGAAAATCGGGAAGATATTCTCAAAACTTTGTTTCGAAAGAAACAGCACATTTTTGGTTTTTGTCGAACTAAAGTGGTACTGTTGAGCATTGAAAGGGTACGCGTAAGCTATCATGTTGAAAGAACGTTCTCTCAGTTCATATTAAAAAGAGAAACTTCACCGTGTGACCAGGATGGGTACAGAGATGCTGCGCACGAGGGATATTACGTAAGCAACAAAGATTATCAAATATCGAAAATCCTAAGTGAGCTCTTACAGCATTTTCTAATGCTATCTTGTGTACCCTAATCACTTAATTATGAAACTAAATTTGTATATTGAAATATATCAATGATCTCTATTCTTAATTACACCTATATCTATTACTAGATATAACCTAAAAATTGTAATTCCAGAGTATTTTATTAAGCCCAACATCTCTCTGATTACAGTTTCGAACAAAGCGCCCGATTTTTACTTCCCGACTTTTAAAAGAAAGATAAAGCCAAAAACGAAGAATTTTACGTATGTTCCGTGTGACAATTTCTCAAGATAAGATTGAGTAGCTTTTAAGTTTCGACAAAGGTTAGCGACGCCGACTGCCTGTCCAGAGCCCCCGTAGAGTCAGCTACCGGCTACACCAAACACGACGACGAAGACGACGATCGCTTTCTTGGCGCAGCTAGCGTTAACTAAATGACAGCGTTCCAACGGGACGATCCTGAACTGCGCGCACTGATCGACCACTTGGAGGAACGAGGGAGTACAATTCCCCGATCCTTCTCACGTGTCCTGACAACATTCGCTCTCCGGCAAGGTGTTCTCTACAAAGAGAACATTTGGAAACAGCAACTCGACGTGGCTCCTGGTAATCCCTACTAGTCTTCAAAAATATTTTTTTAAGCCTGCCACGACGACCCGACGTCTGGTCACTTTGGCTACAGCAGGACTCTCGCGAGGATTCGAGAGAAGTACTACTGGTCCAAGCTCCCTAAGACTGCCCACCTCTACACACGATCGTGCCACGAGTGCCAGCGACGGAAGAAACCGCCGACAAAGCCGGCAGGCCTCCTGCAGCCGGTCGCACCCCCGACTGCACCATTCCAGCAGACTGGAATAAATCTACTTGGGCCTTTCCCGCCGTCGACGCAGGGAAACCGTTGAATAATCGTGGCAACGAATTGTGTCACCCGGTACGCCAAGACAAAAGCCCTCCCATCGGGAACCGCGGTGGAAGTAGCCAAGTTCTCCGTCAAGAGCAACGGCGGGGACGGCGACAAGAATGTCAGCGGCGGCGGCGGTCAGCACGTGTGTGTGCATCCCTTTCGTCACGACACGATCACGACAATATATGTGTTCGTACCTTTGATCAAACGTCTGTCTCACGTTTGTGTCGTGTGCTAAACAGCTTCGCTAGTCATCCACCTACACAGAGTAGAATGGCTCCCAATTTTTTTTTTTTTTTTAAATCTAAAGCTTGCCGTTTCGCAAATTAGCTTGTCTGAGTCAACGTCTGAGTGCAGTTCTAAAGCTTTGAAAAAAAGCCTTTTTTTCACACCTGCCATTATCTGGTCTGTAAAAAAATAACAACTGAGTCTAGCATCGCGAACTGGAGGGTTCATGGAGTGTAAACCCACCGCTACCGCGTGAAATACACAGAACACAAAATGACATCTGTGAGCACATGCAAGGCTCTAGAAGAGTTCGTGGAGTGTAAACCTTGCACACCTTTGTGTCTGCAGGCGCGTGCACATCACTCGGGCAACGTACCAGCTGCTGGACGGCAGATTCGAGACGGAGCCCGGCAACGGGGCCCAGAGGGACCCCTACCTGGCCGAGCACCAAGTGGACACCTTTCTCATCGCCCCGCTCAAGGTGGGCAAAGTAAATTTTAAGGTTTCGCACCGTAAAGCAACTGCTCCTATGAGTAACGTTCTTTGTTGTCGGAGTTTCTTCGGTCCCGCAGATTCGGTGTTCAGACAAATAATCGGCGTTTATCGGGAATTAAGTTTAAAAAAAAACAGGGACACGGACTTCGTAGTCCTCAACCCCCAAGCAACATATGAGTGACCTAAATACTAGGAAAACGTTCCAGTACAGCGATGAGAGAAGGAAACGGGACAATCGATCCCGAAGAGAGAAGCATCTTCGAGGAGAATTCAGTGCGCGGTCTATATTCCGAGTCGACACAAGGTAAGGCTCTGAGTCACAGTAGAGACAGTAAGCTTGAGTAATGGGAGAAATCTCCCAACTCAATATCGTTACACGGGCCGTGCAACAACATTGACTCAAAAGAAGTTACGCGCACTACCTAACTGCTCTTCAATACGGCCTCCGACAATGACACGTTTTCGCCAACCCTTAATTCTTTGTGTGTCGACTTTCTTCTCAAGTGCAATAGAACCCTCAGAGAAAAAAGCGCCATTTGTCGTAGGCAACGGCAACCAGCGCCAGCCGCCATGCTGCGGGGTAGTGGTGCGTCGATGCATACGCTGCATAGGCCGTAGAGGCTATTCTGACTGTGTCTGTTCCACTGCCCACGATGCGAACGCGTACTGCTGCGTACCCCTCTGTAAGCAGAGTGGGTACGTATTCGTAAATGGACTCGTTATCGGTTGACGGGCGTCGGTCGGGTGCGGATATTCAGGGGCGCAGCAGCGCAGACGTTTGCCTGCTCAAGTGCAAGAACGGAACACGAGCCGTTCCCACCCCACACTCCTTGGGCGTTTGAGTCCGGTGTTTTTAATTTCACTTTGTGGTGTTTGAAGGAAGAGTTTTTTTTTTTTTAAGTTTCAGCTCATTTTAAGAAATCAAAGCGTTAAATAGAAATGTAATGTTGCTTGTGGTACCGTTGTGGACATGACAGCTTCGCGAGCGCGTAGCTTCACGTATGCTGGAGCTCGCGGTGCTTCCAACTTACACGTGTAAATTATGTGTTAGGTACGCGCGAAGCCAAACGAACTAACGCTTTAACCTGCCTTTAGCGCAAACAGACCTGTGCAGCGCATATTTTATGCAGAGCCACATGCACGCGCTTGCAGCTTCTGCTTCACTACAAAACGACTACAGGGTATTTCAAAATAACGTTTCGTCTCTGAAATTGTCCGCAAAAATCAGGGACTCGACGCATCAAGTAGAAACTTAACTGGAATACGTCCTTTACTGGACGAATTTCCGCATTAAAATGTTGTCTTCATTCCAAATAAAAAAAAATAAAAAATATTTTGAAAAGGTCAGTTTTTTACTTTTTTATTTTTTCGTACTTAAAGAAGAGACTTGCATTTTTATTGTTTAAATGGGGCAACTAAAACACGTATTCGAGGCAAGTTTCAACTTGATACGCTCAGTCGCTGATATTTGGCAGGCCATTAATCGTAGCTTGTAACCTTAATCTGAGACACTAAAAAACAAGCGGCTCAACGTATCCAGTTGAAACTTATCTCGAATACGTATTTTACTAGTCTCATTGACACATTACAATTTCAAGTGTCTAGTTCAAGTATGATAAATAAAAATTTACCCATTTAAAAGCATTCAGACTTTTTATTTGAATTCGAAATGGGACTTAACTTTTAATACGTAAATACAACCAATAACATACGTATTCGAGGTAAGTTTCTACTTGATAGTTCGAGTCCTTGACTTTTGCAGGTGATTCTAGAGTCGAAACTTTATTTTGAAATACACCATACAGCAACTTAAGGTTTTACTTGTTTTTGTAATTTTTATTGCACACGATCTTTGTCGTATATGAAACCTGTAATGGCCGTGTACTACCGATGGCTCGTGTGGGTCTACGTATTTGAACACGAAAAAGCAATGTGCAGTGTAGAAATTTGGAAGGGCCGGGGGGAGAGGGGGCGGATTTCTGGCTCTTAAAATTATGGAAGTCATTAAAACATAAAAGTCGCGTAATCCCGCTTCAATCGCCCAGCTCAGCCAAAGTGGTACTTACATTTTAATAACACTTCATTTTGTATTTGCATATTTCATTCCATGGGTAAAAAACAGGGAGAACTGCAAAGAATCGATAGCCGCCCTCAACGAGGAAGCTCGAGCTTCTGTCGAAGGAGCGCTCTGACTTCGATCGGCTCTTGTAGAAGTGATGTACTTTGTCATCTTTAACTGCTGGGAGTTGGGGAAACGTCGTTTACCCAACCCGAGATAGGGAAAACGCTACCTGCAGCCATATAGAGGCTAAGGGATCGAGGAAACGCAAGAACGCCACAGTGTAAACAACTGTACTGGCCGCAACGGAGTCCTTCCCAGTGGCGCCGGCCGCCCAATGTTGTTGGACTCGTTCAGGGGATTTTCGCTGTCGCCAGATTTTTTAAAAACGGCCTATGTCATTTCTTTCGGCAGCCCCCCCCCCCCCCCCCTCCCCCCCTTCCCCAAACTGGAATATTCCGCTTTGTTACACGAAACGAATGTGCTTGAGCGGGAAAGCGGGTAAGTAGAGATATTCGAGACATAGTCCCAAAAGTGAAATCGAACACCGGGCCCAAAACTTGGGAGCCCCACACTCAACTGTTGCACCAACGGGGAGGCGTGTACCTTTGACTTGTGCTCCCGTTGTACGAGGGATAGTGCAGCCGAGGCGCAATCGAACTCGGGGAACTCGCGCTTGTGTCCGCGAATATCCAGGGGTCATGGTGTCCGCCAACGTCATTTCCAACAGAGGGCGCACTTTGGAAAGGGGTCATGATAGTATTTAGGAGCACTGGTGGCAAATGTCCGAACTAGATTGGAGAAACTGGCTGTGGTACCAGAAGAGAAAAAGGACACCTTTATGTCTGAGTTATAGACCTTTTCATTTCAGTAGTTCCCTGACTGTCGGCTAGAGGGCGCTGGCGAACTCGCCGCCATAAGGTTGCTTCAAGTTTGGTTGGTTTCGATTTTAACGCGCACGGCGATTGTGTGAATGTTTCATGACGTTTTCGCTTAATATTGTGATGCACATTTTTTTCTGTAGCACACAGCGAGTGAAACAATGGTGCTGAGCCACTTGGAGAACTACGAAATGGTTTCGAGCCTAAATTGTGAGCATATGTACGAACACCAGACGCGTTGGATTACGTCCATCGTTAATTTCGGCCAGGTTTGGTGGTGAAACAACTGCGCTGTTGCACAGGGAGGATTAATCATCGTCCTCGGCGGTACACGCGGACACTGTATCTCCGTTCACCCTTAAGCTGAGACTAGAAGCTCCGCCTTCAGCGCTAGCTCGCTGGCTTCCGCAGTGCTTTGGCTGCGCGTGCCTGCGCGTTCACACTTGTGTCAGCAAGAACTGAAAGTTCGCGATGAAGGCGGAGCTTCTAGTCTCAGCTCAAGAGTGAACGGGGTAGAATTTCCAGAAAAAAAAAAAAAAAAACCAGGACAAGCTTTGCTTCCATCACGCGCTCCTTGCCTGCCGCCGTGCTTGTGCCGCGCGTGCATCGAGTGGTACGGAAAGTAGATAGCTCGGGCACTCAAGTCAGATATTGAACTGAACATCTTAACATATTATATTAAAACAGACTATACTCCGTTTCACCTTACGTTGTACCGCAGGCAAGGCTGGAAGCGCGAGCTCATAGCGGTGGGAGCTGCTCTTAACGCACGAGAGCTTGTGCCGCCGAGATGTGCCCCAGAGCAAGGAGCTCGTGCTTGTAGCCTTTCCTGCGGTACATCATAAGGTGAAACAGAGTATAGTGTTCACTGGCGGCCATAGCTGTGTGCGCCACTGCTGAGCGTTGGCTGACGGCGAGCTTCCGCAGTTCTTTGGACGCGTGCATTCCGCACCACCAAGATTGCCGGTCTTAGCAGACTTTTGATGTGAGCTCGTTCTGAGCATGCGCTCTAAACAGCGCCCTCAGATGTGGCGTCCAGTAAATACCCCCTATAATGCATGGGTGATTAGTAAAGAAGCGGGTCAACAACATGATTAACAACGAGCTGAATCACGAAAAACAGATGAACTGACAAGTTCACTGCTCGATGTTTAGTTTTCGTACCCATACTTATTGTGAGCTTCGCAGACTAAAAAAGGTAATATAAAAAAAAAGATAGTGTCCCGGATTTTTTTTTTCATAAATAAAGTTTTTATGAAACATTTTGATAGACCAACCTAGGCCCATAAGAAAATTCCTTAAACTAAAGTACTCATTAACAGCATTTCACAGTATTGGCCTTATGAAATCGACTATTTATTATATGGACATTTGGTTTCGACGTTCTCAAGGTATGAGACGAGTAACGGGCACATCAAATGAAGTCTCACATTAATCTTCCGTAAAATTTGTTAAATTACATTAAAGGGGGCAAAAGAAGTGATCTCTGGCAAGTTTGGATCAAGTCGGGCGTAAGGGCGCCACCAAATGGACCTCAGTAGAAAGATCTTTGCTGGTTTGAACCGATGCGCTATGTAGATTTCGGCGTCGCCAGCTACTAAAAGTGAATCCCTATTCTCCATCGAAAACGCTGCATTCGGGCGATTTTCATGCAGACAGATTCTTTTCGGCGTCACATATTGTGGACCCCAGGCATTCTCAGGCCGACTGTGACAGTTTCTAACGCGGGGAGTCCCAACCTTCGTGTTGAAATGAATTAATTGAATTGAACTGGATATTTCAAGAAAATTATTTATGCAATAAACATGAGACCCGGCACGGTATAATTTCTTGAAATTCATAAATCGATCGATGGAGCGAATGTGTACAGCTCAAAAAACAATTAAGACTGTCAAACAGATGTAGTGAGGTGTGATATTGTGAACAAACTAATTGCATGATGTTCGCGTGTTATTATTTCTAGCATCAGAAGAAAATTCAAACTAAACGTTTGTTCCCTATATTATGCACGAGTTCCCCCATATAATTAAAAGCAGTTGTTTTCTATCTGTTATGAATACAAAGCGTGATGCTTTCAGGAACCACACGTGGCTATTTACGCTGAGTATTTTTGTCGCCTTCCTTGAGATCCGAAATGCGCAATAATATATTTACCTTGTGCTTCCAATTGCGAATATTCCACCTCTATTATTAAGCAAATCTGAGTTTTCATAGGTCATTGACCTTTGAACCTTCGTGCTCTCTTAGATATATATATATGTCTCAATGTGCGTGAGCGCTAACGCTGATTCCTACGTAGCCGGCACGCCGATGGTAAAAATAGCCAAAACGTGTTACAAAATTCACTGCAGAAGTTGCGCACATAATGGTCTAATGCAGTTACGTGGTAAATATAAGTATCAAACGACACATTACGAATTAAGTTAAGAAACGCGGTGAAACGCTACGAAAGACACAAATTCAATGCGTCCGCCAAGGCGCGGCGTAGCGCGGAGGGAAGGGCGGAGCGACGAGTTGAAGCAACCTCATGGCGGCCGGATCACGTGATTCCAAGATGGCAGCGCCCATGCGGTGGAGCGTGAAAAGGTCTATAGTGGTGGAACATCTGGAGTGATATGATGTTTATCGACGAGAAAGAGAAAACCCCTGCATCGCCGCGCCAGCATGCGGTGATGCAGTCTGCCGACGCGCTGGCAGTGTTGGTACGTCTTACAATGAGGGCGACGATAGCAGGCGGCAACGCCAAGACGGACACGTCCGCTCTGTTTCCGGCAACTTTCGTCGACTTTCAGCACGCCTTTCAGCACCCTTGGGGCAGGGCGGGGCATCCAGACTTTCAGCACGATTTTCAGCACCCTTGGGGGAGGGCGGGACATTTAATCACCATGACATCTTGCGCAGGCCTCGTCTGTGGTATTGGCTGAGGAGGCTCGTCGTAGACGTAATACTACTAAAGGGCCATTCACACACTTACGTTGAGTCGGCCCGAGTGTGAGGGTTGCTATGGCAACAGCTGCGTCGCCTCCCGCAAAACGGGGCAAAAACCGGCTTTGTTGCAGCCGACGCAGCTGTTGCCATAGCAACATTTGCACTCGGTCAAACTCAACGCAAGTGTGTGAATCGCCCTTGAGGCACGGGGTGCAGAATCACAAGGGGAAGCGAAAATGGCGCGCAAATTCTAATCATCGTTCTGAGGAAGCTGCGCGGAAACGAACAACAACGCCACAGAAATATATAAATTCCGCGAGCGCCTAACATCTGTGGCTGTGACATGCGTTAACAGTAGTGTAAATGCGCTTGGATTAATTTTTTTCTTGGAAAGTGTCAAAAACGTTTTAATCAAAACAAGTCAGTTATTACTGATGCGAGAAAAATACATATAGCAAAGAAAACAAGTCTTTCATTAATGAGGAAGAGAACGGGAATATATTGTAAATGAGATGAGATGGCAAAATATATTTTTTTCGAACGTAGATCAGAGGAAACGGTGTGAACTTGATATGAGTAGAATTTCAAGTAAGGCATAATTAAACTCTTTATTAATAAAAGTTTGTATTTATTTTACGAAGAAACCGGCTTTACTCTTGCGCATAATTTGAGGCGGTAGTACAGTATAAAAATAAGTAAAAATAAATGTAATATTAAAAAAAAAACTTTAAAAAGAGAAACCGTTACTAACAAGCAGCGCAAATGTTTTTGGATAAGAGAGCAACACGTATACGCGAATATACTGTTGATTGGGCGAAGCTATGGTGACGTCGCTAGAGTTTTATCCAATCAAGCATCGCGTTCTGCTCCAATAAAGCCAGCACTTCAGTCCTAGTAGTTCGGAGTTGCTCTTTCGACTGTCACGTGATCGCTCGATATCTTGACTCGTTGAAGTTCTTGACCCGTTGGATCTCTCGACTAGAAGCGGACGGAGCTGAGGTGTGCGGGTAATGTGAGGATGGAGTTTGTGTTCAATGAAGACCACTGCACAGGTAGCGATTTGTGAAAGCCAAGTCCTCGGTGACTGCGCGTTTGCCCTTTGATGAGAAGCAGCTAAACGTTTCTTGACCGGAGGAAGGGGTTTGTGGCGAGACACTTTTTCTTTCAGTCAATGTACGCGAATAATATCGTCATGAAGAGAGCGGCCATCACGTATCATTGAAACACCGTTAGTCTGAGAATATATAAAAAAAAAGAAAGGATGGCATTCGTCGACACTCCCAGAAAATATTTACAATTAAAGTTTTTATGTTGCATCACGTAACTAGTTTTCACCAGGATTTTTTTTTTTTTGTTTGCAAATTGTTTTTTAAGTTAAATATTTTAACACTTTATTTTTAGCTTGAATAAGTCTGCAACGCTAAAGCGCGAGCAGACTGAGGCACTTTATTTTGAATTCATTTACCATGCCTCGTATCTTTACTTAAAAAAGCGCAAGAAATACAAGGACGAGGAAGTAAACAGACAAGAGCGTATCTTTAACCTACCAATTTCGCAGCTTGAGCATAAGTGATTTAAATAAATAACAAATATTATTTTAGAAAAATAGAAAAAATGGAAAGCTCTACGTTATGGCGTTACGTAGCCCACCTCATGGAGTTTTTGTTTGTTTGTTTGTCCGCTCTGTTATAGATGGCGCCGCGATGCCTTGTTTCAGCGAGGTGTCAAGGAAGCGTAGTGTGTTTTGTGGTATTAGGAAAGCAAAGAGATGGTTACAGTTCAATGACACTTCAGAGATAATTATGGACGACATGAAACTATATTCATTCATGGGTAATACGACGAGTTGACTTCTCAGGAATGCGATGAAAAGCGGTTACTGTGGCGACAACAGTCTTTCTCTCGCTCTAGGACTACCAGTTCTGTGCACGTCACCGACACGATGACGTTTTGTGCACGTCACCGACACATCGCTTCGATGCTTTCGACATGTGGCGGATCTCTTCATACATATTTTTGAGCTATCTTTGAGCTGTCGCCAGCGACTTACTTTCGTGATACCACAAAAACATTTTGAGTTTTTTTTTTTTTTTTAGAATGAAACAAACAATTGTAATGAAACAAAAAAAAAACGCAATAGATGGGCCTACGTAACGCCATGACTTCGGTGTTTCTATCTGTCATAGATTTTTCTTTTTAGATAAGGTTTTTTTTTGTTTTGTTTTGTTTTTTTTATCAAGGAAAGTCTTTATGTTCACACATTACATCAAAACGAAAATACCACAGTGGCGAAATACGTGGGCTTCGTATCGGAACGAAGTTGGGTAAGGGTTCATTTTTCTTTTTGTCGAGACCATTAAGGAACGGGATGCTCTGCCTTCTGAGATTGTTTGCGCCGCAAATGCGGAAATGTTTGTTTACCCTTGCGATAATGCTTGATGGCGCTGCAGGCTCGAACTAAATAAAGAATGAAAACACGAAAAACGGTCTGCTTCTTGTAATGTGTCGCGCGTTTTATCACTTCGGGGCGAGAGACTCATATCTTTTCCAGCGATAGCGTTGAGATGTCATAAATCAACGCAGAGGCGAATGTTGCCGGTTTTTTTTTTTTTCCTTTTAACTGGAAGGTAAGATGAAGGAAACTGGTTTGGACAAAGGCGCCTAACGACACCATTGTCCAACTTTGCTGTAACATCGCTATTAACAATATTAAGTTCGGATAGAGGCAGGATAAGAACGACGACGTACAATTTTATCATACAGTTCGTATAGCCAGCCGGTAACAGCCAGGCGACGCCAGCAGAGTGAGAGCCCACTGTTATACCTGTCTCGTTGTAACTAGGCAAAGGGTGAACGATATAAGCCCCACATTCGTGCCCACGGCTCCGATATGTGCTACGTATACGAGCGCAACGCACACATACTGAAGCATGACGCAGCGAAAAGCTTGATACCTCTTCGCAGTAAAAGTGCTGATTTCTAAGGAGTGCCGTGTGGCAAGAGGATACGTCTGTCGCGTCGACAGAGATGTTGAACTCCGCTGCTTAGACTGGACACTGGGCCGAGTGTAGAATCCGTAAGACAGCAAAATATTTCCCCACCACTAGGCTGGCCTTGAGACGTCGATGAATTGTATCTGCGTCAATTCTCGTCATTTTTACCTAAAAAAAAGAGAAATGAGTTTTTTTTGCATACCCCACTAAGCAGTCTGGTCTCGTCTGACACGTTGTAGAGGACAGCCGAAGGATCATGCCGAGCCTAGCCAGGTCGCCAAAAATGTTGCTTATGACGCGTTGTTGCGCCATAGCACTCCTGGCTAAACAAACTTGGAAGACACTAAGTGCATCGCTCGAGCCGTTCGACAATGCGTAACCTGTGTCCCCGAATTCGCCTCGTCGTCATCACTTCCCCGGAGTGCATATGCTCTGCCTCAATTTGCTTAATTGATTTTCCAATGTCTACACGTCCTTATAAGAAGCGCCTCTTTTTTTTCAACACTTCGAAATGTTTCGCACCTTCGAAATGAGGTCTTTGTTTAATTATGTTTGGATTAAATGTCCAATTCTTATACGTGGCCATATGCCGACATTTTATTCCATTTATCTCCTTGGTAAAAAAGTAACACACTGCAGGAAGATGTCTGCGTTGACTTTGGACGCATGATAGAGGTCGACACAGTTGTTTGCTTCGTAACAGACTCGGCAATTCAGTCCCCGTGCGTGATAACGTTCCTAACCGCACTGGGCAATGCATTCACCCTGCGGTTGGTGCCGAACTTACCATAAGTAGGACATATTCTCAGTGGTGTCGCCTGGCGGTTACCCACCTGGGTCTTCAATAGCTCTGCTACAAGACGTTCCTGGCTTAACGGCGGTCTAGAATTTTGTTTGAACGCAGCATTCCAAGTTGTGTCGAGGGCGTGCGGAGGTTTTCACTTCAGGAGAAAAGACACAAGGACGCACAAGACATCGCGGGCAAAGTCCTCTCCGACCTTTTTATTTCTTTTGTCTTTTTTTATGAATATTTATGAGCAAGCTTACCGCCTCCAAATATTAGTAGGCTCTTTTCTCAATTTGAACTATATAATCTTGCAGACAGAAATTTGTCTACACAGCTGCACCAAATAATTATGTTAACGCAGTACCCGCGCTTACGCACATATATCAGTGCAGATTTGTGAAAGAACATGCGGTTTTGTGAGAAATCAATATTGACCAATTAGGACAAAAAGTGCCTGTTCTTTGGCATGGGTGCTTAAAATAACATTCTAAATTAGCTTTTTTTTTTTTGCTTTTTGGAATTTGCCACGAAGCAGTGCCTATGCACGAATGCTCATTTTATATCGGAATAATGTCAAGGGCACACGAAATGCAAAGATACAGACACTCGTGCGCTCGCGCACTTTGACCGCCCGTCAGAGGATCCGTATTGTTTCGTCGATGCACGTTTCATCGACAACTTTTCATCAACGCACGTTTTATCAACACACGTTTCCTCGACACTGCGACATCTCGTCGAAACGTCTCCTTTCAATCCCACGCTTTCGTGATGTTTCGTCAACGCGAAGCCCTAAGGAGAGGCCCGCTTCTTACCTACGTGCAGTTCGGGCCCGCGCACACCTCCAAATTAAAAAAAAAAAAAGCCGCTGTCGAAATTTTAAAACAAGTTTCTATGAAACGAACGCAGGGTCGTACGTGTCGAACAAACGTCACGCTTGGCGAAACAATTTGTCGATAAAACGTGGTTCGATGATCGGATTAATACCGCAAAAAGGATCTTCAATGTAGACGCCATCTCGACCCAGAATAGCGAGTTTTCGTAGGCCGTTTTCCCTACTCCGCTACACTCTCCGCAACGAAGACGCCCCTAGAGCGCATGCGCGCCGCTGGCCTTGATTGAAGAGTTCCGGATTTTGTGGCGGGTTGCGGAGAGCGTTGCGGGATGAAAGAAACGATCTGCGAAAACTCCCTAGTACCATATACCGGAAGTTAGCGCCCGTAAAGCACAAGGCGATGTTCGCAAATCTACACGAAATCGCTGAATTCTAGACTCACCAGGACTCTATGGCGCTTTTGAAGGAAGCAGAAGCTTCGGCGGGGCATTCCACTTAAGCCGTGACGTATGGTTGTCATCGATGAACGACCCTGGCTCTAAATGGTCGCCGCAGAAACGGGGATCTCGTGGCATCTTCTCTGTGCCATCGTTCCTTCCAGCGCAACACAAGCACGCGCTTTTTCCATGGTTCACTCTCCAGCAGACGAAAGAAATTGAGACATTAGTGAGTTTTCGTAGACCGCGCTTCCCCCTCCGCTAAGCCCTCCGCAACGAAGAAATACTGCGCCCGTGCGCCAATGGCCTTGACTGTAGAGTCCCGAGTATCGTAGCGGGTTGCGGCGAGCGTTGCGGGACTGCCAAAACGATCTACGAAAACTCCCTATTTTCGTCCGTTCTAGTCCTTTCTGTTGAGACAGGACTTTATGAAACAAGCCTTCGGCATTCCATGTCAGTCAATCACTTAACGTATGGAAGTGTTGTCCCGAAGCGTAATGACGTACTGCTAGAGTAACACTAAATTTTGAACACGTAGATCTCAGAATCGCCATACGCTCCGTGCGGGAAGGATTCACGGAATTGCAAGTACGGCCTGGTCGCTTGGGGTGCGCTTGGGCGTGGCCATAATCATATTATGGGCCCCCTCCAAGGGCACCCCAAAGCGAGCAAGATGACGGCGCCCTGAGGCTTGCACTTGCAAACGCGTATAGATGGCGCTCTGAAAAACGCGCGTGGTGCACCTAGCGGAGGACCTGGCGTTCGACGGTGAAACGCTTTCAGCAGCCGCGGCGCCTTTTCCCGTGCGAACCTGTGGCGGCGGAAGCGCGCACGGACGGAACTTTTGTCCTTCGAACCGACACGTTCAGGGTGTCGTTGCATGAGGGACGGGGAAGGCCCATATAATGGCGAATTTCACTGGTCGTTTTGGAGCGCGCCGGGATGAGCAAACCAGATCCGAGATGGAGCACGCGATCCGAACGGAGCCACTCCGCCTCCGGATCCCCCGTGGACCAAGGCCACTTCTCCGGGATCGGCGGATGCCTTAACGACATTCACCTTCCCGGGAATCCCCTTACCGCGGTCCCGGATCTCGACGCTCATGTTTTCGCAATGGCGGCGCTAACAAAACGTGTTCAACGCACGAGCGAAGTTAATCATGATGTGAAAGATGCGTGTATATAAGCGATGTACATCAGCGTATACCCCACTTGCCTCTTCAACGAAATACTCGTGAACGGTGTCCAAGTACGTATCGATTTTCGTCCTCTTCGGCGGAGGTCCAAAGAGGCAATCGAATTTATGTGGGACATAGAAGCAATCCTCGTGGTCGCTGCTACTCGAGCCGCTGCTGCTGAAAAAGCTGCTTGAGCAACTTGACGACGAACTGCCATTAAGCAGCAGCAGCCGTAAAACGGGCAGCACTTCACGAACGGCCATTACGAATTCTTCCGAGGCGAGCAGAGGCGAGATGCCCAGCTAAAAAGCAATTCTCGTGTGCGCGCTGAGGGCTGGTCAGGCTGGTTTCCGCTAGAATCCGCCGAAATTGACGGAGCGACGTTTTTTTCGGATCCGGATCGAGATCTGGAGTGGGAGTTGATCTAAAACGACGAGTGGAACACGTCCGTCTTTATCCCGATCGACCGGTGAAATAGGTGCGCTCCAGGAAAGTCGATCCCGGCGCGCTCCAAAATGATCAGTGGAATTTGCCATAAGACCATATAGCTGTTCTCCGCTTCTTGTATATATCAGGAAATAAATTTTAACATCTACCAATCACACTGCACGCTGACATCCGACGAGAAACATTCCCGGCTACTAGAAGGTGCAACACTACCCTTCTTCACAAATTCGACGAGGCATTAATATCCCGAAATTAAACCAGTTTTTGGGACATGTGGTTGGACCTGAGCCAACTATACCTGGTGTCATGTGAAGCCAATGAGAGTCCCAATGAAAAGCGTTTGCTCGTGTCACATTAAACGATGAAGCCAGAAAAAATAAAAAGCAACAGTGCGGCACCGATTAGAAGATCTCAATTAAATGTCCATAAAAAAGACGGCATTGACCCTTTCGAACTGTTAAGGCCCTTCGGTTCTAAAGTATTAAATTTATAAATAAATTCGGATTCTTTACTTTTACGATCTCTGGTGGTTCGAAAGCCACCCTGAAGTATAATAAAATTAAAGTCAGAAAGTTCGTTATGTCCTGGGGAATTTAAGTGACGAGAAACTGATCCGGCAACATGTTTACGTATATGACTTTTATGTAGATTCATGCGTTTTCTTATGCTTGTTTTAGTTTCTCCTATGTATTGAATTAGGCATTTTTTACATTAAATCAAATGAATAACATTTTCCGAATTGCAGTCAAAGGTACCATTTATTTTCCAATTAAAGTTATTTGCTGTGCTACGAATAGAGTTAGCCATTATTATATCATCACATAAACTGCATCGGTTATTATTGCATTTTATGCAACCAAGAGGGACCAAGCTGCTTCCGATATAGTTTCTGGACTGTCTAAAAAATCCATTAAATTACGTGGTCTCCTAAACGCTATACCAGGAGGTCGAGGAATAATGGCCTTTAAAGCAGTGTCCATGTGTAAAATATTTATGTGTCGTCTAAGAATATTATTTATGTTTGAAACTTTTAACTGGTAAGGTAAGATTAGTCGTAATTCATGGTTATTTCTTTTCGGTCGCTCTACTAAACACGCCTTCCGAGAGATCGCTCGACTTTTTGGTATCGAATTATTTATTAACGGTAAGGGGTATCCTAGGTTAATGAAATCCTCTCCTGGTGCTCTAGCTTTTATATCAAAATCCTTATCTTCTGAGCATAAGCGTCGTAATCGTAGCATTTGGCTGTATGGTATACCTTTTTTGTTTTTTATTGGCAGGCAGCTTTTATAGTGTAGAAATTGACGTCTATCTGTAGGTTTTCGATATAAAGTTGTTTTCAAACCATTTTCTGTAAGTCTTATCTTAATATCTAGAAACTATATTTCTGTATCGGAGTATTTATATGTAAATTTAATAAGTGAATTAAAATTGTTTGCAAAATAAATAAATTCAAAGAGTTTATCTTCCTCGTTATTCCAAATTATAAATATGTCATCGAGGAATTGCTTATAAAAGAGTGGTTTATGAGGAAAGGAGTTAAGTAGCCGCTCTTCTAAAGATGTCATATATATATTTGCATAGCAGGGAGAGAAACGTGATCCCATTGCTGCGCCATGTATCTGTAAATAGTGCTCATTCATAAATGTGAAGTTATTACGTTCTAAAACTAAGTGCATAAAATATTTAAGACGCTTTTACTAACAGTGAGGTCGTTTTCGTTACCAATATTCAAAACCGCTTGGATACTTTCATCATACGGTATATTAGTGTAAAGAAACACTACATCCATTGTCACCAGCAACGTTCTATTAGCCCTAAAATCTATTTGGATGTCATTAATTAAATTGAGAAAATGAGAGGAGTCTTTTACGTAGGACGGGGCACCGGCTGCAGTACTTTTAATTTGTTCGTCAATAAAGTCTGAAATGTTTTCTGTATTTGTACCTATTTCAGAAATAATTGGTCTACCTGGGTGATTTTGCTTGTTTACTTTCATTAACATATAGAGCTGTCCTGGTCTCGGATTTTCCTGAATGAGATACCTAGAAATATTTTTCTCTATTTTATTATTATCTACTAGGTAGTTTAATTGTTTTTTTATTGTCTCTCGAAACTTAAGTGTTGGATCATAATCTAGTGTTTTACAGAACTTAATATCGTTCAGTTGTTTAATTGCTTCCGATATAGAGTCGGCTGTGTTGATTATACGTATACCTCCCCCTTTGTCAGCCTGGGCTATTATAATATATCTGTTATCAGTGAGTTGAGTTAAATTATTTTTAAGTGGTCTCAGTTTTTTATAAGCCAATAAAACATCTTTCTAGATCGCCTCAGTGTATTTTATGACATTAACATTTTATTTATTCAACGGTGGAATCCAAAAGGATTTGTGTTTATATAAAAGTTCTTGATAAGGAGCTCCTTTAAAGGGATACTTCAACGAAATTTGAAATATTCCCGTCGTGTTTAAAAATAGGTTGAATATGATCCACAATATCCGTAAATGACAATCGCACGTTTGTATTTTGAGCCTGGTGGCTGTATTTTTAGTTATAAACGGCAAACTCTGGCAAGCGCTCGGAAAAGGCCCAGCGGAGTGTGACGTAGGTCGTCTCAGGCAACGATTGGTCTCGGGACGAGCAAAGCTACGGCAAGGCTGATGTCGAGAGGATGGCCTCGTCGTTCCAGCCACCGAAGCGGCTGCTTTTGTACGAATTTTTAGTGACGAGTTAATCTTCTATAATCTTGTAGGGGGACAATAGCGACTTCTGCGACACACAAAAGGCATTCTCGGGAAGAGGGGAGTTCCTCCGTCCTCTCTTCTCTCGTCGTGGCCGGAGGCGAGACAACCTCCGTCACTAGCTGTCAAGGTTCCTAGATGGGCATTTCAAACGAGGCTTTAGCGACATCCGCCAGGTGCTCTTTGCTAATCGTTTAATTCGTTTTAAAATTCTTTTTCGAGACTTTTTTAACAAGATATTGGTGTGTTCGATGTGATACTGCTCCTTTGAACACATATAGACCAAAAAATGAGCGCCGAAATTTCGTTGTAGTTTTCCTTTAAACTCTCTATAAAACACCAATAAGCTAGCAATTGATAACATTTCTCTAACCTATCTTGTTTAACGCCAATATAACTGTATGTTTAGACTTTAGATATTGCGATCTGTTAAAATTTGAAAGTTTAAAACGGTAGTGCAACGATTTCCGGACTTCGGTCACAAATTTGTGGAAGTTGCCCTCTGACACTTCTCAAGTAAAAAACAGAAAACCGATTTCGCCTGCATCTCCTAGTTGTTGTGTAAAAAAAAAGTTAATATTGCCATTTCTGGCACCCCTCAACTCACTCCCAGTTTTCACGGGTCCCACCTGGTCGCACTCCTAGGGACGTAGTTCGGGGTGCCGTGTAGATTCCCGTGTGCTCTCTCGGAGGACGCTTCCTCTCCCACTCTCTGCTGATATTAGCGGGTGTTATGCTGCAGCTTAGAGCCGAGCGAGGTTACTTAAGCTTAGAGCCGTTGTTCCTTCGGCTGCCACTCGCGGCTGCAGGTGGGGGAAAATCGAAATCATCACTATTGTTGCGAGGAGTCTGGCAAAAATTTAATTCCTTCGTGTTTAGAAAGTACATAGGAAGAATAATTAAATATTTCTGACTTTTCTCCACCCATATCTGTAGAATGTTCTGAGTTACTTGTGTTAGCATGCTGTGTTCGATTAATTAGCCGTGAAAAAACGTTTTTCCATTTTTGTATTAGGGGCGAGAATATATATATTGTTTTACATGAGCTTGCCCCTTTTATGTGAGATTATTCCACCGCCTTGCGCACTTTAACACCAAAAGAAAAAGTTACTGTGGTTAAAGATCTGGTGAACTGTGCTCGAGTTCACCAAAACATAATTGTACGTCGTTGAATTTTTTTTCTTCTTACTTTGGTGCAGCTGAGATACATTAATACTTTGTTTGGAACCGGCCTCAGAAGCAATGGCTACAGTGGCACCATGTGCACAAAGCTGAATAAAAAAAAATAAAAAAAATTGCCGGGAAGGAGCTGTTTTCTTGGGGTTTTTATATAAGCTTTGGAGTTAATCTCATTTTGTTTTGCTGAAGTAGAACAGCAAATAGAACTTTCTCAATATCCATACAGTTGAAGCTCCTTTTGTTCTAGTATGACGTGGTTTATATCAAGAAACAAGTTTTGAAATAAACTGCACTTACGATATAATAATAGTTACATTGAATTCTTCTTTTACACTGTTTTTCGTGGTTGGGCGCATTGAAAAATCAATTTTCCGTGTATAAAGAAATTAGTGAAAAACAAATGACTCTTTTTAGGTCAGCCGTGCCGATACAGTAGCAGAAATTATCTGGAGACGAAACGTTTCCCGGGTTCATTGTTTTCGCTACCCCACAAGCAACGGCGAGTTGATAAGCAATGAAACTTTGTCCCGCGAGACATGAGGCATAACTACAGGAGCAGTTAACGACGAAGCAGTTCGCACTGTCAACACAAAGAAACCGCACCGTTCTGACTTCTTTTTCTTTAGATTATTATTATTTTTTTTTAGATTACAGTACCGCCTTTACACTCCATCTAAAGGCAGTACTGTAATCTGGAACAAGGTGTAGTTGTTAACTGACACCTAATAAACATTATAACACAAAAAAAAACTTCTTTCATAGAAGTAGAACATTATATAACTTTTAGTGCATCGGTCTACATATTAAAGAGCACAATCAGCAAAGTTTGAGGTGCGCGTGATGAGTAGTCCTAAACGTCGAATCCTTTTTTTTTTTACGAAGAAAGTTTAGTTTTTTTTTTTTTTTTTTTTTTTTTTGATGCTCTCTGCCTGCATGTACTTTTCTTTTTCTCAGCCGACCGAGGCGATTATGGAGTCGTCGCAGGCACCTCGCGAGAACGGCGGTCGTCTCCGGTCCACGTCCAAGATGTACAAGCACATGGAGTGCTGGGGCGCCGACAAGCCCTTCGCCAACATCACCGAGAGCACGCTCGCCAAGAACGTCGGACTGACCGTGAGTGGCATTGAAGCTTCGACCTAACTGGAACCAGTTTGCATTATATTAAAATAGCTTCCAAATGTTCTCTTTCCTAAGCCCTTTTTCCTTACTTTTAATACCGAGTGGTCAGCCGGGCAAGTTTGTAACTATTATCGTATTAGATAAATAAATTACGAGTAACTTTACTTTTGATGTCTTTCTTCAACGATTGAATCCAAAAATATGTGTAATTAAGTTTTTCAATTACAAATTATTATTTTGAAGAGTTTAGAGGTAACATCAATGCCTGGTGAGTGTACAATTTATGCTAATGACATACTTATATACTAATGAGATGCTAAAACTTTAGCAAAAAAAGTCCCGGGGATGCCGTTATTGAAAAGACTTAGTAAAAAATAAGAACAAAATATAAATAATTCGTTGAAGGGTAAAAAATGTATAGAGAAGAAAATGTCTTGCAATGCTATATAAAAATATAGGAATATTGAATACATTTCGGTTTGAACTAAAATCCCTGCAGTTTTAAAAAGGTAACTGGTGTATTGATTGAACATAAGTATAACAAACAATGGCAGGAGCATAACGTTGAAATAACATCAGTCCCACATTATTTACCAGTCCACGTGACGGTGACTTCAATAGCTGACGAACGAATGGTTAGATGAACGCGTACGGTAGAACCCTTCTAATCGCACACTCTTAAAAAAGCCCGTGCGTCTGCTTTCCCGCACAACACTCGGAGAGCCAATCACCGCAACTTACGGAGGCAGATCAGCGAATGACGATGCCGAAACATATGTTTAGACCAAAAAACGCAGTCTGAGTTGTGACATTAAGCAATGCAAGCGTGACGTTTTGCATTGCTTAATGTAACAACTCAGACTGCGTTTTTTGGTCTAAACATATGTTTCGGCATCGTCATTCGCTGAGCTGCCTCCGTAAGTCGCGGTGATTGGCTCTCCGAGTGTTGTGCGAGAAAGCAGACGCACGGGTATTTTTTAGAGTGCACCGCGTTGTGCGCTAGTTCGCGAGTTCTTGAACGGTTAACTTCTACCCACTGATCTTAATGACAATTGCTGGATCGCGTTTGACCAGCTCTGCCTATGGACCGGAATGCGGCCACGGTCGGCCATCTTTAGGTAGAGTTATGGTGTACTAGAACTGGGCAGTGTGTCGTCCACGCCAAGAAGCAACGGAGGGAGGAGGTCGGCGCAGCGATGACGGCGCGCAAGGACGGCAGGGGGCGCTGCGGGTAATAGGCGTGACAGGCGTGTAGAGTGCCTTCATACACACGCAGACATGTAGGCGCCCTACAGGCGTGCTCCTTCCCGCTCGGATTGCCGTGTTGTCTCCCTGCTTCGGATCGCGTGGTTCGCGTCGTCGCTTTGTTTTGCTGCAGTGTTTTTTTCTTTAATGATTGAGTGAAATGGATTGCGATCGGTGCCGTTCAGTGGCATGCAGACAACGCGTGCAATGATGAAAAAACGGCGGGACAAGAGAGACGGGACGTGTTTTGTGCCGGAGCAGTGATTTCTCTACACCCAATTAACCTACGGGGGTGTACTCCCCCCCTTGTTTTTCCGAAGGCATCCCCTTAATTCGCAACGACTCTTATATTCTCAATGCCCCAGAAACCCCCCCCCCCCTCCCCCTCCCACCCCTAATTTAAACCCCTGGGGTCCATGCCGGGTTGCAACAGTGGCTACCGGTCCTGCAAAGGAGCCCGTTCCCTTTTTCGTGCCCCTCTCGAGTTCGATCGGCGTGAGTCGTGGTCCCGTAACATTAAAGGGAGTGACAGGGAGACTCTGCTTCATGTAATGCAGGCAGTCATGACAGTCGTCCTCTACATTTTTTTTTTTTCGGACTTTTCGCACTCTGTAAAGTATCTGCTAAATCGGTTTTATAGACACGGGTTTCGACACACCGAAGGGTCCTGTGCACGCTGACTGCATTAGAAAGGTTTGGAGAAGTGACTGTGAAAATGTGACATTGAAGGTTATGGCCTCACATCAGCAAATTATTTTTTTTTTCCTAACGGCTTTGAAAATATGAGGGTTGGCCCAGCACTCCGTCTCTTCAATGAGGAGGTGCTAAGAGGCCTCTTTTTTTACCGCAAGAAAATTGAAAGGTCTTGTGGCCCGGCGCAAGATACTAAGTCATTTATCCTCAAGATGTCGAAGTTCATCAAGATCATGACCTCACGTTGGAGAATTTATTGGTACAAAACGTCATAGGCGCCGACTACGGGGGAGCTCGGGAGCCCCCCTCTCCGAGCTCTTGGGAAAAGCAAGTACCATCGCCTCCGGAGTCTTTGGGTGCACCTCATTAGTCTCATCTGTGCGCTGGCGGCCGGTGTATAATTAAAAATTTATCTGCGCGCCCTGGTGCCCACACATATCGATGGCTGGTGCTCAGTGGATAAAAAAGAATTTATCCACTCTGGTTACTACCAGAGCTGGTAAGTGGACATATTTTTCTTACTATTCGCACAGTCCTGTTCGAAGACCCTACGTAGTAACAGCTCATACGATAAAGGCTAGTGCTGGAAATTCCTTCGAAAGCCCGGGGAAGTAGTTGCGAAAGATGACAGTGGCACCTCTATAGCGTACCATGCAGCCTACGGAAGTAGACGATATAATCTGTTTTGTAAGCTCCATTTCGTTTTCCCAAACAAAGAAACAATTCATTACGGTAGTGCGCTTCAACCACGGAATTCATTGATCACAACTACAGTGACAGTGAAATTATAGGGTCATAAAAGGAGACATTTGTTTAGGTATCATGCCATCAGCATGCTTACCCTACGTTATCCAGGGGATTATACACCTTTGGGACGTCTCTTTCAAGAGACTTCCCGAACGTTTCTCGGGGGGGATGGATTTTTCGCATATTCAGAACGCAACACTGCTAGCGCAAACAAGCGATCGCCGGTTTTTCTATGAAAAACTAAAGGATCTCAGCAAAGTTCTAATTCCTGGGGGAAAATCTCATTCGGGTCTATAATGCAGTCGAAAAGATTTCGTCCTCGCTAATACTCTTTCGAAGTAAATGAGGAGCGCCAATGTCGTGTTCGCGCTAGCAGTGTCGCGATGTGTACTGTGGCGTCCTGCCCGACGATGCACGTCTCGGGCAAAGCATTTGGCAACGAATTAGTGCGATAAATCTTATGTGAAACAGCAGAAATAAAGAGTACCGTAAAGAGTTAGCCAAACAATACGAAACAATCGAACCCGTGCGGAACGCCAAGCCAGCCAAGCGCTACCGCTGCCTGCGTTCCGCACTCCGGCAGCACGGTTGCGCCCTCTCGCGGCCACCGATCCGGTCATCGCTGAAAGAGCCCCCCCTCCGCCCGCGCTCGCTACACTGCCCAGTATTCTAGTACACCATAGTAGAGTTATATCATCTCTAGCCATCATAGTAATATGGCGGTCAGCGCAATGGCGGCAGGCTGCCATAAAATAGCCGTAGATCTAGTACACTGTACCGTGGGTGATATTTCGTGCTTGATTGAAGTTTTCGACGAAGCAGAGTGTTGAAACCCGGCGTGAACGGTAGCCTCATCTTTGAGGACCCGGCGAAAGTTCTACGAAAGCGCAGCACCGGGGGAAAGCAGCGCAGCTCGCATCGAAAGCAGACCACGTACCGGCGTCTGCTTTCGATGCTTCTTTCGATGCGACTTTCGATGCGTGCTGTGCTGCTTTTCCGCGGTGCTGCGCGATTTCGTGAAACTTTCACCGGGTCCTCAAAGACCGGGCTACCGTTCATGCCGGGTTTTAAAAACAAGTTTCGTCAAACAATTTCAACCAATCACGGAATATCACCCACGCTATTTTGATGGCAGCCTGCCACCACAACCAACGTTATTAGAACAACTCAGTTCTGGAACTCCGCTCCGGAGGGGGGTCTCTTTGCGTGGCGCCTGTTAGAGGGCGTGCGCTCCGCATTAATACTCGCTATCATCATCATTGACGGCGCGGTTCTGGCTTTTCTTACGGATAACAGCAGCAGACAACTTTCAAATTGTTTCTGCTGCTGTTGGTAGTCATATTTTTACTTTTTACTGGCGAAAGGGCAAAAACTAACCCAAAACCATGTTGAACCTCGAGAGGAGTCGGGACTCAAAAGCAGCCGCGGAGCAGTAGCAGGCGAAAACGCGTGGATTAATGCGCCGGCAGCGCCACCTAGCTGCAAAAAAATCGGACACGGTTTCGGACCCCCTCCAATGTACAGCGTCTATGGGAAGTTCCATAACTGAGTGGATCTAGTAACGGTGACCACAACTGCCAAAACGCCATCTGCCATGGATGGATGATGGTGGCTGCCAAGTGGCTTCAGCAGCTGTATCTTGGCTAGAGGTGATATAACTCTACCTAAAGATGGCCGCCAGTGACCGCATTCGCGGAGCGGGCAAACGCGATCCAGCGATTGTAATTGAGATCAGTGCTTCTACCTAATAAGGAGACAAAAAGAATTCTTAAATGATTCTAAGGCTATTTTTCCTAATAATTATAACCCGCGTAACAAAAGCGCATCTTCGCAATCGAATGCGTGTACCTTCTGCCTCACCAAACGACAGAAAAACATTTGAAGGATTATTTTAATCTATTGACCAAACCGTCATAATTGCTTTTTGCCAGGAACACAGCGAACGCTTACTCCAGTCTCAACCTTCCCTGCACGCGACGCTGTGTCAGCGTCATAAGCTCCTCCTTTTGCACCATGTTTCTTTTTTTGTTGTTGCTTGCGAAGCTTTTGCACCTGGCGAAGTCTTCTCGAGCCGTCTCGGAGTCCTCTCTCCTGCCTCTTAATTTTCTTTTCTTTACTGTTCTTTTTTTTTTTTTGCACAGTAGCGTTGTGCAGTTGGTCAACTAGGCCAACTCTCTTTGACCTTTGCGCGCTTCACAGTTTATGCACTTTTTTTCAATGCTAAATCAAAAAATCAGCAAGGAAGCGATTCTGCATTACAAAATACGAAAATGTTTATTCTTTTCTCGACCCCAAGTCAGACGACCTCTCCTCGGTTATCTCTACCTTTCCAAATGATAATGATGATGATGAACTTGCAGCTCTTCCCTTTGAATCGGGCGGGTGCGAATAAACGCGCCCAAGCTTTTAAGGGGAAGGGGGGGGGGGGGGGGGACTATAGTCGGTTACAAGTCAAGAAGGTAGCGGCAAATGCCCCTCAAAGGGAATTTTGTATTCCTCCGCCACCAATCGCGTCCCGTTGTTTCCGTGACGTCACGACCTGCCCGAACCAATCTTGTTTTGGCAAATGAATATTTTCAACATGGCTGCCGGGCAGATTTTCTACGACTCCAGTATCTTCCAGCAATTATTATATTTTTTAACGCGGTTTTTTACTTACCCGACCATACGTCGCTAAGTCGTAACCGCGTCCACTTTTATTCGCAATAGGTTCTGCGCGACAGCGTGAAAATCCAGCGATAGCATTGCCATCAAAAAGTTCGATGCGGGAGTAAGGCCTAGCATCGTACATACGTCGAACGGCGTCTGCTTCTCTGCCTCAGGTTCCGCCTCAACATCGTGACGGCAGCGGCCTTTCTTCGCAGTGGTTTCCGTGGAACGCCGTTAAAATGCAGCGGTCACCAGACTCTTCTTTATAAGTGTAGTGGACTATGCGGGAATAAGTGAAATAATTGAACCGCGAACACAGTAAGTGTCTTCACCCGATTTCGACCGAATCTTTGCTGGCGATAATAAATAGTCTGTCTGCTGAAATGACGCCTTCGAAGCAGTATGTATTCATCTGTGAAACGTGGCGTCCTTGTCAAGTTTCCGCGTCGCAATCAGCATGCACGCTAATCTATGACTGCGATAGTACCCGCGGGTGCACCCTCGTTTACAATAATGAGCTGTAACATATATGTGGCATACAAATGATAAAGCCAGTGATGCGTATGTTACAAACATTTAATTGATATTGTTTTGGACGTTAAGAAGCTGATGTCTTCTTTTGGGAAAAATATCAGAATTTGAGGGAAGCAGATTTGGTTCTCTCAAATGCTTCCGAACATTCTGCTTGCTCTCAGAGGCCCTGTCAGTCGTATGTTTATGCTTCGAAACCCGGGTGCGTGACGCGTGTACTCCCACTCGCGTCGCGTCGCGTCGCGGCCTGGGGTATTACCGGTAAACACGCACCAACTTTTCCAATTTACTTTAGAAGGAAAATGTGTCCACAATATTGGATCGCAGCATTGGTTTAATAATTTGTAAAAGATGAAAAGTATGTCAATAAAAATTGATTGCAAGGGCAGCTTCCCGCTTCATGAATTGTGGCTTTCTTATATATGAAATATTTGTTTAAATCAAAAATTGAAAACATACCGAATACTCAGATGTCCTGATCTTGGTCCGAATGCAAGTGGCAGAATAATTTGTATTTATAACAATAAAATCAACAATGTTTGAATCAAGCTACAGCTCAAACCGCCTAATTACATTTCTGATGTATGTTTATCTCTGCATTATACCAGGCCGTAGCCGCGAACGAGCTCTTCAGAGTCTGCCATCATCTTTCTGGTCTACCTTGGCAAAGACAGACTCGTGTAAAAAACATATTGAGCTTCTCGGAGGCAACTTCGCAGTCCTCATTGTAAGAGCTTTCATGAAACCATCGGAAAGAAGGGTCCCTGTCGGTCATGTGAATGGCAACAGACGTCCAGTTTATGCTTCGAAACAGATCATTGGCAGTTAGAGTTAGCTGCCCGCAGTGCTGACGCACGTTATTCTTGTTCTCAGCGTGGCCTCCGTCATGTGAATGGCGACAGACGTCCAGTTTATGCTTCGAAACAGATCATTGGCAGTTAGAGTTAGCTGCCCGCAGTGCTGACGCACGTTATTCTTATTCTCAGAGTGGCCTCGGACATGTGAATGGCGACAGACGTCCAGTTTATGCTTCGAAACAGATCATTGGCAGTTAGAATTAGCTGCCCGCAGTGCTGACGCACGTTATTCTTATTCTCAGAGGGGTCTCGGTCATGTGAATGGCGACAGACGTCCAGTTTATGCTTCGAAACAGATCATTGGCAGTTAGAGTTAGCTGCCCGCAGTGCTGACGCACGTTATTCTTATTCTCAGAGTGGCCTCGGTCATGTGATTGGCGACAGACGTCCAGTTTATGCTTCGAAACAGATCATTGGCAGTTAGAGTTAGCTGCCCGCAGTGCTGACGCACGTTATTCTTATTCTCAGAGTGGCCTCGGACATGTGAATGGCGACAGACGTCCAGTTTATGCTTCGAAACAGATCATTGGCAGTTAAAGTTAGCTGCCCGCAGTACTGACGCACGTTATTCTTATTCTCAGAGTGGCCTCGGTCATGTGAATGGCGACAGACGTCCAGTTTATGCTTCGAAACAGATCATTGGCAGTTAGAGTTAGCTGCCCGCAGTGCTGACGCACGTTATTCTTATTCTCAGAGTGGCCTCGGACATGTGAATGGCGACAGACGTCCAGTTTATGCTTCGAAACAGATCATTGGCAGTTAGAGTTAGCTGCCCGCAGTGCTGACGCACGTTATTCTTATTCTCAGAGTGGCCTCGGTCATGTGAATGGCGACAGACGTCCAGTTTATGCTTCGAAACAGATCATTGGCAGTTAGAGTTAGCTGCCCGCAGTGCTGACGCACGTTATTCTTATTCTCAGAGTGGCCTCGGTCATGTGAATGGCGACAGACGTCCAGTTTATGCTTCGAAACGGATCATTGGCAGTTAGAGTTACCTGCCCGCAGTGCTGACGCACGTTATTCTTATTCTCAGAGTGGCCCCGGTCATGTGAATCGCGACAGATGTTCAGTTTATGCTTCGAAACAGATCATTGGCAGTTAGAGTTAGCTGCCCGCTGTGCTGACGCACGCTATTCTTATTCTCAGAGTGGCCTCGGTTATGTGAATGGCGACAGACGTCCAGTTTATGCTTCGAAACAGATCATTGGCAGTTAGAGTTAGCTGCCCACAGTGCTGACGCACATTACTGTTATTCTCAGAGTGGCCTCGGTCATGTGAATGGCGACCGACGTCCAGTTTATGCTTCGAAACAGATCATTGGCAGTTGGAGTTAGCTGCCCACAGTGCTGACGCACATTACTGTTATTATCAGAGTGGCCTCGGTCGTGTGAATGGCCACTGACATCCAGTTTATGCTTCGAAACAGATCACTGGCAGTCAGAGTTAGCTGTCCACAGTGCTGACACACGTTACTGTTGTTTTCAGAGGGGCCTCGGTCATGTGAATGACCACAGGCGTTTCCTTTAAACTTCAAAAAAGAACACTGGTACTGCGATTTCGTTCTCCGCTGTGCTAACACACGGTTTTGTTATTCGCAGAGGCCTCAGTCGTGTGAATGGCCACAGATGTCCCATTTATGCTTCAAAGCAGCACTGGCAGTGATCTCTTGTTGTTTTTCTTAGACAAAAAAGAGCTTATTTGCAATCAAAATTCTATTTGTTGCGTAGCAAAGATGTTTGGACAGCGGGAAGGGCCAATACGGCATCTGATGTCTTTGCCGTAGATGGGCTGCAAACTTTTGTTTTCGCAAAGTTGAAATCTATACTTGTGATTCATGGCACAGTGCAATGTATAGACCAGCTTAGACATTATCGCAACAAAAATAAAAAGTTTGTCTGGGTGCTGCATATCGAAATGCTATATGGCAACGAGCAGAGAAGCATGACAACATGAGACACGGGAGGTCAGTGGTGGACAAGAACAACGATCTGATTTTAAAGCATAAGAGTGGTCCTTAAAAGGACCGTTTTGTGTTCCGATATGTTCCACGCTTTCTCCATGATGGTGGCGTTAAGCTTCGTCAAAGGGCTCGACACCAGACAGGTCACTCTCGGATGGGATGTCCTCTCCATCCAGCTGGATGACGATGGGCTGGATGTGGGCGCTTGTGGCACCGCCTCGTCGGAACGTTGCTTCGATGTCAATAACGTGCCTGACAGCATTAACCCAGTTGTCAGTGGTGACCTTGTCAACTTCCTCGTTGAGGAGTGTCCCCACGTCGACAATCTTGAACGTCGTGTTTCGGGCAGCAACGCCGTTCTTGATCTGCGCCCATATCAGTTCAATGGGGTTGAACTCGCAGTGATACGGTGGGAGCCTGACCACAGTGCAGCCAGCCGTCTCGGCAGCAGTGTCCACACGATACTTCAGGGTGCTGTGGCTTCACCAAGGCCACAATGTCGAGCAGCTGCTTCTTCAGCATCTTGGGGTCCCATGAAACTTTTTTAGACGTCAGCCACTGTCGGATGTCGTCCTTGCGGGAACTCGTCGTCGGCACTGCTTCCAACCGCCGTGAATGGTAAGAAGCGTTGTCCATGACGATAACGCTTCCTGTCGGCAGTTTGTCGAGGACACCGTCGAACCACTTCTCGAAGCGGGCGCCATCCATTTCCTCGTGGTAATCGCCGGTCTTTTGTCCACGGAACACGTCCAGGCAGCCGTCGACGAAGCCTTCATCGCTGCCGATGTGGGTGACAATAAGACGCTGGCCCTTCCCCGATGGCTGCTTGAGGCCAGTCGAGAGACCACGCATGAAGGCGTCGTGAGACGAGGCCACGTCTACCCACACCCTTGAGACAGTGTGCCCTGCCGTCACCCACGTCTCGTCCAAGTAGAAGATCTTTCGACCATCTTGTCGGTGACGTGCGATCTCATGCAGGTACTTCTGCTGCCAGGCGACGATGTCCTCTCGTTCAATCAGCCGCGAGTTTCGTTCCCTCTTGTCATACTCGAATCCGATGTCGTGGAGAAGGCGACACACAGTCCAAGCCTTCAACGAGGGAAGTTCAGTGCTCGTGCAGAATTCGGCCGTTATCTTCTTGACCGTGGGGACCTCGTTCCGTCGAAAGAAACGGTGGACGCACGATCTCAGCGCGCACAACGTGAAGTCGCTGTACCTGACTTTGCGCCGCCTCTTGCCTTCACTTGCTGGGCGCTTCCCAGAAGGTGTCACAACTTGTCCCTCGGTTTCTTTCGCCTGCTTCCTAATCTCGAGGACGGTGCGTACACCAACGCCAAGCAGTTTGCTGACTTTGATGCAGGACTCCTCAACAGCGAGGCCGGGCTGGCCGGGCTTGGTGGGCGGTTCGTGTCGCATCTGAACGTACGCGTTCATTATCAGCTGCCGTGCAACTCGGTTGAGGACATCGCCGCTCTTATGCTTCTTGTAGAGGCGCTTTGGCGTAGACGGCGAGGCTGCACCAGACTTTCTTGACGAAGCAGAATCGGAGGAATTGCATTCCGCTGTCTCCACGTTTAAAAGAAAAGACGACTTCGGATTTTTCAAAACGCGAATCGCAGGGGGTTTCAAAACCCGAAACGCATGGTTTTTTAACAAACGCAGCAAATGCACGGAATGTACCTAATTCGTGTAGGAAGGTTATCAAGCTAAAACCAGCAACCATATATGCATTACTTGTAAAAGTTACAATTTTCGTTGACCTGAAGCCTTCTTTTTACTTCAACCTTCCGGAGCGAGTAATTTGCCTCGGCTAGGTGGCGCAAGCTGCCACCCGCTACAAGGTCTGTCTGTAGTCAATATCTATCCATTGAAGCAGAAGGGGCGTTTTCAGCGAACTATTTTCTCGACTGCGGAGGCGTCTGAAGCGGGCGCATCACGCTTATGGGGAGGAGCTTCTACTACCTTCTTAACTTGTAACCGACAACAACTTGTTAGTTGTTGGTGTCACCGTGAGTGGTGGTTAGAGTCATCTGTATTGGATCTTTCTCTACCAATCTTCTAAGCGTCTCTTAGTCCGTTCAACAGCAGTCCGCAAGGCCACGTTGGCGTCTTGAGAACCATAGATGCGCTTTGTTATTGGTAGCGGTGAGTAAACAACACCGGCGACCGGGGTTGGGGGGGGGGGGGGGGGGGGGAGTGAGTCGAAGGGCCCATCTAAACAAACGGGCTCGTTTCGGGCGAAAGGTGCGAGACCGACGCATTTGATGGATTCCGCTGCGTAAGAGACAACGCAGAGCTAAACTAAAACAAAGCATGTTTGAGTTTTATGTTTATGTTTTAATGTGGCACAGAGTACGCAGGTTTTGACGACGCGCATCGGCGGTGATGAGAAAAAAAAAAAAAAAAAAAACAAAAAAACATGAGAACGCGCTTGCACACCACGAACCCATTTACAGCTTTTGTATTGATCAATCAAGTTTACTGTTTTGTTTTTTGAATGGGGGATATATTTTCAATCTGTATGCGCTTTTGCACCTGCTATCACGCAGTCAAAACATGCCACTCGGCTGCGGATGCGTTCGAGACGTCTGACATTTTACCGAGGGAAGCCATTGTGCATGCTCGGATCGCAATCCACAGCCCAGTAAGCGAAGACGCGTGTTAGCAGAAGGAGGTTCGTGGAATGGTCAAAGTAGCTACTCTTTTGTATCTGCTACCGGAATAGGGAGCACACTTCGGTTGTGCATCATTGAGGCTTCCACAATGAACAATGGGCTTGGTTGGGTGTAAACCACACCTGTGCAGGGGCTTTAATGTGTAATTGTTTTCTTCTTGAAGGGACGGCTTTAGTACCTTTTTGACGAAACCAAACCTGACAGGTCCAAGCCGAGATACTGTCATATTTAAATGTGTTTCACAAACGTAGTCCATCGTCCAGAATTTAACATGAGTTGGTGTAATAGTGAACAACCAGAAGCAGAAAGAAATGCATAATTTTGTTTGCAAAATCATATAGAAAAAATAACTTTGGACCCATTGAAAAGGCTGTTCTCTCACTGCTTAGCAGCGGTTCGTAGATGTAGCGTCTGTCATGAGGAAACGAGGTTTGTGAACAACAGAATCGCGTTTTCGACGTTCACTCGCTCGTTTGATCACAGATATGGAACAGATATAATTTTTCTGCCGTTTTTATCAAAGGTAACGCCCAATAAGATGGCTTACCTAAGTCCATTAGCGCGCATAAAAATGTTACATCGGTTATGGCAGCAAAAAATAAATGAAAGCGATGTGACGCTTCCGACGTCCAAGCGGGCTTTCGTTTCTTTCGCCGAAGCCGAGATTCCAACTTCTTTTATCGCAAAATACTCGGAGATGGTCTGTGGAACCTCGTATCTCACGAAATAAAGCAAAATGCCGTTTTTGTTTAAGGGCGGGGAAACCTCTCGCTTATCGGTGCGACGCTTACCGTTACTGGAGCTAGTTCAAATCAATATCAGTTTACTTCGCAGTGCCAACGAAAGGGTGCCTCGGCGTTAACTGTTTTTGTGAAACGTTGTCGAGTTCTGCAGTGCACCAACGTTTGGTGTCTACTCCTTCGCACGATAGCACTTTTGTGAACGAGAAGCATGGGGAAGCCTCTTTTTTACGCGGCAGTGTGGGCGGTGTGGAAGCTACGATAGCCTCGACGACGTATCCCAACATTGCTGACGTCGAGTATACGGTGCACTTTGCCATAAAGGAGAGCACAAATCGGTTCACGAAATGAAGCTTTCCAAAGTAAGAGCGCAAAACGTTCATTTGCACGGCGTGTCACGCGTGGAATAGAAGCAATAATTGTGAGCCATATGCAGAGTTGTACGATGCTCAACACAACTAATCAAATTACTTGTAATCGATTACTTGTCGGAGTAATTTTGTAATTATTTAGTACGTTTATTGAGAAGTAATTGCAAGAATAATCTTATTACTTTTGGGAGTATTAAAATTGCTCGTAACCATTACTAATTTTTCCCCTTTTTCATGGCATCCTTTCTTTCTACAAGTTTCCTACCAAGGAATATTCGAACAAAGACTCCAACGGGAGAGTTTGGTAGATTAAGAAGATAAGAAGCTTATTATTCCGTGATCCTAATTCAATAATGAACAACACAAAAGACCCGACTTCAAAGCAGCAGAAAAATATGTCGTTTTGAAAATCTGATGCAATCGGAAAAGTAACGGTCACTTTTTCAAGTAACGGCCAATTACATTACTTTCCCAAGTGATCGAGTAATCTAACTGAATATTGTTAAGCGCGAGCAATTGTATTTGTAATCGATTACTTTTATTGCAATGTGTACAAGACTGTCCGTAGGCTTCGATTGCTGAAGTGTCAAACATTCCTTAATTTTCTTTTTTTTTTTTTTCTCAATCCACGCTGAATTTTACAAAGAATTCAAAGCATGCTGGGCAATTAAAGGAGCGGCAGCCTAGTCCACTGGCCACGATGGGTGGCCGGTAACTTATGAAACGACGTAATACCACCTAGAAGAAAAGGCCTGCGCCTAGAAGAAAAGGTCATCGTAAGCGAACCTCCGACTCGCCCCAAGCGGCGAACACGCTAAAGCTCGACGAGAGTCGTCGCAAGGTGGTGGACGCGTTCGTCTTGGCGTCGTCGCCTGCTAGCGTCCCGCTCGTTGTGAGATGCTAGATGCTGCGGGACGCTCTGGCAGTGTTGCTGGCGCCGGCTAGGTGGCGCCGCGTAGACCCACTAGTAATAACGTTTAGGGGGGAAAAGTATGGCCTCTGGGCGGCGCCATCTTGCTGCTGGTGTGTTTTGATCGTCTGATAGTCGAGCATTGCTAAAACCGTGTGTACGCCTCAGCGATGCTTGACTATCGTACGCTTAACCCACACCAGCTGCAAGATGGCGGCGCCCAGAGGCCGTACTTGCAAACGTCTATTGATGGTATCGAACGACATCGCCACAGGCGCGAAACGTCGAGGAACAATGACCTAACCGACATCATAACGAATGAAAGTCGCGTGCGCAGCGTTGCTAGACGTCTAAGCAGTTTTGCATATTATCAATAAAGCATGCAAACAAATTACGTTCATTATTTTTGCAAGATTTTACCTTGGGAATCTTTATGCTTCAATACGGGACAGTCGGATCGTATATGCACTTGAAAAAGGTTATCCAAATGTTTGTATGGTCGGCGCAAACGCTAGGATACTCGCCAGAGATTCACATATTAGCCGCAACATCAAAAGTGTGCGCAGTATGTTGAAATTCGCAATCATAATTAGAGTCAGCATTTGAGCTACTAATGTACGCCATTATGCTGCCTAAAATATGCGTAGAAGTATTCTTATATTCCTAGTTTCATTGTCATACTGGAAAATTTACAATAATTACATAAGCGGTATTTAACCTGATATACCATCGTATATTGTTTTGTTTGTTATTGGAGATACTCGTATTCATATAATTGCTTTACTAGGCCGAGTAGCTTATATTCGAATGTACGTACCTGTGATATTTGTGGATAGTGCGCAATTCTTTTAATGAGCTTGAATGTTACAACATAGAAAATAACAAAAACCAAAAAGACGTTGACGCATTCTTTGGCAGTCTATAGCAATATGTAAGGTTTCCTTGAACGCGAAACGACAATGTTCTTATTGTAGGGTTCTGCGCTGCTTGTACAAGCTTCAACGTTATTTTTATGCTAATTTATACGACATAAATCCATCTGATAATTTATATTAAACATACCACTTTTAGAACATTTTCAAAATTCGTAAAGTAGCATATGATGCACATTGTAAATAAGTATTTGCTTCGTGAATTTTTTTACACCACGCCTAGAGAGCCTAATATTCTCACGCTGCAGAGCACATCAAATTCCGCGTGAAGAACTCTGACAATATATAGGTTTTCTCTTCAATTTTATGTGAGGGTTTTTCTAACTGCTGTGTTTCGCATTAAATAATATATGGCTAGTCAGGTTTTTGATTCGCGTGACTACCGCTGTAACGATTCTCATTGCTTGAGCGGAACTCTTAGCCGTAGCGTCGATTGTACTGCGATGGAAAGTTCAACGGAGTTATACTCAATGAAGATAGATGGGGCTCACCGGGGCATTTTATTTTCTTGCAGAGCCTTGCTCTCATCGAAACCAACCTCCTGCCAGAGTCTTCAGCTTGTTGGGACATGAGGTAATGCTTGAGCTCGTTGCATTATACATTCTTTGACCCAGAGTTCACAGCCGAGAAGTAACAGCTAGTGTTCAGAGCAGGGATGTCCCCCCGGGAATCCCAGTTGACCGTGGTATGCGGCTCTGTATAACAGTTGTGGCTATGCCACCTACAATAATCAAAGCCTCTGAACAGTCTCCTCTATGTCTACGCGACGTCATCACACCCTGATGACGTCAACTCAGCAACTGGGCCAGCGTCCGGCGCCCGAGCGTTCTTCGATGCATTAAATAGGCGCGAGGTCATGCGAACGCTCACGAGCCACTCGTGACGGATCTGTGTTTGCGTTCGATCTCACTGGGATGGTTTCGAAATGCTAGTCCACGGGCTTTGATTATTCTAGGTGGTAGTGGCTGGGGCTACCCATCTGTCTCAGTCTGAAGGATATGTTCCATGCAAAGAGGAACATATCCGTAAACAACATGCAAAACAGCCCGTTTTTTTTTCTTCAAGTTATTTAAATTGGTTTAGCCTTTAGTAACGACTAAACTGTCAACTGCGACTGCAACTTGACCCAGGAAGTCATTAATTAAAACGAATATAGGTAATTACCCAATTTAATGTTACGGTTAGATCCCATGCTATGCTCGCCGAGCCTGATAAACAGAATTAGGATGGCACCACGTAACTTTTACTCCTCTCGTCAAAACATGTGTTACAACAAGAAATAGAGGAATTGATGGTCGACTGAGCGTCATTTTAGTCGCTACTTTAGAATATTTATACCGACTGATATAACCTGATAAAATGACCAATGCTGACATGCACGGTTGTTAAAAATATTGGTTTGAAATTTTCATTTAGGGCAAACTGTACAAGACAGGAACATATTCTGCACATCACAGGATAGAGGAAGGTTCAAACTTCAAAGTTTTATGGCCCTTGGCGTTTTTCACTCAACATGAGCACCATCTGTTGCGCGACAAACAAAGAACGGTAGTTAATTTCTTGTCACACACGAATCGACTTGTCCCTATAATTACTGAAGTCCTAGCTTCAACAATTCAATGTTTTCAAAACTTGAAAAGCAAAAGGCATAAGTGATCAGGTTTCTGAAATTATCAACTTTCCTCTATCCATAGATGTGAGAAAGGTGTTATTGTTTTTAGAGTTTGTTGGAAATAGAAATTTAAAATTTGTTCTTTCTTTTGTTATAGCCCCCATTGGGGGATTATGACAAGTGCACCGAAGCTATTGTAGCGTGTTTAAGGACTGACATTTTGCGCAAAGACGACGCTAGGTAGCAAGAACATATTGACAAGTGCAGATGCTGTGCCCCGGAGGGTTTGAACCCGGTGTTCCTGCGGTTCAAGGACGCCAAGCTCGAGTCCCAGTTTTGGAAGCAGCCGGACCCACAGTTTGCGCAGTACTCAGTCGCCTCGGCAGCCGTCTTCGGAGTAATAGTGGCCATCCAGATGCTCACCCTCAATATGTGAGTCCCTCAATTCTGGCTCGGAATTATGCCGGACGCCATATTGGTGTTAACTTTAAAGCTTATAACCTTTAAACCTTTAAACTTTATACGCATAGAGACAATGTTTCCCAGCTCACTCGAGTTTATTTTTTGTATCCCCTATTGAGAATACACTACAGCCCTGATGTGTTCTGGGACCCTCTCAGTGCTTCAAACCTTTCAGCCCTGCAAACCCTTTCAGCCTGTCAGACCCTTCAGCCCTTTAGGCCCACTCACCCTTCCAACCTTTAGGCACCCAAATGACTGCGAATCATAGACAAAGAAGGCAGTTTAAAATGTTATTGGAAATTTATTTCAGACATTGAGTTTAACATGCATGTTTTTACTCAAAAAGATCATAAGAACTAACTTTTACTCAAACCCAGGCGCAAGCAGCTATATAACTAATAGAAACAACCGCGTCTTTGTCGCAAAAAAAATATATATTTCAATGTACTCATAATGCCGCTGGGTAAATTCCTGAGATGTACGGTAGTTTCACTAATAAAACTGAGCAGGTGCACCACACGGACACATACACACAGTCACGATGTAGTCTCCGGCGTGTTTTTTTTTCGCTCGCTGGATGCTTTGGAAGCCGGACGGACGAAGAGGCGCGAGGAACAGGACACTGAGAGACCTTCTTGATCTGCACACCCAGCTGATATAGAAAATAGGTCCCATGCATAGGACAGGAAATCGACACTGAGCGCCCGTCCGTTGCTCTGCATTTAGTTTGCGCTTGCTGACCAGGGCGACAAGCTTCTAGTAAGGCTGTATTTCGACTGACTAAAAACAGGTCCTCTTCAAAGAAACAGTAAAAAGACCCCCTCCCATTTTTCCCATGCACCTTCTCTCCCTCGTGAAAGAGGGATAGAGGGTGCGTGGGGACGGGCCTTTGGCCGTCTCTAGTCCAGCACGTAAAACACATACACAGACCGCACAGAGACAGCAAAGGGCTGCGAAGGCCACGCCTGGATAAAAACGGGGGAACGTCTCTTCAATTTCCCAAACTCGTAGCGGCTGCCCGGCCGCCCGATCCAAAATGGCCAAGCGGCTTCCCCGACGCATTTATCCTGAAGTGTGACGCGATCTCTACCACAGACATGTTAAAACGATTTTGATGGGTGGTGTGGTTTCACGAAAAGGATTGGGACAGACCCCACAGGCTTCTCAAAAAGCTAAGGCGGGTCTCTTACACCTTTAGGAATTTTCACAGGGTACGTCAGGCTCCTTAGACAACTTTGACGGACATCTCGAACACGTCAAACATATTTGATGAGTGCATAAAAGCATTTTAAAAAATCCTGGTGAGTCCCATAAACGGATCTTCAATAGGGTCGTGATCGACTGCGCCATCCTTGCTAGTACTGGTAGACCACACAAAAACGCATGCTCTGGTACTCGATTTCTATACGTGCCGGTTTTCTTTCGGAGTTCAGACAAGCTGGCGGTCAAGAGGTCGACCCGTCGGCGGCCAAGATGCCCGCCCAGGAGATTCCTCCTTGGTGACCCTGAGAGATAAGGAGAGCGGAATTAGCGTAGGTTTAGACCGCCTAAGTTCACGCCTTGTCATACTTACTAGAAGGTTTTAGAATAACGTACGCGAAGGCTTTGCGTATGCAAATAATAGCGTCGTCGCCACTGCGCATGCGCCAAACGCTAACCGCGTTTTGCGTACTCTATTTTAGCGTACGCTATTTTTATGAAATCGCGTGCGTACGCAAAGGAGTCTTGCGCTCCTTAAAGGAGAATTCGGAATGTGCGAGAAGTTGGTTCAAGCTAGAGTCACTGTATGGGTTTCAGAGTAACGCATTCCTTTTCTTTTTTGCGTTTTGCCGACAACATACTCGCTCTAGCCAATCATGTTTTGGCTTGGTGAACATCATTGGACGGTAGCGATCACGTGGGCAAAAGCACGCTAGACTCACCTCCATCAGCGCTTCAAGCGGCTCTAATCGCCACCATCTGGGGTCCAGAAAACAACTGCACACATGCACTCTCTGCTGCTCATCGAACGCGCGTTCATGCGCCGACTTTTTCCACGCGGTTTACCGACGTCAAAAGCAAGGAGGTGTGTACTTAGGGCACAATGCCTGCTTGTTGCCCTTTGGGTGCAGCAGCAGTCGGAGGAGGGAAAAGAGACTTTTTCCGGATCCCGTTTTGGAAAGAACGCAACTGCAAGACGGAGGAAGAAGGCTTGGCTGGCCATAGTAAAACAGAAAGATTTCGAGCCCACTGACACAAGCAAGCTTTGTGAGGTGAGCGCCGATAATAGCTGGTCATTCCGCGTATCGCTCGTTGCCTCGCAGTCGAACAGGCGTCAACTGTGTTCGGTTTCGCACGAGCGACGCTCTTGCTATTTGGTAAGCCCCCGTCGACGCGTGGACCCAAGATGGCGGCGCCATGGTTTCGGTTTCAGCGCCGCGCCGCGGTTCTAAAACGAACCTTCGGAGTTTCGTTACTCTGGGTACCATACAGTAACTCTAGTTCAAGCCAAGACGGGCACAGTTAGAAAATGGCGGTTCGGTTCCCAGGACACGGCTGCGGCCGTTTTGACGGTCGGCGTGACTCGTGAGTACGACGTCGGCGGCGTCCTCGCGACTGCGATTTTCAATACATGGCTACATTGCACTCCTACGGGTGTGCACGTCCCGAACGGGTTGGATAGCCCAGCAAGGTGTGCAACGATGGCCGGCAACTTGCCGCTTGCGACGCGCAAACATATCGGCGAAGGTACGGCCAGTACGGCGGGGATACGGTGTGCGAAAGTCAATACACGAGACCCCGCTTGCCGAGGCGATGCAAGAGGACATGACCGGTCGACCGCTCCCGTCGCATTCTTGTATTAAACAAATCTAAAATGTTACCTTAAAGTTATAAACCCAAACACTTGCTTTTTTTTTTTCATCAAGTAACAGCATTTTGTGTGTGAAATAAAAATTAATGCTGCATCTTCATGGGCGTTGCAAGCCCGTGAAGGCTGGGTTTTTGCATCACGGGTGAGAAACGCTCTTCTAAAACTCCCTTGCGTAGCATGCGTTGACGCAAGCGCTAAATTTAGCGCGAGCGTGAGCTAAAATTGCGAACTTTATTCAAAGACTTCCTATTCAGTTCTGTCATAAACGGACCCACTCCACGTATTTGAGCGCTTTACCACGCCAGAAAGGACGCGAATTACTAATCGATTGCATCCAAACTTATTCGAAAAGCGCCGTTCGTCAACATGGCGGAACGTGGTTACCAGAAGTATGGTGCCTGGAGCGCATCTCCGACCGGTTGTCTTTAGCGTCCTGTGCTGCCCAAACATCAAAACGGGTCCCAAAGTGGCAATCATGACGTCACAGGAACCGGAGTGTCATGCTGTCGAATGTCGCGATCCTGGCGGTTGGTCGTAGAAATGCTGGCGAAAAGCAGGAGTGAAGGCGAGTGCCGCTGTTATCACAGCGTTCCAGCTTCTGGTGGCCGAAGCTTCCGTGGACTGTCACACTAGAGAGCGACCTGCAGCAGAACAGGGGTCTGCCAGATTCAACGCCGCTGCTGGGACACCGCCAGGATCGTGACCGGCGACAGCACGACACTTCTATGACGTCATCAGACGGAAATCGAGGCACCACTTTTTTCCACGCGTAAACAGTCGGAGACGCGTTCCGGTACCATACCAGATGTGAAACGGTGTCTTATAAACAAGCTCTATACACATTTTTCACGGACGTCACTGCCGGGGCTTATGGGATATGCCGCCGCCATCACCAGGTACTGACATTATATATATATATATATATATATATATATATATATTGGTTTCAGGCCGCCGCCGGCCGGCTTGGAACCGTTTTCGGTGCGTTACAGACACGTTAAAAAGACGTCGAAAGAACGTCGATGACGTCAGGAACTACATGTTAAAGAACGTCAAAAGTCTGAACATCAGGTCCCTTCGACGTAATATGGAAAGTCTAATGTCTGGAAAAAAGGGTGGATTTTACGTCGACTTAACGTCCCACGGCCTTAAAACGTCGAGTGCACGTCGCATTGGACGAGAAGTCAAGTGATAACGTTATATCAACGTTTACATAATATCCCATTTAACGACCATAAAACGACGATTATACGTCTAAACTGAACTGGATGTCAATTGATAACGTCATATTAACGAGAACATAACGTCCCACTTAACGACATAAAACGTCGAGCGCACGCCTTTGATAACGTTATATCAACGTTGACATAACGTCCCATTTAACAGCCATATAACGTCAAGCATACGTCTAAATTGAACGGAATGTCAATTAATAACGTTATATTAACGTGGACATAACTTCCGATTTAACGACATAAAACGTCGAGCATACGTCTAAACTGAACGGGAGGTCAATTGATAACGGTCTCAATCTAGGTCACCGTGGAACAATGGAGTCAATCGGATCTGGCTTCGTTGTTCGAAGGTATGTTCGCGAAAGCATGTATATTCGGACGGAATAGACCATTTGCTAAATCCGCCAAGTGCCCCGGCCCGCACTCCAGGAATCATGGGAATAGTGTTCCTTCAGCTCTCTGGTGATCGGTAATTTTGACCACTTCCATGGTTTCACAGTTTTGGGTGTAATTCTGAGTCACCAAACAAGTGTCCTTTGGGGAGGAGGAGCGACCGTGACGCCCCAAGCGGTTAACTTTAGAACTACACGGATGGGGACAACAAATACAATGACTCAACGCTCGGCCGACATAACCGAACGCGGCGTCGGCGTTCGGCTGGAGTTGGTGTTTTCCGGTGAGGGGGAGGAGGGGCTCTTTTGTTTCCACTCCGGCTTGCATGAACAATGCAGCATGCACGGTCCCAGCTCAGCACAAAAGCCGAAGTGGGTCAAGCTCGCATTCTCTGAGGATAGATCCGGCACTTAATGTCGCTTCGTCGATTGTTAATATTTTTTACATTACTGTGCCCCGCGCTCTATTGTAGAAGATGACATGAACATGCCCATAAGGCCTCTAAGCATGTGCACAGGCCTTGTGTTGAGTAAACACCGAGTATGGGGACAACAAACGGGTCAGAGCGCCCCCTATACCCGACCTGTCATACCCCTTTTAAGATTTCTCGTCAATGTCAGCCTTTTCGATACTGTGCATGCTGTCCACCCTTCAACCTGGCTAAGCTGCAGAAATTTCTTACATTATTATCATTCCCTTACAGCTTCAAAGACGTTGATATTAACTTAGAAACGCTAAAAATGCTATAAGCAGCCCCGCTGACTCCGAGCTAAATCCTGGTTTTTACTGTTCTGAATTCTCGGTGTTTTAGGCAATTCCTGCTAAAACAACAATCACGAAAATGATAATATTGTAAGAGATTTCAGCAGCTCAGCCAGGTTGAAAGGTGGATCGCATGCGCAGTATCAAAAATGCTGACATTGACGAGAAATTCTAAAAGTGATATGACCTTGGGCTCTATAAGGCGCTTCTTCAGGGTGATCAAGGTGTTGCTCAGACATGGTTGGGACGCCTCGCATCAACTTTAAAAGAACCTCCCGAAAATAAACGTAGAGCTGACGTCGAATAATGTCGAGGACGTCAAGGTGTTGCTCAGGACATTGTTGGTACGTCTCGTGCTCCACGTTTTTTTTTTTTTTTTTTTTTTTATTAGTCTGTTTAAACAATACATTTTGTCTGCAGTACCAAGGCAAAAGACCAGAAGGTCTGACGAGGCCTCGGTACCGCTACATAAATGAAATACTGTAAACGACTGAATTTTCGCGGGCTCAAATTTTCGCGAATCGGGCCAAAGCTGAAAATTTGAAATTATTCGCGGGTTCTAATTTTCGCGAATCGAGTGTAGCTTCCGTAGCGTTCACATATTTCCCGAATTGTTCGCGGGACGTATATTTCGCGAATTGTAGGCGATTCGCGAAATTCACGAAAATTAGGTCCTCGCAAAAATTTAGTCGTTTACAGTATTAAAAAAACAATGACACTCGTCGACAGCAGAGCACACTAAAACAAGAAGCGCTCTTCAATAAAATATAATGAATAACAAAATATACATATCAATGACATTTATATAGTACACATTTTTGATCCTATAAAATTATACTATAATACCATAACACAAAAAAAAAAACAGAGATAGCAAAAAGGATAAAACCAGATATTTCAGATCAGTTTCCAACATTTGCGGGCAAGAGAGTTTCTTTTTAGTGAAAAACCCGAGACTGAGGTAAAGACAGACGACGACAGGGAAGAGAAGGAGAACGTCACTGTGCTTTTGTATCTGTTTAGCAATATATTTGACGTAATAAGTGAATGAAGATAATTGTGTGTATTAAGGATGTTTGGAATTTGAAATGAGAGCGTTTGTCTGTCCATGTTTGTCCTTATTTTTGGGAGTATATACTTGCCATTTCGAGTGTTGTAATGGTGGTCGGGTCTAGTGCATGCAGATAGATAGCTAGGGTGTTGAAGTCTATAGTCATGGAATATGTAGAGTGCAAGTTTGTAAATGTAGAGTTGCTCAAAGCTCAAAATTTGATACTTCTCAAACAGCGGAGCTGTATGTTCATCATATCAGAATTGTGCATTAGACGAACAGCTTTTTTTTTTTTTTGTAATAAATGCAGATGTGTAATATTTGTCTTTGTTGTCTGACCCCAGACAAGAAAGCAGTAGTAAACCTTGGTATATATCAGCGTGTAATACATTTGGTACTTCAGCCATTCCGGTAAAAGATGCTTTGCAGATGAAATTAGGCCTATTGATTTTGAGATTTTGTTTCGTATTTTATTTACATGGTGTTTCCAATTGAGGCGTTCGTTAAAGCACACTCCAATAAACTTATGATTATCGACACGCTCAATTTGAGCTCTTTCGAACTGCAGTTCAATATGTGTATTGTGGGCGCGATTTATTGAGGAAAAAAATACATATTTTGTCTTTTCTGTATTTAGAGATAAACCGTTAGCCACGAGCCAGGATGCAAGTTCAATTAAATATTTGTTTATTGTGGTCTGTAGTTCGCTAAGATTGACCCCAGAAAAAAAAATGCATTTATATCATCGGCATACAGTATCAAATCTTCGGTAAATGGTATGTTATGTATGTCATTTATATAGACGAGGAACAGTAAAGGTCAAAGTATCGAGCCTTGCGCTACGCCATATTTTATTAAACCTAGAGACGATTTTATGTTATTATAAACCGTATACTGTGTGCGAGATGTAAGATAACTTGTAATAAGCTTATGTGCAGTCCCGCGTATGCCGTATGTCTCAAGCTTTGTAAGGAGTACATCATGTTTTATGGAATCAAAAGACTTTCTAAAATCGATAAATAAGCCAATTATAAAACGTTGATCTTCAATATTACGTAATATTTTTTCTTCAATCAGCAAAAGCGCTAGTTCGGTAGTTTTCCCCTTTTGAAAACCACGCTGTTGATTGATTATGACATCGTACCTAGAAAAACACTTTTGAAGCTTTTCATTAATTGCTTTTTCAATTACTTTTGAGAACAACGGCAACACTGACATTGGTCTGTAGTTTCCTAATTCATGTTTGGAGCCACCCTTACTGATTATTGAAACTCTCGCTATTTTTAATAGATCAGGAAAAATACCACTTTCAAATATACAATTACATATATGAGTAAGAGGAATTGAAATAATGCTAGATACAAATTTAAAGGGGTAGGGAAACGAAATTACAGCGCTCCTTTTCTAGCTTGAATGTGTTGCATGTTGCACCCTAACCTCAAAAACACCAGTCTTCCGTTGAAAGGCACAAGAAAACTAATTTTAAAGCTAAATAAACGATCTTTCAATGTGCACCTGGTGGATGCATGCGGAGCCTATTTGGGAGGTAATCTAGCAACGTTGGGGAACTTGCTACGTAGTCGTGACGTAGCAGATTCCTTTGGAGCAGCGCCGCTCTTTGGCATTTCAACATTTTCCTTCTTAGCTTTCCTCCTCAACTCACAAATCGCGCATTGAACCAAACAGTCCAAGAAGACAGAAATGGTGGACTCCCTTTTTTCTCGGACCCTCGTTTGTGCACCCGAATACAGCCATTCTCCCCCCGGGCAAAAGTTGCTTTCCCCACCCCGTTCAGCCCTAAGCTGACAGTGCTGTGGAAGCTACGAGCTCCTTGGGCCAGCCACACGCTCGTCACCCCACGGGTACATCGAACAGCTCGGTTGTAACGCGTTGACTCTATTGGCACCACCACAACGCTGACAACGCCACCAAGGGCAAAGCTCATAACACCGCCAGCCTTGCTGTCACGAATGCGGGGAATCTTTTCTTTCCGTTTTTGTTTGCGCCGGATATCCCATGACGCATCGCGCTCTCCGTTCGCTTCTCTTCGAGCGCTTGCTCGAGTGCACCGTTTGGAACGAAAAATATAGCCAATCGTTCAAAATACAAACGTGCGATTATCATTTACGGTTATTATCCGTCATGCTTGACTCATTTCCGAACGAAATTTGAATATTTCAATTTTTGTTTCCGTACCCCTTTAATAGGTGCTACTTTAAGATATCGTCCACCCCGCAAGCAGAATTGTTTTTAAGGGACAGGATAAACATAATTAGTTCGTGCTCAGTTACTGGATAAAGAACGATTGAGTTTGAAGTATCGTTCTTTAGGTACTTTCTGTAGTCACCAGGCTGACTTGCAGACGTGGATTCACCAGCTCATAGGAAATGAGTGTTAAATCGTGTCGCTAGTTCAGTTCCAGATAACGATTCCCCATCTATTTTTAAATCGGGTAAGCAGTTGTGACGCGGCTTAAGTCTAATGATTTCGTCAACAGTTTCCCATATCTTTTTTGGATCATATTACGCGTCTGCAAACTTACGTTGAAAGAAAGCTTCTTTTGTTTTTCGAATATCGGAGTTCAGGCGATTTCTACACTTTTTGAATTCCGTTAAAATAGTATTATCTCGAGTCTGAGCAAAGCGATCATACATTTTATGTTTTTCACCTATCCTACGGAAAAGTTCCTGCATGATCCATTGCTTTCTAATTATCCTGTTTTTTTTTTTTCAATCGTAGAGGAAAAGATGTCTCATAGGAATCCTTCAGTGTTTCATAAAATAGATTGTATGCCTTATCTGGATTTCTTTCACACAGGACATTTACTCAGTTCTGTTCTTGTAATAAGACATAAAATGTATTTAACGCCTCTTCCGATATATAACGATATAAGCGTGAAACAGGTGTATTGTTAATTTCTTCTTTTTTTTTGATTTAGGCAAAATACAAAAAATGGGAATGTGATCGCTTATTCCAGCGGTTATGACTCCTGACAGTACGTCATCTGGGTGGAAGTTTGTTATGCATGGGTCTAATAATGTAGATGAAGTGGCTGTTACACGGGTGGGAGTATTGATCCTGTTGAAGCATGCAAAAGACTGGATGAGAGTAAGAAACTACTTGGTGTGAGTTTTCAACGAGTAAGTCGATGTTTATGTCACCAACAATTATCACATTGAGACGGAGTGAACGTACATATTGTAAAACAGAGCAAACAAATTCAAAGAATGTACATTTCTTTCCATCAGGGGGGCGGTACAGGAGAACAACAAGAATACCTAGAAAGCTTATCGCAATGCATTAATAATCGGGGGTTGACGACGATAACTCCTTGATTAACTTAAAACCAACACTATTCTTTATGTATATGGTAACACCACCACCAGTCTTCTGTGGTCGATTTACATACTCACAGTGATACCCATTCAAACAAACGTCATAGTTACGAAACCAGGTCTCGGTAAATGCTAGAACATCAAATTTCATGTCTAGGGAATTAACAAAACACTCAATCTCATCAACCTTGTTCAAAGAACTTCCCGTTCAAAGAACTTCCCGGAGAAAACGTAGAACTGACGTCTATTAATGCCAATGACGTCAAGGTGTTGCTCAGACATTGTTGGGACTTCTCGCGCTCAATGTTCGCAGAACCTCTCGACACAAACGTAGAAATGACGTCGAATAATGTCGATGACGTCAAGGTGTTGCTCAGGACATTGTTAGGACGTCTCGTGCTCCACGTTCAAAGAACTTCCCGGAGAAAACGTAGAACTGACGTCTATTAATGCCAATGACGTCAAGGTGTTGCTCAGGACATTGTTCGGAAGTCTCGTGCTTGACGTTCAAATAACTTCCCAGAGAAAACGTAGAACTGACGTTTATTAATCTCGAAGACGTCAGGGTGTTGCTCGTGACATTGTTGAGACGTCTCGTGCTCGGCGTTCAAAGAACTTATCATACAAGACGTCGAACAGACGTCGATTACTGTTGATGACGTCAAGGTGAAGCTTATGACGTTACCACTACGTCGCGTGTTCGACGTTGTCGGGACCTCTCATGTGGACGTACCAATGATGTCGATAAAAAAGTTTGTTAAGGGCCTCGACGTCGCTGAACGTCTCGGACAATATTTCGACGTCATCTCGACGTCCTGTGCTACCTGGGTTTCTTTCTTTCATGGTTTCGCGTTTTTATGTGCACTTGCGGTCAAAGTGGTGCAGTAATGCCGATGTGCGCGATGTACGGTTGCCGCGGCAGAGAAGAGTAACACAATGCCAAATATAATGCTGCATTATTTGCCAAAAGCGATAAACCGACATTTTGTGCGCACAAAACCGCTGTCCGAGAAACCCCGGACCTCTTGCTCGCAAAAACCGGAAACATTTAAAGAACCTCGACAACGACCGTGTCCGTGGTCATTGCTTTATTACCGGTAAGGAATGAATGTGTCATCCATAATGTATGGGCTGCTGAAACGTTACGTTTGTAGAATGTGCGCTTTGCCACAGTCACTGATCTCTATTATAGGAAGCCGGGTGGCGCATAGGCGCTCTCCGAGTGGGGCGCAAGTGAAGCCACCGGAAGTTTGACGCTTGTCCCAGAAATCGGGCGTCTGCTGGGGTTCCTAACGCATTCAGTCGATGTTTTAGTCCGTACTTTTTGGTGTCTTTGAGTGGGTTTTAATAATCACGTTCCAAATTAAAACCCGAAAAGAACGCATTTGAACTTGGGACATATGCACACTTGATCAACTAGAGTCTAAATGTTTACATTGAATGGCTTCCTATGCTACTTCTCGGGTCTGCATGCGCTCTTACTACGCAACAAACAGGCTCTCTTGAAATGAGAAACGAAAATCCAGCACCCTAGACGCTTTTCTAACCAGCGCTCGGAAGGGTTACGAAGCCTGCCAAGCGCTCACTTCCGGGACAGGCCGCTTACTTCCGGTGGCTTCATACCTGCTGCTGAATGCGCCATCCAGCCCCCTATAATAAAGATCAGTGGCCACAGCGGCCAAAACAGCTTTACGGTATCCGATAGTGTCACGTTGCAGGGACTTATTAACCTTCTACTAGATTATGGACTGTCGCTGCTGTTCTCTTAGCGCTTACCTCTGCCGACAGGCTTCCCTTATCTCGGCGGTGCTCGTAGAACACTTGTGTTAGTGTTTCGGTGGCAGCGCGAGTTTTTACAGTTCAGATTCTGAGACTTCTGATGGCTCAAGTACAGGCACGTCTTTCAATGTGCAGGGGAACCTTCGACTCTCATGCACGATACGAACCCCGATTGGGTGCACACCCAGCGTCTGGGCTTGAACAACCTCCGCCCTTTACGAGCTTTGCAGGTTTGCGTCGTGCATTTTATCTAAATTTTGAGTTAAAATGTTCAGTTCAGTGATCCTGCATTTCAGAAAGAAACTTCCTGCTGCAGTCATGCATGCGGATGCTTTAACATACACACGATACTCACGCCGTAGCAATATGGCTGTCGAGCAGCGCACAAGCGGCGGCGGCGTCCACGTCTGCTTCTCAGTACCTTGTAATAGCGGCCGGCGGGCGGGGATGGGGGAAGTGACGTCATGTGAAACTATGTATACTACGTGTCACCTTACGATGGAACGCAGAGGACGCTACGAGCCATCTCAGCCAATCCAGCGCCGTAAACGTGTCACGTGACATGACGCCCTGCGGGTCGCTGCGCCCTTGCCAAAGGCCACGTGACACTCCAGGGTGTCTATAGACCTTTTCTGAGTACTCTCGTCCCCTGCCACCTAATAGGCGTATCCGGGATGGGCGACGAAAAAATACTAAAACGTTTCAACCTGTAACTAGTAAAAAAATAAGGGGGAGGCAAAACGATAATGTGTGACGGTTACGCTTATATCCTAGGTGTCTTCTACTGGCGTGGCGACGGCAAAACATTGTTTTCGCCCATACTGGAAGTGATGACAATTCAAGATGGCGGCGCCCTTGAAGAAAGGGTCGATAGCGACCGGAAAAACCGGGAATTGTCAGAAATTTTAATTACCGGGACAAATCAGGGAATCGCCAGGAATAATCAGACATGTACAAGTTACTCAAACAAAGTAATTCAGTTAAGTTACTGAGTATTGACCTCAAAAGTAATTTGAGTAGAGTATAAATTACTCAAATAGAAATTAATTGAGTAAATTACTAATTACCGTAAAAAAGTAGCGAATTACTTTTGAAGTTACTTTGAAGTTACTTTTATATATTTTGTTACGGTAAAAAGAAAGTGCATAAGTTTTGCTCCGTTAGCCAAATTGTGCTAGCCGAATAAGAATCGGATTGTTAAAAAAAAAAAAAGCTTTAATAGCTGGTTCTGCTTCTGCGTGCCTTATTGTTTTGTACTTTCGTGTTTGTTTGGTCAATGATGTACTGCAATTGTGTCATTTCTACTTTGAGGTTTAGCAACGCCTGAGCTTGATTTTTAGACAGCGTTTGCTTGTTTACAGTGTTGCGTAAAGTACATCTAAAAAGTACTTGAAGTAAAGTACAAAGTAAATTAGAGGTAATGTATTTCAAGTAAAGTAGTAAGTACACCGGGTGCAGTGTACTTGAAGTAGAGTACTATAAATACAATATATTTCAAGGTAAAGTACCAGTACTTTTAACAGAATCGTTCATGATGTCATTTCATTCCCTTTACAGTGTTTTTTAACTGGTACGCATTGCTCCAGAGGTAATATGAGGTGCATCAGTTTTTTACGGAAATGGCAGCGAATATTGTATAAAGTCAAGTCGCCACAGAGTAGTTGTTTTACTCTCGCTGACGAACTATTTAACACAATCTCCTCTAAGGCACTTATCTGTGTCGGTCTTATAGCAGCCATTCCGTCACTCAGAGAAATGACCAGATGACGTCTTGAAAGAGCGCGTTTTCACACGACGATACGCCATTTTTTTTTTTTTTTTTCAAATTCGGGGAATGTACATTGAAGTCGGGAGTTCTACTTTCCTCAGAAAGTACAAGCACATGTTTAGAAAATGTACTTCAAGTAAAGTACAAGGTTTCTAAACAGTAGTACTTTAAGTACCAAGCACTTAAATTACTTTGCAACACTGCTTGTTTATTATTTTTCATATTAAAAAATTGGGGGAGTTATTGAGGTTTCTCGAACAATCTTCAAATCTTTGAAACTCTGCATAGTCTACGTTTTGAGACGAAAATCAACGCAAAAAGGTCCCCTTTGCGTTGCCCTTTAGCACGCGATTCTTCGAGTATAGCACAAACTACGGGAGCACCAGATGGGCTTCAGAGCAGGTGTGGCATTTTGTTACTTTCTTTGAGTATGGATGCAGTGTGTGCACCTCCTGTAGTGGGCGAGAGTTCTATGTTGGGGAGAAGTGGGAACCAGCCTTTCTTCGAGTGGGTCAAGTCTACTTGAGCTTCGGGACACAAAAAAAAAGGCCAGTCTTCGGCGCTAAACCCGCAGTTACTCGGCCTCTCTTGCGTCGTGCCTCTCCGCTCCCCGCGCTTCGTAGCAGTGTTGTTGCAGAGAGAGGGGGGGTTCGACTAAAGTTTGGGGGGGTTTCGGACTCTCCAACCCATTTTCTTCCCCACCCCCCTTTCCTACGCCACATGCTTCCCCCTCTTTGCAAATATCAGCTGATCTTCCAACATCGTATCTCTTTTGTGCAGGAATGTTTGTTGATAGGCACAACAACCACTAAAATCGAAAGTAATTTGTAATTTGAGTAGAAGTTACTCAGAAAAAGTAATTAAAGTAAACTACTAATTACCGAAATAAAAATGTAATTGAAAGTCACTAAACTACTCAGAAACGTAGTTAAACTACAGTAACTTGAGTAGAGTAGTTGAAATACGTACAGCGTACGTAGAGCGTAGTTCGTACGCTCGCGTACGAACTACGTACGTGAGCGTACGTTCTTGTCCAGCTCGCTTGCACCTTTGCATTTAATTGCATTATAATTATGGGACATTTTTGCGTTGATTTTCGTCCCAAAACATAGACTATGCAGATGTTCAAAGATTTGAAGATTGTTCAAGAAACCTTAATAACTCCCCCAATTTTTTTTATATAAAACATAATAAACAAGCAGAGTTGCAAAGTAATTTAAGTGCATGGTACGTAAAGTACTACTGTTTAGAAACCTTGTACTTTACTTGAAGTACATTTTCTAAACATGTGCTTGTACTTTGAGGAAAGTAGAACTCCTGACTTCAATGTACATTCCCCGAATTTGAACAAAAAAAATGGCGTATCGTCGTGTGAAAACGCGCTCTTTCAAGACGTCATCTGGTCATTTCTCTGAGTGAGGTAATGGCTGCTATAAGACCCACACAAATAAGTGTCTTACAGGAGATTGTGTTAAATAGTTCGTCAGCGAGAGTAAAACAACTACTCTGTGGCGACTTGACTTTATATAATATTCGCTGCCATTTCCGTAAAAAACTGATGCACCTCATTTTACCTCTGGAGCAATGCGTACAGTTAAAAAACACTGTAAAGGGAATGAAATGACATCATGAAAGATTCTGTTAAAAGTACTGGTACTTTACCATGAAATGTATTGAATTTATAGTACTTTACTCCACGTACACTGCACCCGGTGTACTTACTACTTTACTTGAAATACATAACCTCTAATTTACTTTGTACTTTACCTCAAGTACTTTTTAGATGTACTTTACGCAACACTGTAAACAAGCAAACGCTGTCTAAAAATTAAGCTCAGGCGGTGCTAAACCTCAAAGTAGAAATGACACATTTGCAGTACATCAATGACCAAACAAAGAAAAAGGTACAAAACAATAAGGCACGCAGAAGCAGAACCAGCTATTAAAGCATTTCTTTGATAAAAACAATCCAATTCATATTTGGCTAGCACAATTTGGCTAACGGAGCAAAACCTATGTACTTTCTTTTTACCGTAACAAAACATATAAAAGTAACTTCAAAGTAACTTCAAAAGTAATTCGCTACTTTTTACGATAATTAGTAATTTACTCAATTACTTTCTATTTGAGTAATTTCTACTCTACTCAAATTACTTTTGAGGTCAATACTCAATAACTTAACTTAATTACTTTTTTTTAGTAACTTGTACATGTCTGCCTTATACTAGCCCAGATCCGAACTTTTTTTTTTTTTAGGACCGGCAACTTGACACACTAAGCCCGATCAGAGAAAGGACACGGATGTCCCTCGAAGGCCAATCCAAGACATCGTTTGTTGCATGTTGAACCTTAGAAGAGGGCAATTACGAAGACGTCTTACAATGTCGAACCTTCAAAGCGCTCTCTCTCTCTTTCTCTCTCTCGCCCCCCCCCCCTTCCCCCCCCCCCCCCCCCCCCATTCCACCCACCTCAACGCGGCCCTAAAAAACTAACTTTCTTCGGTTAAGACTGAATTTTAGTAAACGAATTGGACGTACTTATATCGGTTTTTATCGGTTTAAACCGAAAACTCCGAACCCTAACAGTAAGCTGCCATCTTCCCTAAACGAATAGAGTTAATTTCATTTTATACATTTCAAGGTTCACGAGAATTACAGTTCAGCACGCGCATGTTCGCCGCTTTGGAAGGAGAGCAAAGTACGCGCAACACAGACGTACGCTGAAATTGGCACCGACCAGACGCGCTTTTCTGTAATGGTCAATGGATATTTTGTTAAATTACTTAAGCACCAAGGAGCATATCCGTGATACAAGAGTAGTTACGCGTGCCGGCGTCTGCAACTGTAACTTTTCTAAAAAAAAATCTAAAACAAATGGCACATTCCTTCGGGTAAGACGAGCGTGCGGGGCATCGTACCCACATTCCGAGCATTCTCCATGGTGCTTGGGTGATTTGTCAAAAAATGTTTTGCGTGACTTTTCTATCTTTCTGCGCCAGCGTAACTGACAGCTCCTGATAGAAAACAAAAACGGATCTGCTAGCAATTTAACGAAACTAGCGAGCCGCGGCTTCAGCGTACCGAGTGGCAAAAACGGTTTTCGCATAATCCCAATTGCTTCCGATTTTTTTTACTTTCGTATAGTTCAGCACGTAGGCTAATGTCATAGTTCAGCACGTAGGCTAATGTCATAGCTTTGTGCTACAAGCCTTTGTGCTACAAGAAATATTATCGACTTAAGATAGCACGAATGCCCCTGTTTTCTCGCTGTTAGACGCTTGAAAGGCGGGCGCGAGCTAACCTGATTCTTACCCACCCGCCTCGTTGCCCGCCGGTGACGTCGTGTTTGGAGAGAGAGAAAAACTGGGAAAAAATCTGGAGAGAACGGTGTTCCGGTTTCGGCAGCGGACAGAATATTACTTTTTAATGAACTACAGCGAATTTGGTGGAACAAAATAGCATATCGGAACCAGGTAGCCATCCGCATTCCGATAATTCCTTTGGATAAGGGTAGGTCAGACAAAAACGGCGGAGTTCCCCCTTAAGGTAAAACGGGATATATGAATTTGATGCTGTTGAGAGAATTGTTAAGGCGGTCGGTACTCTGCAGTATTAGGAGTTTAGTTTATCTTTTCGATAACACAAAACATCAAAAGATCCCGACCTTGTAGCCTGTTACGGCGCTCTGACATCTATTCGAGCTGCTTCTCTGGTGCCTTCGTCAAATAATAACGTTTCTATAGCCACTGAGAGCTTACGAAACACAGGGCGCCGCGAGTATCGAGAGTCTTATAATCGCTGGGCAGTCAATCGTGTTGCGGCATTCGCCGATGAAAACACCGAACAACACAATGAGTGTTTGCCTCCTGCATAAATTAGAATGCAAGCAGTAAAGGTCTGCGCGTTTACCTGTTCGCGTACGAGGTAAATTGTATGCCTTCTGCGGGATATCTTATTGGAGGAAGAATCCTGGGCAGTAAAGCCAGGTCCAGCGATAAGATAGATTTGTACGAAGATGTGATTCAGTGTCAGCAAGACAGGCTGTTATTTTGTTTGTCGAACGCCAACTTCCAGTTTTTTACCAAATATAACGAAGCGCGTGTTCCTCTTCCAAGTATCGGCATATTTGATTATGAGATACAATTTTTGCGTTATCCCTGACGATGCCCATGTAATATTTATCATGGAGAAAGAACATAAATTGGGTTTGGGAGTATTTTGAAGTGAATGCAGCCCGAATTAAAAAAAGTTGATTCCTTCTTGAAGAAAAGGACACTTCGGAGGCAACTTGCACCATGCAGGGAAGCGCGTATTCAGTGAGCGTTGATGGAATTAAATTTTATGCTGAGGAGAGACACGCACAGACGAAGACATAAGATAAATACTTGGCTGAGAAGCAGTTGACTCTGCTCACGCAGGTCAGGTTCTAAAAACTTCTAGTGCAGAACAGAGATGAGCCCATCAAAGCTCTGCACGATATTTCATGTCACAAGGTGACATCGAAAATGTTCCTGGACTAGGCCGTCGTATTCAAAATTCGCGTGAGATTGAATTCGAAAGCCGCAAATTTGTGGTTCGCAGTGCAGCATGCTATTACGTTTCGCAGTACCGCCGCAACTTCCTCATATAAGAGTGGCATCTAACGGATTCCCGCTACGAAAAAAAAAAAAAATAAGCGTCCTTAAATTGACGCCTAGCTCTCAACCAAGTTCAGTTCTAGAGCTAGCCTCGGTATCCCCTGAAAGCGTGAAGCGTTACATGCACCGATTAACTATGTAAATCGTGTAATCAAGTCGGTCCTGGTCCAAAAGATGAGATTAGAATTGAGGTGAACGCGGAGGCAGACGAATTGCGAGCTATGAGCAGGACGAACACTGCCACGCGAATGACCCACGGTGGCCGTGGCCGGCCAAGCTCAGCACTGATGTTTTATATTTAGTGTTATTTATTTATTTATTTATAAATACTGTTAACCCTTGCCAGGGTCATTACAGAGAGGGAAAAACAACAAAACACATTACTTAACATCTTTCACAACAATAGTACACGTCAAGTAGGCTCTCAAATTCACGAACATTTTCCCTGTCAACAATATAACTAGGCAATGTATTCCAGGACTCAATCACATCAGGAAAAAATGAGTATCGAAAAACATCAACACGGGCATTGAACGGCTCAATGGCTAGTTTGTGATTTAATCGGTCAATTCGTTTACATGGTAGTTTTACACAGCTGTCCTTAATAATCTTAATTTGTCCATGGATGTGTTGAAAAAACAATATCAGTCGATGTTTTTGTCTCCTTGTCTCCAGTAGCTCTAAGTCGCATGAGTCTAACATTGATGCAACCGAATCTGTTCATTTATATTTAGCACAAACAAAGCGGACAGCTAATCTTTGAATTCTTTCTAATTTGGACTTCAAGACTTTCTGATGTGGACTCCAGACAGCCGATGCATATTCTAGAACTGACCTCACGAATGTTTTGTAGGCAATTAACTTAACGTTCTTTGTTGCGTTGTGCAATTTTTTCCTTAAGAAGTACAATTTCTTTTAAGCCTTAGAGCACACGTTTTCCACATGTTTTCGCCAGTTTAGATCATGGGTTATGGTCACTCCTAAATATTTAAAACTATTTACATTGTTCAAGAAGTTATTTCCAATGTTATACCTAAAACAAAGTGCACTCTTTTTTTAGTTATATTAGTAAATGTGGATTTAGTATAGTTAATTTCCATGTCCCACTTTTCACACCACATGTTCAAGGCCTGAAGGCTACGATTGATTTTAATTTGCTCATTCACATTTGTGACTACCGAATAAAGTAAACAATCGTCGGCAAAAAGCTTCATTTCTACGCCTGGCTCTACAATGCTAGCAATATCGTTGATGTACAACAAAACTAATAAGGGTCCCAACACAGATCCCTGTGGGACACCATAAAACACCTCCAACGAACAAGACATACAATCGTCAACACGCACCACCTGCCTGCGATTGATCAAATAAGCCTGAATCCATTCTAATATTGTAGAGCTAATACCGATTTGTCGAAGTTTGAAGAGTAGTTTATTATGAGAAACCTTATCAAAAGCCTTTGCGAAGTCTATACAAATAACATCTATCTGCCTCTGGTCGTTTATTGCTAACGAAAAATCGTGAATAGTTTCGATTAGCTGCGTAACAGTGGAAAGATTGCTTCGAAACCCGTGTTGATGCGGGTAAAGCAACTGGTTCTCTTCAAGAAAAATAATAATATGTTTTGCTATATTGTGCTCCAGAACCTTACATGACACAGAGGTAAGAGACACGGGGCGATAATTATTCACGATTGCTCGGACTCCGCCTTTAAAAATAGGTATTACGATTGCACTACGCCAATCTTGTGGTAGTGAGTGAGTTTGCAAAGATTTCTGAAAGATAGCTTCTAGATAAAATGACACCCACTCGGCATATCGTTGCAAAAATGCAGTCGGTATTTCATCAGGCCCACTAGCCTTCTTTACATCCAACTCTAGCAACTGCTGAAATACGCCCTCCCGAGTTATTGAAAAATCTTCCATGCAGCACGGGAATGAATTAAATTGTTCACCGTCATAGCTATTACCATTGTCTTTCGAAAAAACAGACTGAAAAAATTCATTGAAGCAGTCTGCTATTTCCTTCCGTTCTGTAACCATCTTGGTTGCGGTTTGAACATGATCGATGCTTTCTTTCTTCTCACTAAAAAAACGCCAAATTTTTTCTGGCGATGTTTTCAGGAAGTTGCCAAGTCTCCGATTAAAGAACTGTTGCCTAGATTCATTTAATGCGGTTTTCAAATTACGACGGACCTGAGATATCTGGTCTTTACTATCTTTTCTTTTCCGTAATCTATTTATTTTACGCTTCATGTGAATAATCTTACGATTGATCCACGGGTTTTGTTGTTTTGTTTTTTTAAAGCGAGTCGGAATAAATCTGTTTACACAATGATTTATAACTCCTTTAAAACGCTGCCACAGTTCCTCCACGGACTCACAATCGCAGGCAAGCTGGAACTGGCTAAATGAACATTCCAAAAAATCGATTACAGAAGTGTCATCCGCTTGAACATAATCTTTGATTGGAATAGGAACAAAGGGTCGCTTACGATTTCCTATACTATGCAATATGTCCATAGCAATCATCTTGTGACCTGATATTCCTTCTTCAACGGAGATTGTGTAATCACCCACTCTCTGGGATATAGACCGACACGCTGTTTACAAACAAGCCCGCGTTTGCCCACACTAGGTGTGGGCACTGCGCATGCGCAGAAACCGAATTCGCGTGAAGCGTCGCGTCTGCGCATGCGCAGTGCCGTCGACAGCGCCACCGTAGCTGCGTGACGTCAGGGCCGCGTGTTGGTCTATAAACAACAAGTCCAACAGTGACCGGGACTCAGGAGTTACTCTCGTTTCCTCGTTCACAATTTGCCTTAGATTGTGAGAAATCAATATTTCCAACAATATTTCAGCACTGGAAGTCTCCACGTGTCCAGGGGACAAAGCTTCCCAATCTATGTGAGGTAAATTAAAGTCACCGGTCAGTATTAATCTTGTAGTACTTTTCACATGAGCGCACAAGAACAAAATCAATTTATCCAAAAACTCTGGCTGAGTAACAGGTGGCCTGTACACTACACCAACAAGATACACATTGTTCCCAAAAGTAATTCTACACCACACTGTTTCGTTAAGATTGCAATGAACCAACACAGCCGAGACAGAGTTTTTAACTATAATAGCTACACCACCACCACGAGAGTCTCTATCCCATATGAACATTTGGTAACCAGGAGGAATAATGCAGTTATTAGGCACATCCTTGTTCAACCATGTCTCTGTTAATAACACAACGTGAGGACTTCGTGCTAATAAAAGATATTCTAAGTCTGAAGTTTTATTGGCGATACTGCGCGCGTTAAGTACTAGAAGGCGTAGCTATGCTCCTGTGGAAGTGCCTTGGGAATCAAGACGACTATCTAAAGCTGGAGCTGACCGTGTACCACCTGAGGCGTCATTTTGGCGATATTCGTGACATAGGCACCGCTCATTATGGCCATGGTCCCATACGTAAAACTGGTCGTTTACTTTCATTTTGTCATGGACCAAGGTGACCCTTTTGCCATTGTTCCTGTCAACTGAAGCGCTTGCCCACAGCTTTTTACGCACTTCCACTATTTCTTTCGGATAATCGTTGCTGATCCTAATTTGGCTTCCTTTTAGCTTCCGGCAGTTCCTCAGCACCTGCTCTTTTTCCCTTGAGTCATAAAATCCTAGAATTACAGGCCTAGGACTTCCTGGCTTCTTCTTGCCTAAGCGATGTATCCTTTCTACCGTCTGTACTTGAACTCCTAGCGTTTCCCGAAAATTTTGCCTGATATCTTGGCTCCGGTGCCGTGACGGCACTGCGGTATTTCATGCGGTGCGCAATTATAGTCAGGCGACAGCCCCTTCGTATTTTGCAGTGCAGAATAACTTCATGCGGGACGTCTCTAGTACGATTGTCTTTTTTTGCAGTACCATTTGTCGGTGTCAGAAGGAATTTTGTGTTGACGATTAAACTCGCATGTCATTTTGCTGGTTTGCTAACTTAAACGTACTAAAGGACTATTTATTTTTCCCATAACCTCAAAGTATCAAATGTGACAACACTTAGCTCATAAATCTTTTCTCTGGTTCTTGTTATTCAGAACCAACTGGACCAGTTTCAACACTTCTGTATTCAGGAGACTAAATTTTCTCTATAAATCCTTGTTCGTTTTGTTGTTTATACCTTCATGTAAAAAAAAACAACAACAACAGAAGTGGCCACCCCAAGACAATCATTAATCTTTGAGAGGAGGAGCCGGAGAAGAAAAAACCACCAGGGACGCACCACCACCATATACAAAACAATTAACTGAAAAGCGCTGAATGTGCATCTTTGATTGCATCTGCGCTTCTCTGGAGAAAAAAAAAAGTGAATCCAGTAAATAGTTTATATTTGTGAGGCTATACGACTGATCTGTTTCACATTTGACAAATAGTTACTAACTCCACATCAAATTTAACTCCTCGTTTTAAGGGTTCTACCTCAATTATAGCAAAAGTTACAGAATCTGAACCGCTGCTTAAAACAAGAGGTATACGAATAAGTAATTTAATAGACAAAGTGCATCCTGGCGGAAGAATAGCTTAGAAAACGAGCCATGAAGTTGGGCGAAACACCTTAAGGGTGGAGTTATTAACTCCTTATCTGTCTGTATACAGTCGCAATTCATATGAAGCTGAACGCACGATCATCGACCGCTCCGTAAAGGTGGCGTCACGAAGATGCAGCCGTAGCGGTTTGCGCGCCTTATCTCCCTCCTCGCACGCTTGGTTTGCCAAGCGAATACGCCGTCACGGCCGCCGCTTCATGGCGCTACCGTACGACGATTACGTGACCACCTTTGTAGGAAACGTTACTGCCCAATCCATAAACCCAGAGTACCTTGTCCTAAAGGTCACGCACGAGTGCGATAGGCACACCACGTAAACGTGAACGCGTAAACGTGGGATTTTCACCGAACCACAGTTAAAAGTGCAAGCATCCAAATCAGCCGTAATATCAAGGTCATGTATAATACTCCCCACATGATCTTGATATTACGTCTTGGTGTAAAGGAAAATGTGTATAAGAAGAGATAAAAGAAACATAGGGAAATGAAATGACCAAACAAAAAACGGTTCTGGGTTAGTCATCACGAATAAAAGAACTTAAGTAAAGTCAAGAGTTGGGCTGGTTTGTATTCGTTGATCATAATTAGGGTTCCGTGTTTTCTGACATGGTCAGTGGTCCTGAAGATATGCCATTTCAGTTTCTTTTGACATCTAGAACTACTGACAAAAGGGGTTTACCTGTTAGCACGTCAAGGTTCCCTCAGGACAACGGGTCAAGGCACCCGTACTTCATTTATTTTGTTTTTGAATTCTTAAAATATAAGAACACAGTAAAATGAACTCTGAATCTCAAAGAATTGGGAATCTAACAACACTAAACTCCGATAAATACCGAATTTTCTGCGAAAAATGAGCTCCGAAAAACAGGTCCTTCGAATTCCACGCGAAATACACTCCGAAAACACGGAATCCTAATCAAAATGTAGAAACAGCGCAAAAGCCACGGACGGAAAACAAGAAACACGCAAACAGGACAAACTCTGACTCTCAACTGAAGTTTTAAGGCGTCGTGGCAAGTTTGTCTGCTCCTTGCGCACCTCGTGCGTTTATTTATCTACAAACGCGCCGACGTGGGATTGTTTCCCCCGACCTTAACAAATGACGGTGCACGTTTGGCTGACTCGTCATCGCGCGTTCCCTGTGCCTTCTCTGTGTTGCTCTTTGATTCGCGTGCTCTTTCTTGCGTTCCGATGCGTCAAAGACAGATTTTGGAGCACTTGCTCGCCGTATTACTTGCAACAGAAATGACGAGAAATAAAGGAAGAAACCACGCAGGCACTGTCTGTTAGACATGTGCCAAACTCAGAAGAATGGACAGTTGGTCGAGTTAGTGGGAATTCATCGTAGGAAACAGCGCGAAAAACCAGACGAGGACGTAGAAAAAAACATTCCTTATGAGTAGGGTTTGGAGTTTCCGGTTTAAACCGATAAAAGTACGCCGAATCCATTTTCGGAAGTTCAGTTTTAACCGAAAAGGGACAGTTTTTAGGTTCGGCATTTTCGATTTAAACCGATAAAAACCAATAAAAGTACGTCGAATTCATTTTCTAAAATACAGTTTTAACCGGAAAGGTCACTTTGACCTTCCAGTCGTACCGCAGAGCCGTGGCGAAAAAGTGGAACGACAGTGTCTATCGAAACGTGTCCGAATGTATGGGATACACGGGTGCCATCACGGCGTTTTGGTTTAATGTGCGCATCCTCGATCAGAACATGAAGTCCGAAATGCCCCATGACTTCGCCATGTATGAGCGTGTTTTCAAACTCGTTGTGAGGAACACTGACTTGATGCAAGCTCTGCATGTTGTGTTGAGCTTCGAAACATCGCACCGTGTTTCTTTTGGCGATCACAATTGGTTGATTGGCCGATTTTGGCTCAGGCAGCGCTTCATCTCCTCAGCCTGCCAGTGTCCAGTGTTAGCGTTGAGAGGGCATTCTCGAAGCTCAGGGTCATATTAACAGGAAAGAAAAAGTGCGGATCAACGAGGAGAACCTGGGAAAGTACATGTGTGTGTAGTATATATAATAAGATCACGTAATCCTGATGTACAGAAGGTGAAGTTCTATGTTTTTTGGGCACAGGCTTCATATCTGACTTGTTTGTACTTCTGTGTTTTTTTCTTGTTTTTTTTTTCACAGTTGCACAGATGTGCTAAATAAAGTGTTCATTTCTTTTTCAATGTATCTGTGCCGTTATTATTTGAGTGATCACAAATATCAGAGCTACAAGGATCATCTGATCCGGTGTCCGTTGGTGTTTATTTTATATTCACCGAAAAATGCCGATAAACTTTTGTGGGCATAAATATACGCCGAAAAAAAACGAAATTTGAATTTTAAAATAAACACCGAAAACATACGCCGAATTTTGAATAAATAGAAACCGAAAACGCGGAACCCTACTAATGAGTTGTGAATGCGAAAGCATGCAAGCCGCTCGTCCGCTCCCTTTTTTCGTCGCCGGTCGGCGCGTGGGCTCCCCTGGTGACCTTGGACGCTCCGCGCTGATGGACACGCAGCGCCATGGGGTGAGCGGTCGTGGAAACTGACGAGCGCAGCGGCCAATGGGAGCCCCGTCGACGCCGCCAGCCAATGGAACCGAAGGAAAATATCTGCCGTTTTCGCGCTTCATACTGATGACGTCAGCTCGCTCCATGAGGCAGTTAATGCTTTCGCATTAAAACACACGGGACGAGCGCTGACTATCAGCTGAATTATTTCAATAGGAAAGCATACCAAAACGACCATTCATCTTTGGCTGTAGCCCTCCCCGTTCCCCCGGCCTGTGTATCACGGGACAATTCATAACAGCGTGATGGCACGTGGTAAACGGGATAAAAAGCGAAATGAAGCTAGCCCAAATAAAATTGAAAAAAACGCGACCTATACTATTCAGCAGTGCAAAGACGGTTGGCTGATACAGGAGGATCCCGTTTTTTTTTATTTGGTATGCCTCTACTATCCTTCTAGACAATTGGTCCTCGTGCTTGAACAAAACTTCGGCGTCACTTCCCGTCTTGCGTTCACCCTGAAACATAATTGTTTCAATCTTGCGGGGGCTTCATGAATTCAAGTGGTTTAAAGCTGGAAAGCTTTCTGAAACTGCAGCTGTATACTATCGATGGCGATAGGGTGGCGGGATCGGTGCATTCCGTAAAAAGCGGTTTTGTCCATAGGTTCTAGTGTGACACCCATCTTCAGTGACATTTTCTTGGCGGAAGTAGACCGTGGCTTGGAGGGGTCACTAGGCAGTACTAAAGTTTAAAGAACAAATCAGATATGTAGATGGCTTCTTGGTGTTTATCGAGGGTTGTGACGGATGGGGTTTGACAGCAACATTTCTGGGCAAAGTGGTGGCCGTTTTTGCGGAGTGGCGGAGTGCTCAGGTTCACCATTGAGGTGCCTAAAGAAGGGGTTCTCCAGTTCTTGACCTCTCCCTCCGACCCAGTGACGGTCATATTTGCTGGTGTTACGCTCCGCGCTCTAAAAAGGACTTCCTTGACTACAGGTCGGCTCACTTAAAACTGAAAAAAGGGGCATAGCTATCTCGTGCTTGGGGGCGGCCTTCAAAAAGTCGTGCTCCCATATGGTGGGTGAGAGTTCCGGGACACAGGCTGATAGGTTACGAGAAGCGCGTTTTCCGGTGGCGTTAGTGTCTGATGTTGCAAGCTCTCTATTGAAGCGGACTAAGAGAATCCAGACGGAAAAGCGCAGCGTACAAAAGAAAAGGCCTGTAGTGATCCCTTATCTTCACAAAGTTTCCCACAGTTTAAAGAACGTCGGAAGTCGGTATAGCAGACCGGTTGTATTTTCAGCCCCCCAAAAAATGTAAACAAATATGTTCTAGGGAGAACGTGAGAACGAAAGAGTTCTAGAAAAAAAGAGATAAAAAAATAGCTGCCAAAGTTTTAGTTTGCCGTTATGTGATTAAAAAGTTATAAGTTATTTACGGACATTTTCGATGAGAAAATCGCGCTCGTTTTCAGTATACACAACGTCATTCACCCTCCTGTTTTTGTTGGCTTCGTCAGTTACCATTTTTTTATTTGAAATTTCCGTAAAATCGCTTATATCGTTTGAGTCAGAGAGTGGTGAGTTTTGAAAGTTTGACATATGGGGTTCGAACCGCTACCTCGACATTTTCGTTTATTTCATTTCATTTAGCATTCCCTCGCGGTTCGAGCGGATTACAGAGGGGAGTGGATTAAATGCAATAAATAAACATATGACACATGAACGAAAAGAAAATAATAAGCAATTAACAAATGCTGTTGAAAATCTGTTAATGGATTTGTAATTTTTGTTTCAAAATCGGCAGTGTAGGCTATGGGACATGTAGGTCTGCAAGGAAGGCAATTGCAATCGATGGAGGTCTGGGGAATAAAAGAGGCATGGAACGAAGAAGGGCTGCAGCGGGGTAATGAGACTTTTTTAAGTGATGATTGACGCGCGATGATATGTAAGATGGTACTAAAAACAACGTTTGGCGAAGTGTAGGATTATATTGATTAATGTCATAAAACAAACATCGACGCATTATTTTGCTACTGAAGAAAATATTAGACAAAGACAGGGATGCTTTCATGGAGGTTACGCTAGCCTTGCGGTGGTAGTTCAAATATATAAAACGAACGGAACGATTCTGAATGGATTCGACAGCAGATGCAAGTGTGATATCGAAGTCCCAGGTACAGGCTGCCTATTCAGTTCTCGTAACGAATTAGCGCTTCATGACGAAGAAGTTTCAGTGAAACCGGGGTGAGTAAAAAATGTATTTGGAGAGACCCTAATCAATGATTAGCGTTGTTAGTGACGTAGTCAACATGGTTGTTCCAGGAAAGGTCATTGGTTATGTAAAGACCAAGGCACCTATATTAGGTTACAAAGATCAGGGATGAATTGCTGATGTTATAGAAAGGACAAGTGTTATTTTTACGGGAGATCTCATGGATTTAAATTTAAGTATGTTAATTTGCATGAACCAATATTTGCACCATTGAACGACGTTGGTAATGTCGTGCTGAAGAGCAGTGACGTCAGAGTCGTTAGTTATTTCATTGTATATCACAAAGTCGCCGGCAAATAGACTAATAGAGGTTGAAACATGCACGGAAAGGTCATCGATCTAAATAGGAAATTGAAGCAAACCCACCACAGAGCCCTGGGGACCAACACAACCTTGTGCGCAGACTGAGCTAAGTTCTGCTGAAAATGAAAGCGCTAGGTTGTTTAGTGACACCTGATATTAGTGGAAAGGTACGCCTTTAGCGATTCGAGAGAAGTGGTCAGCCTGGTAACGCCCGCGTGCCGATCCCAAGCAAGATGGAATGATCGCGAATGACGCACGTTGATGCCCGGCGCAGGGACTTGATGCTGTTCTGCGTGCTCACGTCGGGGGCTCTGGTCCTGGGAGTTCTTACTCTGGCCGCTTGGAGCCGCCAATGTCAGGTAAGCATCCTACTTTGGCACGCTTTAGAGTATGCGCTGTACTTAGGCTGTCTCTCGAAACGAGGCCCAAATCGCTCCTGCGAAAAGTATGCAGAGCACAAAAAACAAAGGTTAATGTCGTGCTGTTTTCTTCGAAAGGGCCCATTTGGAGAACTTAATTACGCTAGGTATAAGTAGCTTATTAATTGCTTTCGATTTACTTTAATTGGTGACTTTTTAAGGTATAGTTTCTATTCCAATCTTGCTGGAAATCATCGAAACCAGGAAATCAGCTCTATTCTGAAAAATATGGGGCGCGAACAGCATTTTACGGCATTTCGAAGAAACGCTCAATCAGGACACGCTTCCAGGTTTCGTGTTACCGACTTCACAGCGCAAAAATAGCACACACACAAGTATTCAGGACAAATATTCTGAATACTAGTGTGTGTAGTCGGTAACGTGTTCAACCAACTCGCCCAAGCTGCAGTTTCCTTTAGGTTTCGGTTTCCCATCAGAAACCGAAACCGACGAAGCGGCCGAAACCGAGGGGACCGAGAGCACCAAGTTGGGGAGAGCGTGCAAGTGGATGACTCAAGTGCGCCGCCCCGCCGCTAGGGACACTATGAAATAATGAAATATATGGACAGATGAGGCAGATTACGTCACCATGCATAGGGGCCTTCTTCAGTGGGCGGTCCCAGGGTCCTATGATTAAGTCTAATTTATCCACAAAATTATTGCAGTCCTGGCAAAACAAATTCCGTACATATGAAGTTACACTTTGTCGGTTCCAATTTATTTATTTATTTATTTATTTAAATACCTTAAAAAACCCTGGAGTCAGGGTATTACATAAGCGAGGAGGTTTACAGAAAATGTTATGATAACAATTTGCGGACCGAGTCGATGTCTTGAGTGGAGATGATGAATTCGGACAGGCCGTGCAGTCCACATATGTCGCCGGGAAAGATGATTTAAAGAATGCTGTATTTCGGGGAAAAAGGCCAACTTTTGCAGGGTGATCAACACAAGCGGATCTGTGATGTGATATCATGATTAATGAGCTATGGAGGGGGTTATTGTAATAAAACGTGTGAAAAAGGCACAGTTTAGCAATGCGTCTGCTTGAACATAAAAGAGTCAAAGATAAGTTTTGTTTAAGTTCAGTGACGGACGAAAACCTGGGGTACTGAGATGTTATAAAGCAAGCAACACGGTTCTGAAGTGATTTTATGTCAGATGTCAGGTATTTAAGATGAGGGTCCTAGACTAATGATGCATATTCTAATTTTAGGGCGTTCTAACGTGACGTATGCGAGGCGGTTGACAGATGAGGACGCGATACGAATACTGCGACGTAGAAGTTGAGGTTATCAATAGAGTAGAAAGCATAAAGATGTTGGCGAGTTCGAAAGAAAGAGAGGAATTTAGATTCGAAAACATTTAAGATAATTTGCCACTTTGAACACATTGGCTTAATTCGGTCAAAATAAGTCTGTAAATTAAGTGAGTCGTTTGTGTTAGCTCTGGGTCTGTAGACCACGCAGTCATCGGAAAACAGGCGGACCGGGGAGGATAACTAAAGAGGGAGATCATTAATGTACACAAAAAAAAAAACGGGGGTCCAAAACCACATCCTTGCAAATTGCCAGAGACTACAGGAGCGCTTCGGGAACGGCAGTTATTGACGTGCACATGCTGGGTTTGATAGGAGAGGAAATGTTCAGTTCATGTAGAACGAAAGAATCAAGGGAAAATGTGAACAATTTGTTAGTAAACGTTTATGGGATACACGATAGAAAGCTTTTCGAGAAACATGGCATCAACCTGAGGAGTGGTTTCTAAGGAAATATGAATGTCATGGTTAAACGCGGCAAGCTGTGTTTCGCAGGAACGATGTTTTCTAAGCCATATTAGGTTGGGAAAAAATAAGGGTTTTGTTCTAGAAATTGAACAACTTAAGAACGAATGGCATGCGCCATTAGCTTACAACAAACAGAAGTTAATGATATGGGTCAGTAATTTAGAGGGGTGTGTGCATCGCCATTGTTGTGAACCGGAACGACCTTACCTCGCCTCCAGGCGTCAAGAATAGCACCAGTATCTAAGAACTGTTGGAACAATAGGGTTAGAAAAAGAGTTGACAGTGGTTTAGTGATCTTTAGTATATTATTGTTATGTCGTCAGCCCCTGGTGATGGTAATATTTTAAATATATTTATCAACTTGCTAATGCCGTCTTCCGCGAAAGTATTTGAATGCATTTGTGGAAATTATATGGTTACAGTATCTGGCAATGATGTGATGACGCTACGGTTAAACACAGCCGAGAATGCATCACAAAACGCTTCAACTACATCACCATCAGCGATATCGATTTCGTTGTAATTTACCTAAGAAACCGGTTTACAATAAAGGGGATTCATTATTTTCCGAAATTCATTACGGTTACATTTGAGAATAGCGGCAAGATCGCTTTGGTAAAATTGTGTTTTAGCTTTCGCAAACAATCGACTTATACCATGTGAAAGTATTTGAGAAACAGGACCAAGCCTGATCGGTGTTTAGACGTCGGGCACATTGATACAATATTTTTTTTTCCGGTTACAAAGCGTTCTAAGCTCTTAGGTGTACCAGCATGCTGACCCGTTCTCCCAAAACTGTATTAGTGGTATATTACGGTCAATTAAGCAAAGTAACGCCTCTTTAAAAGTATCCAATTCGCTTGTACAGAACGATAAACAAAAATTGGGCATACATGACTCCAAAAAAGTTTTGAAGGTGAGGTTGATGAGATCGAAGATTGCCCTTCCGTATATTCTTATTTTCTAATAGTATTCAACGGCTGTGTTGTTTTTAATGCTCAAAGACCAGTGCATGCACTTGTGATCGCTCAGGCCACTAAGGATGTTTACATCGTTTATTACTTCGCTGTGCGACGTGAGAATTAAAGCCAGAATCGAAGATGACGATTCAGCTACCTTCGTTGGCTGCGTTACGAGCTGATCTAAGCTAAACGTTAGCCACATATCTAAAAAAAAAAAAATTTAAGATTCATTTGGAGATGCCGTCGCCGACGACAGACCTCCGCCCCATTCAATATGTGGGTAGTTAAAATCTCCCATCAAAACCAATTTCGATAAAGGGTGCTGCGATCTCACGTCGCACAGCCCGTCATGCAGCTTTTAAACAAAAGAAGCATCGCAAAAAACTGAGCGATAACAGAAACCAACAATTACAATACTGATTGAACAATTGGTGGCAACAAAAAACATCTCTAGATCTAGTACAACGTTCACTTTTCGAAGGTGAAGATTATTTTTTTACAGCAAGGAGGACACAACCGCCTCTTCCTGAAACCCGATCACTGCAAAGTATAGGAAAAGAAGATTGATGACTCGAGTTTAAGAAAATTTCAATATCAGTTACTTCTGACGTGAGCCAGTTAAAGGGATACTGAACCAAACATTTCGGTGTTTATAAGTGGCGCACTATCTCTCCATGAGTCAGCAGCCGCCGGTGTGCGCGAGCACACGAAACGAATTTGACGTCATCATATCCCACCTTCAAGCTTATTCAGCGTAAATGGGGGATATGATGAATGGGGGATCAACGTTCATAACATCGAATAATTCATTTAAGTCGTCACGCTCTGGTATTATGCTTCTGATATTGGTGTACAAAAAGACAATGTATTGGCCTCGTTAACATTGCTACATGCTGAAGGTGCCGTGATTTCAGCAGCTGGTTGTGCTAAACTTTTACTACGTCGTTGCTATCGCGGACATTCGAAGACAAAATTGTTAGATCGTTCGTACATGTAACATCGTCCATTCGATAGTAGCTTGTTGACAGAAATCTTAAAGGGAGCAGCTTGTTCCTTTTCATATTCGTTCAGTTTGCTTCGTGCGCTCCGAGTACTTTGCGAGAAGTCTTCTGCTATCGAGATGTTCGTTTCTCGTAAAGAAAACCGGGAGGAGAAGAGCTGCTGTCTGACTTTACCTAATGCAAACTTAATTATAGGGCGTTGTTTGTCGGAAGGCGTAACGGCCAATGCGATGACCTGGGTCATATTCAAAGGTTAAAGGTTAATGTCGTATTTTTCTCTGCACAAGAAAATAACCTTTTCTTCTGATTGAGACCAGCTCTCGTCTGGTGCGTCAGTAATGCCGTGGAGTACAAGGTACTGTCGGCGTAGGCGGTCTTCTACGTCATGCAGGCGGAGTTGCACCTGATCGACGCTAGTTGTTGCTGTAGACACTGTTTCTTTAACACAAACGATATCATCCTTTAGTGCTTTAACATCGCTTAGATTGCCTTCAATTTCAGAGCCCCGCAAGTTTAACTCAGCTGAAGACTTGGTTGCCGTTTCCTGATCTGCGCGGACACTCCTAACTTCACAAAGAAGGAATGCGTTTATGACATCAAGTTTTTCAAGAACAGTTTGCAAAGTTAGATGATTCGTACCAGGGCTCAACTCAACGTCACCCGTTAGAAGGAGATTCAATAAAACGCTAAAACACCTGTACCCAATGGACACACAGCACTGGGGCACGGCAGCGCGATCAGTAAAATGTTGTCGCTTCGTTTGCAGAGGTATGATACGTTGGCACTCACCTAAAAATACATGGCGGTCATTGAACGGCTGCGCTCTGCTATGGTGCGGCCTAGAGCACTATATAGCTCCTTCGGAGCAGAGGAGCGTAGAGTTCCTGTATAGGCTCCCTACGGGAGCCAGAGTTGAGCATCTGTTTCCGCCGCACCACGTGCCGCCGCGCCGCTATTCGCCTAGATCCGATCACGAGAGGAGCAGACTCAAATGCCGTGCAGGAAAGTAGACGTTGCACGCGCCCCGGCGTACGTTCCCCTGAGCATAGCGGCGCCTTGAACGCGCGGCGCCGCTATTCGCCGAATTCAGTCACGTGAGGAGCAGACTCCGAATTCCGAGCAGGAAAGCCGGCGCTACGGAGATGAACGCGTAACTCTGGCTACCGTAGGGAGCCTATATACAGGAGCACTAGAGGATGGCTGGATGGATGGATGAATCCGGCTGAGCCGTTTGGATCGGGTGGTAGCTTACGCCACTTAGCCATTTTGTTTTACCATTTAAGCTTAGAATATTTAAATGTGAAAACAATATTCACTCCGCACTGAAAAGAAAGTGAGGCTATAAAATGTCCTTGCCATTAGTTAATAAGAGAGTAACGCCATCTAGAACGCCATCTTTCGGCGACGAACGGCGAACGTCCGGAGGTTCCAACTCCGGTCACAAATGCATGGGGAACGTGAGAAAATCGCGTTTTCTTCATTATTTTCGGTATGTACGAAACGACAATAGTTTTTGGCATGATAAAGGAACATTTTACAATAATTTTCGCTAAGTTGCGTACCACGTAAAAACGTAATTTTTCTTTAATTGCCTGAGCGGCATTAAGAAGCCGACGATGCGGCGCAGTAAAGGCAACCATAAAAAAAAAACTAGGCGCATAGACAGTTTTTTACGCTGTTCGGAAAACGCGCGAAAAAAACGTCATACCGTTTATGTGACCTGCTTTCCTGCCAACACAAAACGTCCATCTCCGTTGCGTAAAAAAAATCGTCTGCTTCAAACGCCATTGCTTTGAAAATGGTCTTCTCAAAATTCTTCACACGCAACCAATATTATGAAATCTTTGATAAAGTGTTTGGTGCAAAAACCAACTTCACGACAGACTAGATTCGAAAAGTGTGAACTGGGCGTTTATTTTTTAATCAGCCGTGTTGCGTCGATCTCCACGTGTTCTCCCATATGGCGGGCGCCTCCTGGAACCATAAGTACCACGTGACTCGCGCCGAGCTGCTCAGTCGGCCATGTTCTCGGCAAAACATGCGGATCAGAGGATTGCGTTACTCCGCTCCTAGTAGCTATATAGTGCTCTAGTGCGGCCTTGCCTAGTGGCGAAAAAGCTGTGCAGCGGCGTGTAAGTACAGCCCGAGTGGCCACCAGTGTGAGGCAAAGTCGATTCCGTTGGCGAGTGTATACGCCTCGATGAAAAAGGGCTTATCCAAGGCATCGGCGTGTCCCGGAGCCATGGAGCTGTTGTCGAGGAACGTGCCTGGTAACGCTGATGACGCGTTCTTTTGCGGTGTAGGACCCACAAAAAGACAAAAACTCATTCCACGGGCAGAAGTCAGCGCGCTGGAAAGCAGGAGCTGAAAATGCCACCGTTTCCCAGAATTTATTTTGTCGGTGTCCTGGCCCCTATAAGGGTAAACGGAGTATAAAACGGGAGACTCTAGAAAAAACAATTTCTGTAATTCATAGGTGGCTGGCTCGAATCCATCCCGGCGCGAAATACATTTTCCTTACTTTTTTTATTTCAACGGTGGCGCAGCGACTGGAAGCAATCATGTGATTGATATGACTTCACCGGGAGTTTTTGCGAAGGACGACCATGCAATTTCCCTGGAAGTTTTTCACTAACAGCTGTGATTGTAATAGTCGCACGATAACAATTTTTTATCGTCCTTCTCGACGTTAGATGATGTAGCGGATGTAATTTTACTCGGCATTTTCTTTGGCAGGGCATCCACAGCGAATCTACGACACACGTGGCCTTGATGCGACCTCCCTGCGGTGCCAATCTCACGAGCAGCTGCTGCTTGCGCGTCATCTACTTCGTCACGACTGCCATCTTCATCCTGTCAGCCACCTTCATTAACATGGTAATTACTTATCGTTTTTGACGTGGCACAATGTAACGATCCAGAGCGGAAGACGAAGAAAAAAACACGTATGATAGCAGCGTAGAGGAGAGGATATTTCGGTTGCTCAGGTTGTACTAGCTTTCCCGCCAAGCAGTCGCTAATGGCTGGTAGGGTTTAAAGATCGCAAACTTGGAATCTATCACACGCCCAGTGGTTTGGCTACGTTGCAGCGCAAAGTATGACTGTTGCCGACACTACTAACCGAAGAAAAATCAATCAAGCAGCGTCAAAAGTGCATCATCATGGCGCTCGTCGCCTTTGTGCATTTGTCATCACCGGCTAAATCAATCTTGCTCGGCAAAAAAGTGCACGATCACGGCGCTCTTTTTGTGCTTGGTTGGTTTCAGTCGTTGATAGCAAACGCACAAAGCCACGAGCGCCAAGACGATACAGTTTTGGCGCTGTTTAATTGGCTCCATCGATTTGTAGATTGGCCTGTGGTCGGATTTAATGTGAAAGGAAGTACAGGGCGCGTTTCAACAAAGTTAGAATGTTTTGTGTCCCTTACCCTTAAACTTACGAGGAAGAGAGTGAAACAATTTGAAGAATTCTCATACCCCGATAAGTCGGTCATCAGTAGTGGCCGCGAGAACAATGATGCTACCTATATCACGCGGGAAGTAGAAGACTGACAACCTCGTTCGATGTCGACAACCGCTATCGGCTAACTTTCGCAGTAGATCCCAGCGTATGGTCGTCGTGACGGATCGTCGTGGCGCGTGATATTACAGTGTGACGTAACGTCGTAGTTCCACGTGACTGACACTTGGTGGAGAAATTTTCCAGGTAAATTGAGTGGATAAAGTTTCCAATTTACCGGGAGAAATATTCCGCTAAATTTAGCGATGGAAATTTCACCGCCACGACGTTAAATTGAGCGCGAAACTTTATCCCCTAAATTTAATGAGATAATGCCCGTGTGCAGTATGATTGTGAGTCAGCGTGGAGCAGAGTGGGCGGCGCCTCGGGAGACCCCGCAGTTCCTTTGCGAGGCACGGCTAGGACCCGGGAATTAACTAATCCACTGTTACACCTAAAGGCTGACCTACAGAATCGTCTTCTGCCGGGAAGAAGAAAACATGTTCCCAGTTTCCCTCTCTCCCTTCCCTCTCGCACTCTTCTTTCCTCGTCTCCCCACTGGAGCGGGTCTCCGAGCTCTTTCCCGCAGAAAGGAGGAGGGTTTCCCTCTTTCTCGAATGGAAAGCTCGAGGGATTGAGGGAAACTTCCCTCCTTTCTGGCTGCTCGTCTGTCTTGAAGGGGCTCCCATCTAGCGATCTGCCTGCGACTCGGCATTTTCTAATAAATGAATGGCACGCGAACGCGTGCCAGACTCGCACGGTGGCCTAAAGTTTGGTTCGCACATCGCTCGTCTTATAGTGGACACAATCGAGGCCATATTACTCCGTTCGAACTTGAACGTCTTTGCGAAGCAACTGTGCAAACATGTGAGGCACTGGACGGAAAACTTATCGAACATTTCCATCGATAGTCGCCGACAGCCTACGAAAATCTTGGCGAGGTGAGTGCTGAGCTCCTCGTTATAACGGCACAGCCGACGAGGTAGCGGCGTTAGACGATAAGAACGTTTACGAACGCATCGCGAAGCAAGAAGCCCAAACAAAATCAGTGACGCGCGATCCAAACCAACGCGTTTTTGTGCGCGCGTAGGTCGTGCGCTTCCCGGAAATTGCGTATTTTGGGACGTTTTTGCTGTTTCCGGTGCGCTTTCTGAGCCACAAGCATGCGCGTTGGTAAGGACGGTGCGCTTTCGGGCGAGCGGAGAGCACCTGCGCCAGACGGCGAAGAAACGCGGAGTCGGAACTGGTGCCCTCCACCGATTGGCCGGGAGGGAAGCGCCCTACTACGTCACAGCGTGTTTCCGTGCGCGTTCAGAAGTTGAAATCATCCAACTTTCTAATTCGCGCCCGGAAGGCGCAAGGAATCAGCGAGCCGTCACGAAATACGCAATTTCCGGGAAGCGCATGACCTACGCGCGCACAAAAACGTGTTGGTTTGGATCGCGCTTTAAGCGATCGGGGACCATAGCGCCATGGGGACTCGAACAAGCCAGGAGGCTCCGCACATGTTCACAAAATCGATCCAAGTTTTAATTTGGTTTTGAAGTGGGTTCGACATATTGTCTAACCGCTGGCCGGCTTATTCAGTTCTAATTCAGTCCACTCCGTCGGATTGAATAAGATTTTGCCCATAGGTAGTTGATTCATAGGCAGCAAGTGCTTTAAACCGGTAAATACAGTCAGTTCTTTTTTCTTTCTTTTTATCGAATACATATTTTTGTAAAAAAAAAAAGATGTGAAATGCTACACAAATGCGGTCTGCGCGAGTGAGTTATATGATCAGGCGGATATTATATTCAAGAGAGAATACAACTAATACATAACTAATTACCGAAGATCCACTAATTATTTATTTTAATTCGACGTATTAGGACACATGTTTATATTGAAGACTTGAAGGCAATCAAACTTAAAAGTCAGCGCAGCTTTCTTTCTTTATCTTGGATCGAGCACGCAGTTAGAGTTATTCATTGACAAATTTGGTTCTGGTAATCTGTCGATACCGAAACCACTCGCGCGATGACCGCCGGAAGGACGACCTTCATTAGACGCCTGAGGGTGACGTGTTATTGACGAAATTTGCGTACCTGTTGCGGCACAGCCCGTCGAAGCATTCACTTTCTATTGAGCAGTTTATGTTCGGGTTGTATTTGTAACCTGGCTCGCACCCATGAATAAAATGTTTTTCGGTGAGAGCGCGCAGCAAAGCAAAGCAACTTGTCGCGGCTGATAAGGTCACTTATCGCTTTAGTTCGCCAGCCACGGATCATGGACTGCAATCAACTCCGGCGCAGCGACGCAAAATAGTGCGGCAAATTTTGTCATTAACACGTGATCCTCCGGCGTCAAACGAAAGTTGTCCTTCCGGCGGGCATCGCGCGTTTGGTTTCGGTATCCACAGATTTCCAGAACAAAATTTTACAATGAATGAATAACTCAAACTTCGTGCTCGATCCAGGATTTCTTTTTTTTTTTTATACTGGGCTGGCCTGCTTTATTGAATGTCTCCATTTTTGCGACATAAACATGTGCCCTAACACGGTTTATTAAAAAAAAAATAATAATAATAATAATAATAATTATTATTATTATTATTATTATTATTATTATTATTATTATTATTATTATTATTATTATTATTATTATTATTATTATTATTATTATTATTATTATTATTATTATTATTATTATTATTATTATTATTATTATTATTATTATTATTACGTAACGGGATTAAAAGCTTGATAAATGCTCCGACCCGTGAAGAAATTCTTTCGGGTCGGTTGTTCGTCTCATGTATAGACCATATCAATCTCCGAACTTGTTCACAAAGAGTCCAGTCAGCAGTTATCACACAGAAGCTTGCGGATCATTACTTTATTTCATGTCGGTGGTCCAATGTTAACCCTTCCCCGCAATATAGCTCACTGGGCACTAGAACATCTGTTATTGACACCGCTAAATTTGATCGTCTTGTTTCTTCCTTCGACTGGAATGGCTTTCTTCAATCAGTTAGTTCCACGGACATATACCAAAAGTTCGCTGATGTCATTAATATGTTTTACGTTTCCTCAAGAAAAGAAATCTGCGTTAAAAGACGTCGGCCTAATCACTACTGGTTGAACGTAGACATTTTGGCGGCAATAGCGGAAAAGAATAACTTGTGAGCTCGATATAGGCGTTCGCCTAGTAATACTGTACTTAAATCGAACTTCCAAATTTGCAGAAACATGTTAAATGCTATGATTCGCTCGGCAAAGCGAAAGTATTTTCATAAAAAATTTTCAGAGTCTCGCTCGAACATGACACAGACTTCGAATCTCATCAATGAGTTTCGCGGCAACCCTTCTACAAGTTCTGTTGATAACGTTTTGAAAAAAAAAAAAAAAAAAAAAAAACTTCGGTCCTAATCTCTCAACTGTTGTAAGAGATTTCAACAGTTTTTTTGCAACCTTTTCTGGTAAAAGCAGAGATTCTTCCATCACTTTCGACAATGTCGTCACAGCTTCTGCTTTTCTTCCACCGCTGAATGATGTCGACCTTCACTCGTTGCTGTTTAGTTTCAAGTCCTCCAAATCTCCAGGCATTGACGGCATCCGAGTTTCCGATCTTCGCAGAAATTATGAGGTTATCAAGCATGTATTGCTTCATATGTTGAATGGCTTTATTGAGAGTTGCGTTCTTCCAGATGAACTAAAAACTGCTATTGTAAGGCCCTTATACAAAGGAGGCGGAGCGAATAAGATTGAAAATTACCGCCCAATTTCTATATTACAAATTATTGTTCAAATCCTAGAAAAACACGTATTTCAAGTTATGTCATCCTTTCTAGACGTGCATAATGTCCTCTCACCTAGTCAGTTTGGTTTCATTCGGGGAAAAGGAACTCAACCTCTGCTGGAAGATTTTTCAGATTTACTCTTTTCCGGCTTTCAAAGAAATCTTGTTAGCTGTGCCCTTTTTTTAGGCGTATCTAAAGCGTTTGATACGGTCAGCCATTCAGTCCTCTTGAGAAAGCTGTATAGCTACGGCTTTCGTGGCCCGTTTTTTTCTTTTCTGTCCAATTACCTGATGAATCGCTCACAGCTTGTAATTGCAGCCGAGTCCCGCAGTCCGCGAACAATGTTAAGAGCAGGGGTACCCCAGGGCTCAATTCTTTCTCCACTTCTATATAATCTGTCTGTTAATGATATTTCAACTTCTATCTCTGAAGCCAAGCTTTATCAATATGCGGACGATACCGTAATAGTCACTCGACATCTTAATTTTGAAAATGCCGCCCGCTCACTACAGTGTGCTGCGACTACAGTCATAGACTGGTTTCAGCGAAACCTTATGGACGTGAACGTAAATAAGACTAAACTTATCTGTTTCCATAATCCCCTTAAATACGTGCGTCTGGATTTCCTTTTGTTTTACATCACTCAAAATGTGTACCATGCAAGTGTGTTTCATTGGAATATGTTGAATCTGTCAAGTACCTTGGAATTTTATTTGACTGCGGCCTAACTTGGAATACTCAGTTCATGTCACTTTGTGCAAAGCTAAGGAGTGTAAGTTGCCTTTTATATAACACCAAATCGCTTATGCCTTTTTCGGTACGTAAAATAATCGCCCACACGCTTGCATATAGCGTGTTAAGGTATGGGATTACAGTGTTTGGAAACTGTTCTGCCCAGTGGCATGGTAAAATAGATAGCATTTTGAAAAATATTTTGAAAAGTGTGTCTTATGGCTTGCAAATACCTGATGACAGTGACCTGTTTAATTTTCTGCAATTCCCACGTCTCAAAAGTTTGTTTACTCGAACTGTTGTCCAACGTTACTTCTGGTCTGATGATTTCAAAAAAAAAAAAAAACGTACCTACTCATTCCCTTCGTTTTCAAGAAAAATTTAAAATCCATTTTGTCCGTACTCGATACGGTAGGAATACGCGCGAATATTATGTTCCTGAGACCTTTAACAATTTGCACTCTGATATTCTGCAGGCTAATTCTTTAAGCCATCTGAAGAAAAGAATGAAACTTTATCTTTCTGGAGGAGAGATTACATAACAATGTTTATATTTAGTGCATATGTATTTGTGTACATATTATTCATGTTTTGTGCACTCCTGTTTATTCTCGTTCTTTAACGTCCACATTGCTTTATTTTTGCGAATTTTCGTACTGATTTTGTTCTTGGTCGTTTCACAATGGTGTCTATATTTACTACATTTCCATTTGTGCATATATTAGTCATCTTGTCTTGTGCACTCCTAACTGCTTTATCATCGTTTTCTTTCCCGTTCTCTCCTTTATTTGTGCTACTCTTTTACTCACTGTGTTCTTGGACATTCCACTTCTGTTTTTGTTTTATTTTTGGGCGGCGTCACACAAGCCACTGTTGGCTTTGATTGCCCCGCACTCCTGTATGAATTTATGAATGTTCCTGAATACACATTATTATTATTATTATTATTATTATTATTATTATTATTATTATTATTATTATTATCATTATTATTATTATTATTATTATTATTATTATTATTATTATTATTATTATTATTATTATTATTATTATTATTATTATTATTATTATTATAGTAATAATATTAATAACGTTTACGTTATGTGCCCAGAAAAATAAACACACGGGTCTTCGCATTGGCATACACAAGATACAAAGATGAAACACAGCACACGCGCAGCATCAAATGTACAAAATTAAAATTAACATGACTACAAATAGTGGGCACACGTACTTCACACAAGATGTAATACAGTTTCAACTTTCAACTAGACTTGCCAAGTTCCGGTGAAAAACCTAAATATCCGTGAAAATGGTCAAGTTAGATATTGCGATTCTATTAAATGAAATTTGCACATGGGACAGTGGTGAGAGTTTTGACACGGACTGAACGTAAAAGAACGTAATATTTCTGGTAACGCGAAAAGGAACATTAAAATCGACAGAATTCAGAAGTAGGTTAGCATCAATCCAACCATTTACCACCCTGTGCAAAAGAAAAACCAGATCATGCTCGAATCTTCTATTTGACAAAGACCCAAGTAAAACACTATTAAGAACAAATTCATAATCATAATAAAAGCGACCCTGAAAATTTTCGTCGTATAAAATTCGTATCATCCTTTTTTCCACTGATTCAGCTCTTAAAAACTGTGTACGTGTTAGAAAATTCCACACCATATAGGGAATTTAAGCCGTGAACGAACTGAATCAAAAACTAAACGAATCATACGAGCAGGGCGTCTGAACTTTTGAGTTGTACGAGATATAATAACAAGAGTTTTCATCGCACGGCCAACAATAAAAGAAACATGAGCATTGAATGACCTCGCGCTATCAAGGCACATACCGAGATCTTTCATTACAGTCACGCATTCGATTGGAATTCCTTCCAAAGAGTAAGTAAAATGCATAACACTGTGTTGTCTGCTCAAAGAAAGAGCCTTAGGTTTTTGTAGGATTTAGGAGCAAATTATTCGCCAAAGACCATTGCAGTATGTTATTCACTTCGTGCTGAAGAGCATTGCAATCAAAAGGAGTAGCCACGCGCATAAAAATCTTAATATCATCCGCAAACAGTAAGAGCCCAGCTTTTTTGACACATGAGGTCATATTCTTAACAAATGTTTTAGATAGTTAGTCATCTGTTAGTTGCATTCTGTGTGGAACATAATGTCCGCCTCTCCGTATAACTCACTCGAGCAGGCCGCATTAATGTAGCTTTCACGGTTTTTTAGGGAAAAATGTATTCAATAAAAAAACTGTATACAGGCAATTTTTCTTACATCTCCGATCAGTTATTTGTTTATTTATTTAACAATATGACCAGCCGCTAGATCGGTGGATAAGTCCAGAGAGAACACTGCTTTGCAGAATGTACAAGTAAAGGAGAAAAAAATATTAAATCGTATGCACCAAGAGCAACGACGCACGATGCAAATGACATTCACTTCAACACATCCACTAATATAAATGGCACTATGTGAAGAAAATACGATAAACAAGCAAAAATATTAAACATTATGGTTGAAACCTATATTATAGCAAACTGATAATTATTATCAACAGCGCACTGCGAAAATGAGATGAATAATTCTGAGTGTTAGTAATGTTTAAAGAAACTCCCTGTTACCGCATATTCGGGATACCTTCGATGTTTCTAGAAATGTTCACTTATAATTGCTGTTTATAAACTGCAATTTCAACGAAACCCATTAAATATTCGCTTACACAAATGGTACGTCACTATCCAGAATCGATGCATATTTTCAGGGCTTTGAAATCTGTAAATATTTCATGGATCTGTCATTTAATTTAAATGTATTTATGAAATTGTTAAAAATGCAGGAGCTTTCAACACGCAGTCAAACAGTATTTTGACAGACTGTGGCGTTTTGTCGAAGAATCTGTACACTTTCTTATATGTCCACTATGTCCGGATGTCTTAGATACAAATCGTAATTTCCATGTACCTAATACCTATTGTGAAAATGCAGATTACGTGTGGGAGCACCGGAGACGAACGGATCATCCAGGCTTCAAATCGAACTAACATCACCTTTACGACATCCTTCCTAAATGAGGCACCTTACAACTGTGGGCTCACAGAGGTAAGTACCGGGCACTGAAAGGCCAAAGTCAAATTCCAGGTTTTTTTGTGCCAAATGAAGGGCGTCCGGCATACCCCACTGGAGGACTGGTGATATTTTTCACCGGGAATTGTTCTGTTACAAACTGAAATCTAGGTTGCACGGCAACAAGGATATCAATACCCCTGTTTCACTAAACATTCAAATGCCAGAACGTACTCCTTCAAAGAATCGGTAAACCAGTGCTCGCCATGCGCTAATTCGAGTTCGCGAGCTGATTCTTCGATCCTCGAAAGAAACTAAAACCTTAAACTGGGATGGGTGGTCTATAATTAAAAGGGCATTAAAAGCCACAAAAAAACCTGGAAGAAAGGGCATTAATAACTCTGACAGGCGTAGCGCCCGTTTTGTGTCTTCGTCCATGTCTTTCTTCTTCGTTCACGTCTTTTTGTGGTTTTTTGATGCCTGGAGAAGTGTTGGTTCTAAATCCCTTTAAACTTCTGTGAAACAGAAGCATTAAAGAGGGCGGTACATCCTGGGTAGAAGTTACAGCAAAACCAATGTATATTTTACTGTTTGAAGTTTAAGGGGTTTGTCTGCCTCCGATGTATGACGACATGGGTTCATCAGTAGGGTCCGTGCAACGTGATGCTCGTTAATGACCTAGGTCATTAACGGGCATCACGTTGTAGTTGTTACACAACCATACGCCTGTAAGCGGGAGGGGCAAGGATTGAGCTGAAGAATGATCCCCGTTCGTTCCACGTGAGCAACATCGGTGCGTCTACTTTCAGGCAAAACATTAGGGAGAATAAAACGCCGAAACCTACGGAGGAAAGTCGGCGAATGAGGAGGCCTATAATATGTCTAGACCCTAAAAAAATGTTACTTGTCTTGATCATTCTGGAAAACCAAGGGGGCACAGAATTTGTCGTGCGTGCGTTACGCGTGCGTTATGATTTGCTACACTTGACTGCGGTCATCACAGTTTTCTGTGGGTGTTTTTTTTTTTTTTTGCCTTTTTTATTCAACCAAACTTATAAAGTGTGCCATGACGTTGAGGTTTTAGTCAGCCATTGTGCAGGCATTCAACAGCTGCCCTAAAGGGCAGTCTTTTGAAAGTGGTCTATACTAAGTGTTGGTGTATCTTCAGACAGACAGTGCTGGACAGAACATAAGTTTATTGATCGTAGCCCCTTTTATGCTATCTACATGGGTGATATGATTGACACGCTGCTTGCGTGGATGATGACAGGACATCAGGAAATGTAAATCGTCACTAAACAACACTCTTTGCTCCTAACATTAGTTATACGAAACGAAAACAGTTCTGGGCTACTAATCAGATCAAAAGCGTATAACAGGTCGTCGATTCCTGGTTGATCTTTTCGGTGCTGTCGGATCTTCTGAGGCTGGCATCGTGCTTGTCTCCGGGATTGCCTGCAGCTGTTGTGGCGGCGTTGCTCCGTGTGGAAGCCTAATGCGGTTGTTCGCCGTTGTATTTCGATCCACGTCAGGCCTGTTTCAATCGCGTCTCAGTTTGTTTCGGTGTCTGTAATGGCGGTCGCCTTTGGACAGCTGAGCCGTATACGACACCGGTTCTCGGCTTGCAACCACTCTGGCCGCCATGCATCTGGGCCCTTGACTGAAGGTTTCAGCGTAGACAGCATCGCCGACACGGTACCTCTTGGACTGCGGCCGATAAAGTTTACGCTCACGTTGTCGGCCCGTAGAAAATCGGTTCAAGGCGGTCCTCAGCTTTCGCCCCATCATCAACTCCGCTTGTGACTTTCCGGTGTTAGAATGCGGCGTTGAGTGTTGCTCGAACAACAACCTCGAAATCTTGCACTGAGTTGTGCCTCGGCACTTGCACTGAGTTGTGCCGCAGTGAACACTGCCCTAACACTGTTACACTTCAAAAACCCTTGTAATTTTGTGCTTGTAAATGCTGTACCGTTGTCTGACACGACAACGTCGAGCACCCGATGTGTAATGAATATTTTTATCAAGCTTGTTACTTCTTCTGTAGCCTTCATCGATGGCATAACTTCAACTTTTTCCCAGTTACTGTACGCATCTATCACAATAAGGAACACGTCTCCTTTGACTGGCATTGTGAAATCAATGTGCAGTTGACTCCGCGGTTGGTATGGATTGATCCAAAAATCTGCAGAGGCCATGGGCTCGCTTTGTCGGTTACTCTAACAAAGCTGACAGTGACGCACAAAGTCTTCGATTTCGCGATCCATTCCCGGCCACCACACCAGTTTCCTTGAGGAGGCTTTCATAGGACTCATTCCCGGATGATACGCATGCAAAATTTTAAACCCTCTTTCTCTTGCAACTTGCGGGATTACAACGCGGTTTCCCCACAAAATACAATCTCGGTGCAGTGACAACCCCGACTTCCTTACTTCAAATGTGTGCATGAACTGTCCATTTCTGCTGTCAACGGCCGGCCACTAAGGATCCAGACCTTTACCTTGTACATGACTCCGTCGTTCCGGAACAGCTTGGAGATGTCTGCCGCTTGCCACGGGGCATACTCGATAGCGTCCAGCACAAGTACGTCGCAAGGAGGCTGTGGTTTGTCCTCGTCCACAAGGGGTGGAAGACGACTGAGGGCGTCGGCGTTGTCCTGGCCTTGCTTCTACTGGATGCGATAGCTGTAAGCAGCCAACAACAAAATCCAACAAAGCATTGTAGGCGAAAGCACTTGGGGCACTGGCGTGTCCGTGTCAAAGTGCCCAAATAGTGGCTTGTGGCAGGTCACTCCCGTGATATCTCGAACGGCCATCTACTGGTGAAATTTTTTACTCCGAATACGACGGTCAAACCTTCTTTCTTAACCTGTGCATAGTTGCGCTTATTAACGCCTAAAGTCCATGACGCGTAAGCTATAGGTTGCTAGTTACCGCCAGGCGTGCTGTGGGCCACCCCTACTCCCACTCCTGCAGGAGATGCGTCGCAGCACAAAAACAAAGGACACTTGGGGTCATAGGAAACAAGTACAGCCTCGGAGCTAAGCAGCTTCAGCCTTTCAAACACACGTTGGTGTTCACCCGTCCATTTTAACTTTTGGTCATCACCCAGAAGCCGATAAAAAGGTTCAGGCGCTTCAGTATTTCTATTCACAAAACTGCGCGCACACCAGCTTGGAGCACGTGGAGTGAAAGCTTGCGCTGCAGAACCCAGAGATTCTGGGTTCAATCCCCACCCCTGCCCGTTTCGATCTGGATGAGCATCGTACCGGCGTGCGGTCGTGTATCACTACTGCGTGGTGCACGTAGACTCCAGGCTAGCGGTTGTACTTCACTGGCTGATTTGCTCATCTACAGCGAGTGACTCGTCGCAACTTTGAAATGGCTTACCAACTACACGCTGTATGAATATCCACAGAACCCCAATTATTCACAAAACTGCTGTATAAATTCAGAAATCGCAGTGAGGCTTGCAGATCCTTCTTGGGTTTGGGTGTTTGTACTTGCTGAATGGCTTATGTGTTGCTCTGATTCGGATGAATTCCTGTGGAATCAATTTCGTGTCCCAAGAATTCAATGTTTGTCTTGTTGAATTTATAATTTTCTTTATTTATTTTTATTTATGCGTTTTTAAAACGCGACTGAACAGCCACTAATATTTCCGCGTGCTCTTCTATGTTGCTCTCGGGAATCAAAATATCATCCAGACAAGCCTTTAAACAAGGAATGCCTGCCATCTACGTGTCGATGACTCGTTGAAACACCCACGGTGCCACAGAGAATCCGAACGGAAGCTGTCGGTCCTTGAACAGCCCCTCTGTCGTGTTGTCAGTGGATACCTTGGCTGATTTGTCACCTAGACTGAACTGCTGATAAGCCTGAGTCAAGTCGAGCTGGGTGAAACTCTTGCTTGACCCCAAGGTTGCGAGCATTTCTGCGGTAGTACGCAATGGATACCAGCTGCTATTAAGTGCATCGTTTACAATGCTGCCGTAACCACCACAGCCTCAATGTTCCATTTTTGTATTCTTACTACCCCCAACGGAGTCCCCCACTTGGATTACTCCACCGGCCCACACACCCCTTGCTGCACCAGGCGATCTACTTCATGGGTCACGCCGTCATTTAGAGCTAGCGGTACTGGATGACTCTTCTGGAACACCGGTCGGGTGTGGTATTTGAGTTCGATGTCAACTGGTCTTATTTGCTTTTATTCCCTTTCCTCTTCTCCTGCTCCTGTGTTTTGATGCTATTTTACTCTTGTATTTGGAACGACAGGCCTTTGCTATCTGTTCAACTTTACTGCACGAAGCACTCAGACTTTCTGAAACTGCCTAAGTGCGGAGCATGCTTACCGCAGCAGCGGTAGCACCTGGCGTTCTTCGCCGTGGTGTCTTGCTTCATGCGGGTCGCTTGTATAAGCCTGTCACCGTATCTTGTTCCGTCGCTGCCCAAGATCAAGGGAAAACATTGTTTTGCCCTTAGAACTGTTTACATTTTAATTACGACTGTCACTCATTTTGTTTTTCCTCTTCAGGATATTTTACTTAGTCAAGAATATTGTAACGTCGTGGTTCGCGATGTTTGGGGTATCAACCCCGGTAAACTAACTCAAGTTAGAAAGTAGAAACAAAACCTTTTCTACAGACATAGAAAAATCTAATTCAAACAGAATACAAACGCGACAGGCAAAAAAAAAAAAGTCCAGATAAGCCGGTCGTTAGCCTACCAGGACAAAAAGAAAACTCGCTTAACGCCATAGCAAGTACATTTCAGGTCACTGTGTAAAGGGCAACACATAACCGTCCAGCGTCCTTGTGGTGTCGCGGTACAGTGTCACCTAGGTGACAACGTATCGCGACAGTGTATCAGTGTCCTGGACTTCATCAGTGAAGCAGCTGCGAATATGTGGCAGGGTTTCCGTTGGAATGTTTGGATGATAAATGAGCTTATTTGGAAGGTGGTTGTAGCGGGGTCACTGTCATTTCGGAAAAATAGTCGCATTACGGCCGAGAGTGCATTACGGCCGAGAGGAGCGGAAGGGCCGAGAGTGGCTTTGAGGCCGAATAGGGCATAATGGCTAAGAACTGCATTAAGGCCGATAGTCTCGGAATGGGCTAGTGTGGCCGCGTTCTCGGGGGTCGCGTTGTGGTTGATGACTTTAGTTGCCACCAAATAAGATAGATGTCGCCACATATTTATTTTATTTGTCAGTGCATATTGTATCTCTCGGTGACAGCAAATACGGCATTTTTGGTTTTATTGCTTCATCCTTTACGATTAATTAAACATGTAGCGTTTTGCCCGTTTCGACTAGCGTTTCTTTTGTGCTACACTCCGTGTCAACATTTTTTAGCAAAGGGCGAAGGCTATGCCCTCGTGAGCGAATTAGAGAGACGGAACGAAGCACGTGACCTTCTTCAAAGCAAGAATGAACTCCGACAGTGAGTTAATTGCCATGTTCTGACATTCTGATGGCCCATGTGTTTTTCAGATTTCCTAGTATGTGTTTTCTTCAACGTTTCGCTGTAAAAGAAGATTGAAAATAAAATTTTAAAATCAACCTCACTCATCGTTTTCGTAGCCGCCCGGTAGAGTCAGAGGCAACTCATTTAGTTAAAGTGCTGAAGATTGAAAAAACACAATAAATGTTTCACTGAACTCTTAAAAAGCCGATGATTAAAATATAGGAATGTTACATCAAAAAGGCGCCCTAAATTCATAGCATTTATTTGGAAATACGTGTGCGTGTGTGTACGTAATCCAAATATAAAAATTAAGGAACTACTGATCAAACGAATAAGAAATGATAAAGCGCATAAAAGCACACAAATAAATGAAACACTAGGATAGGCAAGGCCGGCGTACCGACTCGTGCCGGCCGTGAAGGCTGAAAACAAACTCAAAACCGCAGTATTTGCAGTTACGGACAGGAACACTCTTAAATATATCATAAGTCTACTTTCACGCAGAATACTGTAAGCGACATATTTTTCGCGATTAGGTCAAAGCTGGAGTTTTGGAATAATTTGTGGGTGCTAATTTTTGCGACGCGGTAAGATCTCAATATAGATTCTAATGTGTTTACATTTTAACTGAATTGTTCGCGAGACCTTATTTTTGGCGAATTGTAGGCGATTGGCGAAAATTAGTCCTCTCGAAAATTAAGTAGTTTAAAGTATTCGGAGCGCCAATCATTGTAATCTGAGAAGAGACCACGGTGATTAACAAGAGTGAAAATATGTTAATTTCATCCGCCATGCTCAATGCGGCGCCATCTATCTTATTTGGTGGCAACTAAAGTCGTCAACCACAACTCGACCCCCGAGAAGGCGGCCACACCAGCCCATTCAGAGACTATCGGCCTTAATGCTGTTCTCGGCCGTTGTGCCCCATTCGGCCTCAAAGCCACCCCCGCCCCTCGCGGCCTTAATGCACTCTCGGCCGTAATGCGACTATCGGCCTTAGCGAGATGCTCCCGTTGTAGCGCTACGGTAACAATGACACCAAACAACTGTTGCCGTAATTGGGTTGGAACGCGAAAACGCCCTTACTAAAACTTTATATCGGGCCAGATTTAAAGATTTCAGATATGGCCATATCAAAAATTGGCCACATATAACCTGATATGGCATATCTTCCAGATATATCGGGGCTGTTTTATTGTTTAACAACGGGTTAAAAAATCATGTGCGGATATGGTTCTAGATACTATGCACACACAGAGGCTTCTAGGTTGTTGAGGTGGTTTACCTCAGAGTGATTAGTGGAGCCGGTAGCAGCTCAGAGAGTGAAGCACCAAAGTCCATGGGAATTAAAGAGGAGAGTGTTGTCCGTATAACCTTTAGTAATCTTAGTGAATTAAAATAAATACTGTTTAAAAATCGAATGTTTAGCATAGCAGCGTAACCTAGTTCATAGGGGGGGGGGGGGGGGGGGGGGCTGGGGGAAGGGGGAAGGGGGAACAATAATAATAATGATTCTAGAGACGTTAAATGTTGATGTGTGGTTACCGCATGCGGTTTAATCTATGTCGGCTCACGAGGAGATGCATAAATGATTGCATTTTAGAGCATAAAAGCGAAGTGGGATTGAAGGTACACATTCAAAAAGTGTCCTCTGATGGTTTCTGTCTTATACCGAGTAGGAACAAAAATAAATTGTTTATAAAGGCAAAGACGCATGGAACAGACGGGTGTGTGGAAACGACCAATCAGGATATGAAGTATTGGGATCTTTTATGAAATCTGACTATTGTTTTAATAACCAAACATGGTATTTTGTGCGATTAGAGTTGTTCTATTGCGTTTTATTTATTTAATTTTTTTAAGTGGGTGGGTGATTAAACGATAGACTTAGAAGGGCACCCTGGGATGTTCGCATTCTGCCTGTTTTGAAAATTCTTTTTTTTTTTTTTCAGGGGAAGGGGGGTTCTATTATATTTCGGGTTCGCAGTTGCGCATCAGAAAAGTTCTGGCAACTGGAGTTTCAAGTTATTTTTATGAATGGCGAAGGGCTTCTGGTTGTTTGGTGGGCACCCTGGGAGCAGACATGTACACGTTACCCAAAAAAGTAACTAAATAACGTTACTCGTTACACGCTCAAAGAGTAACTGAATACGTTACTCGATACCGATTCTCAAGAGGAAAGCGTTACTTTACTTCAAAAGTAGCGAGTTACTGTTCTCGTTACTTTGACGACCAAATACACAAATGCTTTTGTTTCATGGTTTATTGGTTTCTTTTCAGTAGTCGTTGCACTTCAGCGCTAGCTGCCTCTCGAAGTTTTCATGGGTTATGTTTCCCCGCTTCATTGAGAATAAATACATCTCCGGTGACGTAGAAGAGTCGTTCTTCTGACGCACTCAAATTAACGGCAGTGTTGGGCTTCAGGAAGAGCTGGTGAATATGGGACACCCCTCCCTCCTTTGCTCTCTCTGCTTTTAAATTTCAAAGTTGAAAATGGGTTCTGTGCCTTCCCGGGTTGGCAACCTCCGTGTTTACATTTGGTCTGTACACGATTCTAGAAGGTTGAACCAACGAACATTATTGTGTTATCTGGGTGAAGGTCATACCCAGCTGGAAAGTTCGACAAAACGTGTTTAGCGATAAACCTTGGTATACTGGCAACACTGTTTAGTTATATTCCGTGTTGCCCGTCTGCTTTGGTCGGAAGAGACGCGTAATCAGGTTGGAATTAAAACGAGGCTGTTTAAACGGCGTTGTATACGTTACTCCTCAAAAGTATCGAAATACCGTTACTCGTTACTTGGCCTTAAAAGTAACTAAGAACGATACTCGTTCCTTTTCTAAAGAAGTGACTATATACGTTACTCCTTACCATAAAAAGTAACTAAGTAGAAGTAACTCGTTACGAGTAACGCGTTACGTACATGTCTGCCTGGGAGGCTGCGTCATCGGTTAGCTGCTGTTATCTTGTGTAAGGTGGAGATGGTGTCGGAGGTGTGGTTGCGGATTTAAGGGTCTCCGCGTCACCGGATCCAGTTGCCTATGTGCTGTACGCGAAAGAGTTTGTGCAAAGAAACGAAACAACCAACAGCTGCTCAGCCACCGCAAATTTTAACTCATTTCAGTGGACAATCGAAGTTCCCGATTCAAACTTCGTGCTGAGCAGTCACATTCAGCTGAGTTTGAGACTTTGTCCTCTTCTGTATGTTGCTCAGTATCAAGTTTCTTTCGTAAATATGAGTAGTCGCCACCTAGCAGTACAGTTACATTGATATGCGTTGGTAATAGCCCACTTTTCATGTGCCCAACAGTTTGGCAGTGGAGAACATAGACTTGATGTGCATCTGTTGTACGGCCTATAATGTCGCAATAATCATATAAGAGGCAGTGGACGCTCCAAACCCAGTGCTTATCCTGATCGAATTCGAGAGACGTTTTGTAATGCCCATTAGATGCTCATAGCGCCACATTCCGAAAACTTACGTTACTAATTTAAGTTTCGTTTTTTTTTTCCTTTTCTTTAATGTGTAGTTTCAGCCAGTTTCTGGCATGCTGGCACTCACCGCCCTTTCCATGTTCCTGAGGATCAATTTCCTGCTGAAGCTGGTCGCCATGATCGGCGGCCTCACTTCCTTCGCTGCGGCCCTCGTCCTCCTTCGGCCGGATCTCTACGGAGGACCGCTGGAGCAGGAGTCAGGGTATGCCCAAGATAAATTTTACCTCATCCCCGGTACACACAAGACTATATAGACCTACATTTTTGCATAAAAATCTAAATAAGGGTTGAACAAAATTATAAAAAAAAATCAGACGCCATTCCACTCTGTGAAGGTGAATGACCAGCAAAGCTATTTAGCACAGGACACAGACGTGACGCATAATTTTGAACAAAGGTACGAACACAGTCATTGTCTTGATCGGTGGTCATCGTGACGAAAGGTACGCACGCACGTTTATTGTTGTCTTGATCGGTGTTCATTATTTCTCGTGAACGACTATTGCCGCCCCGAGGAGCCGGAGGAAACCAGACACGCGCGACGGGACCGCCACCCGGCGAAAAGTGGACACGCGCGACGGGACCGCGCCACCCCGGGAGAGTGGAAGGAAAGGAAACTAGGCACGCAAGCGCTTGGAACGACCACTAAGAGAGGGCGGTGCGAGCGTTGACATGGCCGACGCCGGCCGCAGAGTGGAAAATCTTTGAAGAAACCATTATTATCTACCTTAGAATCTACTGATCTTGAAACTATAGTGTCTATTGATAACTAAATACTGAATAGACATATTGCTAAACTACCCAAGCACCAAGGAGAATGCAGGAAATGGTGTTCACGCGCCGCACGGGCCGGCGTCTGCAGCAGTACCTATTCTAAAGCAAAAGCCTAAAACAAATGGCATCTTGCACGCGCGTTCGTCGACGCTTTGTTTTGGTTATTTACACCAAATCGTATATACGGGGAAGGCGTGCGACACGTGCGGCGGTGCGAGCGTAGAGTTTTTGTTGACGCACATGAAAAATCCACGGAATGCTAGCCGTAAACAGCTTCGCTGTAAAATAAAGTACCCTCCAGCCTGCACCACTCGTGGTATACCAGATTGAATGCCAATTATGAGCGTTCAAAATCTAACTTGATCTTTTTGTAAAAATCCAGCATTTTGTGAAACTGTTTAGAGAGTCAATGACAGCTTAGAAACGCAGGGTGAGAACGAGTCCCGAACATATCATTATCCCTCCGCAGTCGATGCGCTGCCGGTGTTCGCCGATAAGGACGGGGCCGAACAGCTAATCCCGAAGCGAGGAGCGAGAACACGATATGTAGAGTTTCGTGTTTCCGGTATTTTCTCTTCAATTTTAAAATGTCATATTACGTTGTTGTTGTTGTTTTCTAATTCTGTCATAAAAGTTTCCAACTTTCATGGTGCGCGTATAACAGAATACATAAAAAAAAAACTCTCAATATCGATAGAAAACAACTTTAAAAAAAAATGAGCTGCTCGCGGAGCATAACTAATTTCCGCCTTTATGTGGAGACTTAAAGTACAGGGAGGTGCATTTCAGATTGGATATATGTTATCCTATCAAGACAAATACGTTTCGAACACCAAAGGCATCGCTTTTTTCTCCTTCTATCAAATATTGTAAGAACTACTTCGCGCAGTGTATAATCATTGCGCAAAACTTGTTGTTGTTTTATTTCTCTCGAAGTCAAAACGAGTATAGTCTCCTAAGAAAAAAGCAGCACCGGAGACAGTTCGGTGGGGTTGTGTTTTGAGTGAACTCAAAATGAAGCTGTAGATAAAGGTTTTTTGTTTTTGTTTTTTTCACATGAAACTTGTTTTTTTTTAAATTCAAGAACAGCTTCAATTCAGGGGTTTTCGGTCCTCCCCGAATTCAATAAACTCGGAAAAGGGCGGGGTTCATTTTGTGGGTTTATCGGTGTGCACCGAAAACTAGGAACCCTAATAATAAGCCACACCGTGGATTTGTTAAGGTTTCAATGAGTCTAGCGGAAAACTAAAGAAGTGCTGCGGGCGAATGGCATCTTTCTTTGTTCTTTCAGCCTCTCCAACGTTCCAAGTTCCACGTATTCGGTGCTGTTTCTCATATTCTACGTGGTCCTCTTTCACATACTGGACAGACAGGTATGCGGTTTGTGCAACTCGTGAGAAGATGTAGATGAAAAGAGAGCGCTCTGTATGTCCGTTGCAGTATTAAAAGAGTATAAGCCCAATCAATTAAGCTGTCCTCCTCCAACATATTGTGGTAAGTTTCATTATATTTCAAAAGCCACAGCAGAGGCAATGGGCCGTCACATATAAATAATACGTTAACTATACCATTCACATTATATGACTTCAGACACGCTAAGAATATAATGGAATTGTAGAGGTGACGATCTAAACTATGTATTAGTTTCCTCGTACGATAACCTATCGTGGAATGTTTATTTAGCTATTTATCCGGCATGTCTTCGGAATATTCAGTATCTTTCTCGTACTTCAGCCGATTTACTTTGCCAAAATTGAAAATGTTAGGGGAGCTTTTAAGGATCATCGCAATTAATGTCATACTGGCGTATTCCATAAAATGCCTTCATATTTTACACTTCGTCACAAGATTGCATAAAGCTGTATGACTTCTACAACTCCTTTCTCTCGTCCTTCTTCGAGTCCTCCGCGCAGACTTTAGGCTGCTTCAAAATGTGTTCCCATAATGAACGTAAAATACTGTGACGGAAATAAACAAATCTTAACGATGCATATATAAGTATATTTAATTCAGCTCAGGAGAGCCGCGGCGCCGCAGAAAGGCGTTCCTTACTTTACATTAGTTTTACATTACAAAGGCGTCTATTAACGTTTATTACTCGGAATTTCCGCAATTAACCCGTGGCAATCATCGAGTGTCTTATTGTCCCAAATGGCAGGTTAGAAGGCGATAAAAAATGGAGGAAAAAAGATTTTCAATGAGCAAACTTGCGCCTAAAAATAAAAGGCTATAAATGGGGTAGATTTTGGCGTGCCCGCATAGACGTGGTATCGAGGCTATAGTGCATTTCACTTCGTCTTATTTCAAGTTCGTACGCAGCCCACGCCACGAGCAGCGCCAAAAAAAAATGCATCGTCGCGGCGATCGTCGTCTTTGTGCGTCTGCCATCAGAGGCCAAAGCAGTCACGCTCATGTTAATGTGCGTAATCCCGCGCATGTTAATGTGCGTCATTGGTTTAGCCGGAAATAGCAAACACACAAAAACGAAGATAGTGACGATAAGCTTTTTTTCCTTTGCTGCTCGATCGGTTTTATTGAAACCTAAAGCGTCGACTGCGGTTTGCATTATGTAAAACGGAGTGTATTCAGTGAATTCTGCGAGTCAAGGCTTATATTATACAGACCCGGTTGTTGGAAACATTCTGGACAAGAACACGCATCAGTTGCGAAAAAAAAAAAAAAAAACTGGCAAGTTCTTTAAAAAAAAATGACCGCAGCTCCACGTGGTTAATGATTTTGATTGGGGCGAAGCTCTGGTGGTGCTGATGGTACTGATTTTATTGTTCATAGGTAGTACTGGGGGGCTATGTTCGACAAATGTTTCGTTTCTCCTAAAAAGAAACGGAAATGACGAAAGTGACGATATCACGTCTGATTGTCTAGAGGCTCAAATGACGAAAGTGGGAACTTTTGTCATTTGAGCCTCTAACCAATCAGACGCGATATCGTCACTTCCGTCATTTCCGTTTCTTTTTAGGAGAAACGAAACATTTGTCGAACATAGCCCCCCTGATGGTGCTGATTTTTTTTATTGATCATAGGTAGTGCTGAGTTCCGGGTTGTGTTTCGGCTTCATTATTACTGCTTTATGGTCGGTGAAATGCAGAGCCAGTGGTTCTTCTAGCGGATCAGCTTGAATCGCTAGAAGCCGTGGGAACGCATCTCCACCGCTTAAGTTAACGGTCCATGTCAGAAAGAGAATGTGTGGTATGGAATGTGGTTATATACGCATTTGAGCATTTGACCGCAGCGCCCTCTCGTCTATAAACGTTGAGCCAATGCATGCAATGTTTAACGCGATTATATACGCATACAGCAGCGCCCTCTCCTGTATAGACGTTGAGCGGCTACATGCAACGTTTCATCCATGACATCCCCATCTCTTGAGTTACTACCACATTTCAGAGCCCCCTGCTCGTCCCGTAGTCGTGGCCGAGTGGTTAAAGCGATGGACTAGAAATCCATTGGGGTCTCCCGCACAGGTTCGAATCCTGTCGACTGCGCAAACATTTTTTTTTTCTTTTCTTTAAGAAGACAGATGGGATGGCAATCGATGTGAGCACGGACGGACGGACGAACGAACGGACAAGGCTAGACCCTAAGGAGCTTCGCCCCTAAACAAAATAAGCCCAAAAAAGAAAACGAAATCTCTGGAGACGGGGTTTAGATTCCGTGTTTCTGCTTGCAAAAACCAGTGTGCTGCCCGCGGCACCGTCGCGAAAACTCCCCTCATGATGTTGTACAAGGTGCGATACGTTCCGCACAAACACGAGGTGGCGTTTTTTTTTTTTTTTATTTCGGACGTCACTCTGGTAGTTTAGTGCCGAAACACAGGTACGCATCCAGAAGGGGGGAGGGGGGGCTCTCCCCCCCCCCCCCGAAATCTTCCATTTTGCTGGGGCCTCCCCTCCCCCCTCCCCCTCATACAGCATTTTGTCGTGGAAAGATCGTGCACTCTTTATTATGGACACTAAAATGTTTGGTTCTGTATCCCTTTAATATTACCTAAAGCCACTAAATGAGCTGCGTTTAGAGTATCGGCATTATGTTCCCCGACATTGGTGTGGGCGTCGCCATTTTGGTGCTTGTGCAGAAAAGACGCAACTGCCGATCGTCATGATTCAAAAGTGCGACTTCCTCAGCATTAGATTCGGTGCGTGTTAGGAAGCTCATATAATACTATTGCTTTTCTCTGTCGCGAACTGTTTAAACATTTGTGGAGGAAGGAAAAACGTTTCCTGTGATTTCAGATAAAGCTTCAGATAACTGGCAACCATGATTTTAAGCAACAATATGTGCAAGTGTCGTTACTCTGAAGCGTAGCTTATTTAGTGGCACTAATCTTACCTTGCGGCAAAAACGCATCTTGCTCAATGGCGATACACGCGAGCCTTGTTGTGTGAGACCTGTGTCGGCACGCTTGTACGAAATGGCAGTGGCAACAAACCAGTCTTCTTTTTGCAACGGGTATCTAAGGGGCAGTTAAGCTTTTCATAATTTGCTCGTGGATCCGCCTCAATGTCTGTTCAAGATATGGCACTGTGTTCGCTTGCAGGCCGAGTACAGCTCTCGGGTGGACTTCCTCTCCAGGGCAAAGCTCCGTGTGGAGCAGGACGAAATGGAAACGATGGGAAGCATCAACAAAATCCTCCTGGAAAACATCTTGCCAGCTCACGTTGCGGCACATTTCCTTAACAACCGCAGGCTTTCCGAGGTAACGAACGGTCAACGAACTAACAGCAAGCCAACAAGCTTAACCTACCTAACCTAACATAACCTACCCTTCCTGTCGCCTGCTACAGACTAAGGGTGAAGTGGAAGCTCTTCCCACCTCTTTTCACTTTAGCAGAGCGAACGCTGGAGAGGAGGCCGCCTCCTCTCTAGCCTTTGCTAAAGTGGAAATAGGTGGGAGGAGCTTTCACTACTCTCTCACCGGTTTAGCCTATCTTAACTCTCCTCAACCTAGCCTGAACTAAACAAACCTAACATAACCTAACCAAACCTATCTTAGACACCAAGCCTAGTTTCGATTGAAGTGAACTCATGTATTACAAATCTTTTTGAAAAGCTTATTGACTAATACTTTTTAATGTACGCAAAGCGAAACTTGCTAGCCTTCATAACATCGACTGTAAATGAGGATTTCATTTTCCTGTCAAGTCAATATTCATACCGTATAGCACTCAATGAGCGAATTAAAACGTACACATAATTTTGAAAAAGAAAACAGACTCAAAGGGCAGTTAACACGTTGTTTGGGTACAGAAAACGAAATATACTAAAATTCATGAGCAACGTATTTCCGCGCGAAAAATTGTCTTTGAAGTGAATGTGTTTCTTACGAAAACCGACTTAAGAGGTTTAACATTAACTTAATTGAGAACTTAAGTTCCTTTTCAGATCCTTCTTTTGTGGTCATAAGTCAATCTGCGAGCTTTGAGCATCCTAAAAAAAAAACGAAATTACATTGATGCGTGGCCGCTGCCGTTCGTCCACGCGGGAACCCATCGCTCCCATGGAGCTGACAAGCGCCGTTTGTCGTTACACCATATTCAGAATCAACAAGGTTCGGTAGCGACATCTGTCCTTCTGTGCCAACAAAAAACAGTCTGCATACAGATTCCAGCGAGAGTCACCGCGAGATCCGTGCTTCGAGTGCCGCATGGCAATGAGTTCAAGGTGAAAACTTTGAAGGCGGCATTCGAACCACGGATATTGCGGTGACTCGTGTTTGCAGACTGTCTTTTGTACGTTGTATGATCAGTGTGACCCCGGCCTTAGTGTGGAAATCTTTGATCACTTTTTTTAATACGCAAATCGGTCGCGTATGAATGTAATTTTGGTACTTTTAAGATGCTTAGAGGCCGTAGATTGGGTTATTACAATAAAACAAGGACCTCAAAGAGCACTTTAGTGCCCCTTCAAGGGTTATAACTCATATCTAGGGTTCCGTGTTTTCGGATTAATAAAAAAACTCTGAAAAACACCCGCCGGTAAAATATTGGTAAATTCATATTTATCTCATAAACTCTGAATTTCGATGCATACCAATGAGTAAACCAATGAGTAAATGAGTAAAAAAGAAGAAAAAAAAAAAGAAGACGGCATTTTAAAATTATGTTTGATCAGCGCACAGGGCTAATGGTCCTGAGGAAATATATATGCATATATATATATATATATAAAATGACTGCGCATAAACAACAAACAAAACAAATAAGCACCTGTGTTCAAAATTATCATTCTGGGGTCACATAAAAAAGGTACAAGAACACAACAGTACTGGCGCAAATGTAGGTCGATATTTGATCACTCTTTTTACTCATAAAAGTATGACTGGGTTAGTGACACCCGTGCATGAATTACGATTTTACCGTTTTGACGGCAACGGTACATGTGCGCAAACACAACAAGGTGTCGCAACGTGTAGTAAAAGGTTATTTATTATTTTTTTTTTATTTCTTTGTTTGATCCGTTTAAAATGCCTGGGAACAGATGAGCTGTGGCCGTATGCGCGTCCCGTTTCGCTTTTTTATGCAGCTTGAACTAGGTGTTGCAGTCTGGCAGTGCATGCCTCGTCATTGACATCATTCGTGAGAATTAAAACAGCCGCGGCATACTTCCAACAGTCGGTAACTACGACTTTCTAAGAGCACTTGCTCAAGTTCAAGCAGTGTGTGTGACAGCGCAGCTATGCGCGAAAAGACAATTTGAACAATATAGCATCCTCATCTTTGCCCGAATAGCTCTGGCTTTCAAGAGCGAGCGAAACCATAAAAGAAAACAGCATTTATCTTGAGGCGGAGGTCATAGGCAACGCTGTTTTGCGCTTGCGAGACGCACTTCGCTGTCGAACAAATGCTCTTATGCCTGGATCATCTCCTCCAACCCGGAAACCTGGTACGCAGGCAACCTTTCTTCTTGGGAGGTTCCCCTCCCTAAAAAATAATCATCGTTTTTCAACAGACAGGAAAGCCGCAATAATATTGCAACTGCAACCGCAGTAGAATTTTAACATGTTCGTCGCCATTAGGAAGTTTTAGAATAACGTACGCAATTTTAGCGCACGCTAGCAGCTAAATTTAGCGCTTGCGTTAGCGCACGCGACGCAAGAGAGTTTTAGAATAGCGTTTCTCCGCCGCGACGCAAAAGCCCAAGCACCTCGCGCTTGCAACGCCAACAAGATTAAGTCACGATTTTTATTTCACACACGAAATCCTGTAACTTGAGAAAAAACAAGATTTTTGGTCCGGAGTAACAATTTTACATTTGTTTAAACGTGAGAATGCGACGCGAGCGGTCGACCGGTCGTGTCCGCATGCGTCGCTTCGGCAAGAGTGTACTGACCTTTACCGATAAATGTTCGCTCGTCGCAAGCATCAAGTTGCCGGTGATCGTTGCCCACCTTACTGGGTGTTCCAAACCGAGTGCAATGCCGTCCCGTATTGAAAATCGCAGTGGCGAGGATGCCGCCGACGTCGCACTCACGACGCCGCCAAAGCGGCCGCAGCCATGGTCCTGGAGGCCGCTATTTTTTTAACTGCATGTGCACGTCTTGGCTTTAGCCAACTTCTCATCTCGAATCCTCCTTGGAGGAGCGCAAAGACCCTTTGCGTACGGCTGCGTATTTTCGGCATCGATTTGATGTCCAGGGGGTGTGGCCAATGACGTCACGGGCGTAAAAATAACGGCTTTTTTATTTTGACGTCTAAGTTATTTTGACGTCAACAACACGATTTATTTTGGATGCCGCTGACTGCATTTTGAAATGTCGGTCGCTCGGCGTGTGTGTGGTCGGGTGCTCGGCGGCTCGGCGGTGTCCGCGCTGGTGCGTGTTGTCGACGTGTCGCCTGTACCCGTCGCGTTCTCATTAACATCAAGGTAAGCGTTCGCCATTTTCAAACTTCGCCCGGTGCTGCCAGTCACTCCTGTTGCAAATGAAGATTACGTGTACCGGTGGCGACAGAGCCCAGCCGCAGTAATTTTGTACGCATTTTTCTGGAGCTGTACTTGTGTGTAATACGACGGATTATCACCCTTGCATAGAATAGCTGCGAAGGCCGTGCAAGCGGCGAGCGAGTAGCCTTGACTGGCATGACTGGAGCACCCGCTGCAGGAGCGCTCGTGCCTCGTGACCCAAAGCAACTAGCTCGCGCTTTTAACCCTGTCGTGCATTACCTTGGCGACAGTATGCGGCTGCTAATTACAAAACTATTAACCCACTTGGCCCCGTCCACGGTGGCCCCGTCGTACACGGCCAGACGGCAAATCAAGCCCCGCTGTCCCCTATGCACCTCCGGAAAAGAAGTCCCATACCATTTTGGTCAGCGAAGATTCGTCGACAGCATTCTTTTTTTTTTGTTGTTTTCAGTGTTAATTGTAAAACAAGAAATGTCGTAAATATCGCCAAATGCCCCAACATAACAAAATAATCGAGAAAAAAAAGTACACCTGCACTGCGGATTGAACCCGCGACCGCTTGCGCATGAGGCAGACATCTTACCACTAAGCTACGCTCAACTTCGAAAATATCGTTTTGACAAACCGTTGTATACAAGACGTTCGGACGGCATTCAACGCGTGAGTGGAGTACCTTCGGACGGCACTTGAACGCTCTGCAGAAGAGCCGTCGGGCGGTACTCTGGACACTACGAATCTTCATTTGCAACAGGAGTGACAGACGGCACCGGTTGAACGAAACTGGAAAACACTTACCCTGATGTTCCTGGATGTCAGCAATTGATACGCAACAGAACGCGACGAGCACAGGGGGCACGTCGACAACACACACCAGCGAGGACACCGCCGAGCTCCCCGAACATGCACACACTCGCCGACGAACCGACGTTTCAAAACTGCAGTCGGCGGCATCCAGAATATAAACGTGTTTACGTTAAAATAACAGCAAATATAATTTTGACGCCCGTGACGTCATTGGCCACGCCTCCTGGACTTCAAATCGGTGCCAAATATACGTACCCTTTGCGCACGTACGCAATTTATGAGCAATAGCGTGCGCTAAAATAGTACACGCAAAGTGCAAAACGTGGTTTGCGTTCGGCGCATGCGCAATGGCGACGACGTTATTCTTTGCGTACGCAAAGCTTTAGCGTGCGCTATTCTAAAACTCCCTATTGTAACCGGACCTGTACTGCTATGGGGGGGGGGGGGGGGGGAGAGGGGGGGGGGGGGCGGCGGAGTATTGCTCCGGCGCGCCCTCTGGCCAGCCGATCAGGATTAGAGGGTGGGATGGATACGGGATTCGACGTTTATCGAAGCAACACCCTTGTGCAATTTTTGTTGTGGGTCAAATTGGCATTGCCAATGGCAATGGCACCAACGCCAGATCCAGCTGAGGAAATATAAGTTGATACGAGAGCGTATTTATCCCAAATTGACGAAAAACAAAATATGAAAACACGGAACCCTAGTTATAACTTAGCTTCAAAATGCAAAACAGGCAACTTCGTCGCTTGTTATAAGGGAAAATAAATATGCAACCTTGGTTATCGTCGCGTTCTTGTTACTACTTTTTGCTTCGTTAGTCGAGTCATCTTCAGTACTGTAACCGAGGGTTCGCGGAGAAAGCTCACTGGAGAAAATATCGCTGTATACAGTTTCAGAAATAGGGGGCGCACAGGGCTACACCCCATGTTCCATATGTAACACTCTAAAACTACATTTCGTAGTTCTGTCCACCGGACGTCGAGCTGGCGACACCAACTTTTACGAGCGGCTTGATAGTCGAGCGATATAACTTATTAAAATAACTAATGTACTCATTAAAGGCTACAGTATAACAATAGAGGTTTCTTTTGCCCTGCTTCAAAACCTCGGTGATTTTTTTTTCGTAGTCTTTCATACGTACATTAGCTATTCAGTACGTTATATCCAACAGCTATCAACCCGCTCGTAAAGGTTGGTATCGCCAGCTGGACGTCAGTGGTCAGAACGTCGAGATGTAGTTTTGGGGTGTTACATATGGAACAATGGGTGTACCCGTGTACACCCCCTTATTCTGAGAGTGTATAAGCTCGCCACACAAGCGCCTAAGACCGTGAGAAACTCACCAGCCTTTTACGAATCAAGAGAAGAGCTCCCCAACGAATATGTCAACTGAGCATTCAGTCAACTGAAGTATGTTCATGCGACACAAATACGTTTATACAGCTGAAGTATGTTTGGTTGCCATTTGTGCAGGCGGTTATTCTGCACTTCGCTGGTAGAGAAATATTTATTTACAAGTATAGCCTTACAGACGTCGGGGGTTTCACGACAAAAATACTACACCTAATTTACATCTGATAATAATTAAAACGATATTCGGGGGAATATCTAACCAGTGTTGATGTATCGTCATTAGTTCCTGGGTATTATACATAAAAAATATTTTTGTAGTACCCTCTACTGCAGACGCGTTGACAAAAATCTTCGTATTTCGCGGTTTATTTAAGAAGAAGAAACACTGAATTCGAGAGTCTTTCCATCAGCATAAATAAAAAAAAAATTATACTGTCATCAATTCCATCTACGTCAGAATTCAATATGGTGAAAGTCACTAAAAACGGTAGCCATGAGGCAGAATAAAAGCTGCTGCGGAGTGTGTGTGTGTGTGTTTTACATGTGCTTTACTTGCACGTGCGGGAGGCGACTATAGGTTTGCATTCCCTACTGCTAAAAAAAATTGTAAACGCTACCTGGCATGACAACTGAAGGGAGAGTAAGCTTTTCTGCCCACCAAATTTGGGTGAACGTTTCTCCAATGAGATCTTGTCTATACTCTGATCACCCTTAAGCTGCTACTGCAGCTAAAGCTACAAGCGCGAGCTATCCCGTGCTCCTGGCTTGAAGACATGCATTTCTAGCGCGAGCGCTCGTTCTGCGGAAGAACGCTTCAAAGCAGCGACCTCGAGCTCTCGTGCTTGTGGCGTTGACTGCAGTCTCAGCTTGAAGGGGTCATGAAACCATATCGGGTTGGAATGTTCATGACTTTACAGAGGCGTACTGGCCATTGTCTGGCCCAAGTATACCTGCACAGACCTCCACTGATTCAGAAGCTTCTTGGTCGCGATAAAATTCCGAGGATAAAAGGGGACTATTTCTTCCAGTCTTCCCTTCGCAAAGCTTGATGACGTAATTGTGGGATCGAAACCCCCCCCCCCCCCGCCTGACGGCAGTCGAGCGCGTCTCATGGATTAGACACGAGAACATCGTGAGCACTCGACTTCGGTTCGTAATAATCGATGCCTCGGCGGACACTCGGGTAGTGGCTCGTGTCCAACCACTGCGGTCATGTGAATAGCCGAACTCTAACAATACCTGGAGCTCAGCACGCGTTTCTACTTTGCCAACCCCAGCGCGTAGCCATGATTAACGTTGGCGGAATAGGATAGGCACCAGGCCAAGCGGCCGCTTGTTCTGGCTTTGAGTTGAGGGAATGAACGATTCTCATACTTCTCGCATTTATTCGTTGACTGCGGTTACTTAGAAAGAAAACCTAGGGCAAGTTTATTCAGTTATTAACGTTATGGAGTGATTCTGAGTTGTATTTAGCGAAAGTGGAAAAATGATTTCATGGCCCCTTTAGGCGTGAATGGAGTACAGTTATCGCTTTCTCCGGTGAGTTCTTCTCCGCTGAGCTTTCTACAGATATAGTAATTGAGATAAAGCAGCTATTAGTTGCATATTCCCATATATGTGAATTAAAATAGGTTTACGAAGGAATTATTTTGTCAAGAGTGAAGTATCTTCCCGTGCTTGATATGACAACGGGGTCGGAGACATTAACGAGCAATTAACAACGAACAAAGTAACTCGTGATTTGTTGTAATATTGAGTTTTTTTGCTTCAAGTGTTTCTCCTAGTTAATTTTGCGGTGTGTTTATTTTGGTCAACTTTTCTCTTTTTTGTGTGTGTGTGACAGCAACTATATCACGAGCGTTACGGCAACGTGGCCGTCATGTTTGCATCCATTCCCAACTACATCGAATTCTACGACGAGACAGATGTCAACAAGCAAGGTCTGGAATGCTTACGGCTTCTAAATGAAATCATATGTGATTTCGACAAGGTGAGATTATCTTGTTGTTGTTTACTTCATCTATTTCATTGCATCTTTTTTATAGCATACGTGCACGAAACCTGCACGAAAAAATAACTAAGAAAACATGCACGAGACATTGCGTGTTACGAATAAATGTGGTAGGCGTGAAGCCTCATTATCGTGTATTTTAGGTCGCTCTCAAACGCAAACACGTGTACACAATTAGGACTCATTTGTCTTTATCTTAGAAATGTGGGTGACTTGATCGTAAACCTAAATTTTCTGTGAGTCACTTTTATTTGAATTAGAAAGGAACTTCGACCAATTCTCTTTTCTTTGTTTGGTTCAAATTTGGCACACTAATTCTTCGTGTTATTACGTATAAATTGCCAGCCAATAAATATCGCGAAATAATTATTTTTCGATAAACCAATGAGTTTTACGCTTACGCCTTTCGCGTAACCTCAGTTAGTCACATTTTTACGACAGTGCCAATCCTTATTCCTAAACCATTTATGCAACAAACGGGCGACAGTAAAGTCAACGTGGACGTATTGACGCGATTACAAAAGCGCATATCTATTCTCCTAGCCCAACACCTACCTAGAAATAGGGGAGTATATATATGCACCACCACAAAGTTTTTTGTGTTCAAGCGTACGCGCCGTTTGTTCTCCAAGTTTTATTCGTAGCCTTCAGAGCAAACAACCACAAAACAAGAGTTCTGTGCTTGTTTGCTCTAGGGTTTCGAATGAGGGAACACAAAACTCTTGTTTTGTGTTTGTCCACCCCTCATTCTTCTTTCTCCAGGATTACTACGTAAGACTTGGGCCAGCTCGCCTTCACTCTTTCCTTAGTTCGATTCGTGTTGTTAAATATTGGTGTTTAGTATGTTCTCCCTTTCTTTGTGTTAAAATTACGTGTGAGTTTTTTGTTTTTGTTTTTTGTTTTTTTCTTATGGAGTTTACGCGGGAGGCGTCTGGGTTATGACTTCAACTTAAGTTCCGACGCAGCTGACGCTACGCTGTATGGGACCAATTGAGCGGCGTCAAAAGTGCAAGTCAATAAGCCTTTTCTGTTTACGATTGGTTCAGCGATGATAGAAAACTTATACAGAAACATGAAGAACACAATGATGGTGCGCTTTTTACGCTGTCTGATTGATGCCATCAGGTCGTGGCGTCGGCTGCGCCTGGGCTTAAGGTGAAAACACAATTTAGAAGTCCCATATATATTTAGTGCTGTCTTTTAATATTCATAACAAAGGGTGTTCCGGTGAAAATTGTGGATATATACGGAATCTGAGTCACTTGTAAACATTCCCCTTGACGTATCTTTTCTTTTTCCAGCTGCAATTTTTTTTTTTTTTACCCACCAAATATTTTTAGAATCTTGTTATTATTCCCTGGTTCGTCGGTGCACTTACTGGATTTGCTTTAAATTGTTCTGTTCCACGCGTAGGAGCCCTTGATTGGCGTTGCCAACAAGGCGGCGATCGGGCAGTCATGCTCACGTGTACGTTACACCACGCTTGGTTGCTCGAAACAAAAAGGGGGAGGAGAGTTGTCGTCGATTAAAGTTCCCATTTTTTTGGCGTCTCCCGCTAAATAAAGGTTTTATAATTAGCAAATCCACTATTATCCAGGACATGCAGCTGGTTTATATACTTAGTTAAGTAAGCCGTCTCTGATGTCCCCAGTATCTGCTCTGATAGTGTACTTAATCTACGTAGATACTTGATGCACCTACGTAGATTAAGTTAAATTAGATTACTCACACCAGTGAGCAACATCTGCGTTTGTAACTAAATAATTAAATCGTTTTTTTTTTTTTTTTTAATGTGGGAAACTGAGTAGTTTTTACAAAACGGTAAGGAATAATATACGAAGGCACTGCTGCTTCGTCCATTTCTTATTTGCGTGTTTTGTAAGATTATTCAGCTGTCCACATTAACAAGCTTGATCCAGATAGCTCAACTATATCCCGCAACGACTTTTTGTTTTTCGCTAAATTTGTATTTATGATGGCGTGTGAGCAACCAATGTAATCGGAGCGTCTGAGCTACTGCTGTGCTCGTGCCGACCTAAAAAATCTCTTAAAATATCCAAAGAGCGTCATTCGCATATGGTCATATTACGTGTACACGTCTTATCAGGAGTATGCGTGCTAGGTCATTGACGTTATTGTCAATTTCTCGCATAAATGGGAAAGGAAAAAAGAAAACTGCGACCCTTAGAACATTTAATTTTTGTTCACATCGCGTTGCATCAACATGCCCGTAAAACACGGCCTAATTTGTTTTATTAGGCTGCAGTGACAACTGTCTTTACTTATCCCTCTGTAATCCTACCTTTTTCAGCTGCTGCTCAAGCCCAAGTTCAGTATCATAGAAAAAATCAAGACAATCGGCAGCACGTACATGGCTGCTGCGGGATTGCAGCCTGGGAGGGAGGAGAATGGGGTAAGAAATAGCGGTAGTGTTTTAGCAACGCGTATGAACGCGTTCCTCGTTACTCACTGCGAATCTGGACCCTTTGTTGCTTCACGAAGCGTTTCAGAAACGCTCCTAAAAATAATGTTTTTGTGTCCCTTCCGGGTACCTTAGAAAGCTCGTAATAAATACTAAATTGTGTCGGATCAGTTACGCAAGAATATAGCCTAGTTGCGCATACAGGTGGCGGGAGCGCAGAAGAAGAGAAAATATGTAGACGAAAAAAAATGCAAAAAAAAAAAGATACAAAAAAAAATCAGCCTCAGAATGCCAAAGCGGCATAAATAAACCCGGGAAATCACAAAAAAAAAAAAAAAGGATAAACGATGCGCTTCTTAATGCTTTACAGTGGTTGGATAGCGAGCATAGAACTATTATTTAGTGCATTTTCGAGGGAAAATAAATGCAACCAGCCTGAATGCGAATGTTTTATTCAGCATTCAACTATTCATAATAATGTGGACTGAAATAAGAAGGTAGGCTAACGGAATATTTATTCGTCGTCTTTGCCTTGGATGCTTATCTAGCTGCCACCCGATTCAGTGATGTAACAGGATTACATTACAAGATCTTGTTGTTTTCTAGACGATGAGGTAAAACTGGCCTAACAACCATCACACGGTAGGAGTCGTTAAGCCGTAGACATTACTAGTTGATTCTACTCGAGCTCAAATGTTTCAGATCAATTATTTACCAGGCACTCCTGCCACAAATTTGATCTTGCGTTCATCTTTTCGCTGTGCTGCAGATCATGTTATGCGTTATTCACACACAAGGATGCCGAAAATCGATAGAGATGAGTGCAGAGTGAGCGGACTCTGGAGGGGTCACAAAAGAGAGCCAGAAAGAAAAATGATAAGTATACCGTTAAAAAAAAAAAAGAATAAAGTACCTTTGCACACATTTCTTCCGTAAGAGTGCATGGATCTACGCGGTTAATAAAAAAAAATAGTTGAAATAAATTCATTTTTTTTTTAACACGTTAGGTCAAGCTTGGTGTGTACTTAAACTCCTATTGCAAACACTTATTATTAGAGCAACGCTATTTTTGTGACACAGAATGACCATATCAGTAGCCACCATACCTTATGCACTCAAATATAATCAAAATATTTGCCTCCTAAAATTATACCGTCAACATAAAAATAAAAAAAAATTGTTCTAGTAAACTAACCTATTGGGAATTGCAGACAGTCTCCGGATGTTTCAAAGTTCGCAGCAAAAAAAACAAAAATCCCTTCGTAATTTTACAAACATTGGACTCGTTTCTTTTTTTTTTTTTTTAGTATCAATAAAGGAAACTAACACTTCGTAATTTTAAGCACCAGCCTAACCTCCTGTTCGAATAATACACTTTTCAAAACCGCATCTGGTAACATTGGCGGTCGTCATTTCTTGAGCACAAAGTGCGTAATAGGATCCGTATCCTCGCCGAATCCTGACACTGCTCTCGTTCTCAATACAAGCCAAGACAAGTTTACGCCGAACGCTGATTCATCCTTCGTGTTCAATGCGGTGTCAGAGTATGTGCCCGAGCAATGGCGGACCCGGGTAGTTTGCCCAGCACGTATCAGATGGAGCTCGCTTTCGAAAATGGTCAATTGTCGGGCTCTATACCGAACGCAACAATTTTCAGCCATTGTTTGTGTTGTTGTTTTTTTCCCGGAGCTGACATGTTGTACTAAAGATATACATTGTATCATCGTGTAAATGCTGTCTCAGTATTATTATTCCGGAGTACACGCAGCACCAAACTTTGCCAAGCATGTCAAATCGTTGAAAAACCTTTTAACGATCGATGTTTATTGGCAAATGATGACGACGCTAATATACTGCCCGACACAAAAGGCGCGGACACGGTATTTTTATGTTTTTGCGTTTTATTTCTACAGCTTTATATTAAACGAGAGATTTCACCATTGAAGTTAACGTCCCGGGTGAACGCATTTTAATAGACATATACTTTTCAGACATATCCCGGAGAAAAGCTCACTGGCGAAAAGCTTACCGGAGAAAAAGCTCACCCACTTTTGTGCGGGTCCAGAGAAAAGCTTACCAGTCTTTTGACAGACCCGGAAAGAAGCTCACATCGAATTGAATTATTTTGTAAAGTGGTTGTTATCATTTATAGCAGTAGTGCTGCCAAGGTTTTAGGCGTCTCTCACGCAGGCGGTACACCATGCAACAGAGCTAGCGCGAAGCGATATTTCGCATTTTGCTTAAAGGAAGGGTTGACCAGCGTCAAACTTTTATGGCGCAAGTTTGTGCCCCGAGTGAGCGGTATTATTAATATCAGACACTAAAATGTAAAAAAAAAAAAAAGTTCATAGTTCTATTATGTTCACATTGTCACGCGGTGTACGTACTTCCCATCAGGTCGCTATATATGCTCCGGGCAAAATAGAAAAAAAAATCGAAACAAATAATATTTATTTTTATTTGCGAACTTTATTCGATTGACATCAGACTAATATCACTGTTGCTAAAACATATCGATAATTTATTACGATATGAAATTTTAAACACGGCGAGTTGTTGATAAATATTTCTGATTGGGGACAACAACGCGGAAAAAAAGATTTACCTCATTGAACAAAAACAGCTTAGTTACTTGTTAGCGAAAAAGCTGTACCTTTTTTCACGATCTGATTTCCTGGTAATACATCACGACCTTTTTATGTTTTCGCTTCTATCTTTTGCGTTCTAATCGTTCTAATTTCATTCAAGAAGATATGACGTAACTGACGAACAAAGTCCGGAGGTAGAAATATAAATCTCACGGCGTCGATTTGCTTCAAGACCACTGCTTTTCGCTCGTGATCAGTCCGATATGAATATTTCTTGTGGGATTATTCTTTGATTTAAATAAATAATATACGATAAAATAGAAAGCATCAATTTTTTAAATTAAAAAATAGTGATTATTTTTGACGGAAAGGTGTGATTCAAATCATCCTAGCAAAACCAGTCATTTTGATTTTCATTATCCACCTCGGCTGTAGCCCTCGTTCCACTTCTATGTCAACCCATTTCGCGTGAGTGTTACCATATTTATTCTGACGTAGCCGGGACAAAGCAAATACGACTTGTTTTTTTTTTTTTTTTTCCTGTTGAACAAGGTAAGAACTGAAACCACTGCCTCTTAAACAAAAGGTGAAATGTTGAGATTTGGCGGTGCGGTGTCGGTATACTACATAAACGGCCATTTCATAAATTAATATCCAGAAACTACTCAAGCTGCAGCAAAACCCTTAGTTTTCTGGTTTTTTTTTTTTTAATTAGCGTTCTATTTAATTTTTTTTATTTTATAAATACATTCTGCTATTAGCGGCGAGATGTTTTGGTGGCGCCCTCCTATGGTTCCCCCTTGTGACGTCATTACCTTGCAAACAACAAGTTCGATGGTGTTTGTAAATAGCATGGTGGAAGCTTGAAATCATTGCACTCTCAAAGGAACCCTGCCAACACCGTCAAAATTAAAGTTCTTTCATTCCTCTTATTTCCGTCGATGATAAATCCTTTTCTGACGTCATAGGCAGCGTTCGGCCAATCGTGGAAGGGCGACCACAGCGACGCTTTCGGTCGCGCACGTCGCCAATAGTCTGTTCACCTTTAAGTTGAGAGTAGAAGGTCCGCCTTCAGCGCGTGCTCGCTGGCTTCCGCAGTGTTTTTGTTACGCGTGCTTGTGCGTGCACGCTTGTGTTAGCAAGGGCAGAAAGCTCCCGCAGAAGGCGGCGATTTTACTCTCAGCTTAAGGGTGAACGGAGTATAGTGAAGGGCAGAATGACCCTATGTCTATAACGAAGCCAAGCATATTTTATTTAAGTGAACGTATTTCACTTGAGTGAATGCTCGACTCTAAGATTCGTAAATGAGCTTGTCTCCGCATCCGTCAAAAGGCCGGTGAGCTCTCCTCCGCATCGGACAGGCTTGCGGTGAGCTTGTTTCCGGTGAGCTTATTTCCGCTGAGCTTACCTCCGGTAAGTTTTTCTCCGGTGAGCTTTTCTCCAGTGAGCTTTTCTCCGCCGCCTTTTATGATTCATGACAGCCCAAAACGGGTAACTGCTTGTTCGTGTTCACTCTGCCGCGATTCATTTGTTTAGTAACACTACAAGTTCCATTCAGTCTTTAATGTATTTAATGTCAAGTGACATGACATCGCACATTTTCTGGTGGAAAGACGTTAAATAGCTTAGCAGTTCTTCCGAATTTCCGAGCACGATTGGACTGGTCATCTCCATTAACTCTCAAGGTTAAGGGACTTGTTAGAGGCAAATTTGGTTCGGTCCCAGTCGCAGTCCGGGATTGAGACGTAGGAAGTTTTTTTTTTTTTTTAACTTAGTAGAACTGTATCTGAAATCTACAGCGGTCAAATTTGAGGGGGTTAATTTCCTCAAAAGGAAGGAGTCTGCATCGCTTTGTCCCTGGCGCCGGTGTTGTCCTAAGTATATTTGGCTCCGCTTGTACCGCTTGTCCCGAAATCACATCAAACACGTGACCTCAGTGCCAGCGGTACAGTCGTTCCTAGAAGTGTCGGTTTTGATTATTGGATACGTTGATGACATTTTGATATGTTCGGCTGTGAGAAAGAGTTGAACTCAGCAGTGAGGAGCCTGACGAAGGTGTGCTGCAGTGTTTGTGTCTGAGGTTGAACACGCTAGACGGGCTGTGCTGGTAATATGGCAAGCTCGCGGCAAAACCCTTTTTGCCATACAAAGGCTGTCATTCGAAATTGGTCAAACCAGGTGTAGTAAAGTCTTTGCTAGACAACGCTCTAAACAATATTGTTAACACAAAGTACAGGAAGCTGTTAGGAGGCAATTGGCGCGCGTAAAAGAGGCGGGGTATCAGGGTGACATTGTGTAGGGGATCGCAAGGAAGTGCTTGGATGAATTCGGATGAGTGGTGAGGAAAGAAACGGAGAAACCTGACAGGGCAATGAGCATTCCATTTTTCCATAATTTTTCAAACGACCTGTTGGCGGTTGCCGGGAGTTTCAGGGTTCGAGTGGTTTTTACTTCCGACTTTAAGTTGAACAGGCGTAAGCCGTTTGTGCGTGGAGCACAGGGTTGTCAAAAAGAGGCACACGGAACCCGGCGTTAATTGCCAGCGCAGAAACCAGATTAGTGTGAATCGTCCGCGCACGCTCCACGCCGAGATAATACGTGTGATAATATATCCCGATGGTCTGTGCGTTCTCGTTCAGTGGGACAAACGAAATGGTGCTGAAATGATAGACTTTTGAACACATGAGGGCGGTGAAGAACAGAGCTCTGAATTCTGAAATTGCTAAACGTGTGCAGGAATGCAACTTAAGCAAAGAAAAATATTATGCAAAAAGAGTCTCGAAGGAGACAATCGAAATTGCGTCTGTAGCGAAATTGTATCAGTCAACCGTCGATAATACTAGATGGAGAGGCCCAAAAGCTTTTGTTCTTGTAATTTTTTTTTTAATTGTGTTTGTTGTTTGCTTTATTAGGCGGCAGTGAGGGGCCTGTGAACGAATGCACGACGAGGGTACGCTTGGTTGGGTCTTTGGGGAAGATGCTTTGTTCTCAATTATTGCCTGTACCACCGTTGTGTACGAGATGAGGTCTGCACCGTGGTTGAAGGACACCAAAATGCATGCAAATTCCGGTAGACGTGTCTATAGTGCTGTGTGCGAGCTGGGGTTGTTGCTTGGAACGGAGATCATGAAGAGTTGTGCCATGGTGGAAAGTCCCAAAGAGGCTGTGCAAATTCCGGGAGACGTGTATCTGAGAGATGATATATAAACGGGTGTGTCGATAAAGTTTAGTAGCTGCGTTTGAGACGTTTCGTGTTGATCCCCTTTGTCCGTCGTCTCCTTTTTGTTATTGTGAATTGTAGTCTTTGTTTTCAACATATTCGTGGCTCTCCTTCCTTCCAGGACAAACCAAGAGATGATCACAACGTAGTCAGCTTGGTCGAGTTCGCCATTGCACTCATGGCACTGCTTGAACAAATCAACAGGGAGTCGTTCCAGAGGTTCAAGCTGCGAATAGGTATGATCGTCTCACCCACCTCTCGCTTAACGCTTCTATGGATTGCTATTGTACCCGGCTTTTATGGTTTATTGCGATCAACTCGTAAAGACTGCGGGTGCATACTTAACTCTTAAGAGTGACCCTATAGCCCAACACTCTGTTTACAAACAAGCCTGCGTTTGTCCACATCAGGTGTGGTCGCCGCTCTTGCGCAGAAACCAGATCAGCCTGAATCGTTCGCGCACGCTCCACGCCGAGGATGGCGCCACTGGGGGCGAGACAGGCGCATCACTTTGCGGCTGATATCCGGCGCTACGAGCGAAAATATATCTAAGTACAACGAAAGTCATTTTCACTTACCCGCCCTTAATTCAAAATCTTTTCTGAAACTTTATTTTTAGGTTTGTCTCAGGTGGAAATAAAAACCTAAGTTTCTACCAGAGCATCGCTGCTGACAAAATCTCGGAATTAGAAAGTGCCTTGGGTTTTGAGGGGTTCATTTCAGCGGTGAAAATGTCGTCCCAATTCATCCAGTTCCACGCGCCTCTGAGTCAGTTTATTTAGTTGAAGTGCGATAGGTCAAGGGAGCATAAAGCTTTCTGACAGAAGCCAATCTTCAAGTCAGGCTAGAAGGCTGGAGTTTGGTCATCTAGATTTGAAGAATCTAGCACCTATGACTGAATTTTGCATTGATGGCGGTGTAAGCTACAGAGCACCGGGCTTGAAGAGTAAAAAGTCCTACATCACGACTATGCCCCTTTCTTCGGACAAGCGGTGAGCGAGAATACCACGATGTGTAGACCTCTATCTCAAGCCACGTCTAGCATGTGGTTCTATACTGGAAAACATCATAAAAAAGAAAACGAACTAAAGAATAAAAAAAGACCTTTTTTTATTCTTTAGTTTGTTTTGTTTTTTTTTTTTTTTTTTCTTTTTTTTTTTTTTTTTTTTTTGCTGACGACAAGTTTTGCAGTGAGGTGTACGAAGAAAGCACTCGCGAACTTACTGACGGACTAATTGTTTACAAAGTCGCGCGTAGAGAGGAGATTATTTATATTACGTGAATTACAAACCCTGGTAAATTGCTTACAGAGTTCGAACGCGCAATCTGTGAGTTGCCAGATCATTGGGAGCTCAAATCAGCGAAGGAATTGAGTTGAGTATTTCGCTTCTAGCTGCAGTTCGTGGAAAATAAAAAGACCAGCCATAGTCACGCTGTATCTGTATTGATAGAACGGAGTGGTTGTCGTGGTCTTGACCGGAAAGAAAACAGTCAGGTCAAGGTCTGCACCACTTCATACCGCGAGCCCAATAGCGCATAATAAACCATCCGGTATCTATAGTTCCATGCGTGGCTTATGTATTTGTAAGAGAAGCTTTGCAATTGAGAACGTTCTTTTTTTCTTGAGAGCGCGGTTGGTTACAAGCGCAATCATTCACACATTCAGCGACAAAGTGTTGTTAATGTAAAAAAAAAAAAAAAAGCTTTCATGCTCGCCTCACGAGCTACACGAAAACCGACCTGTTATACAAATTATTGCTAATACACAACAAAAATCCTCGATCGTCTGCTAACCCGCAAATCACTTGGGAGAACCAGTCACTGCAATCTACGGAGGGCGCTCGGCCAATGACGAGACATAAGTTTAGACATCAAAGAAAGAACCTGCGCTGTGGCACTGAACGTGACGTTTCACCGTGCTCGGCGCCACAGCGCAGACTGTCTCTTCAGGTCTAAATATACGTTCAGCCTATTGCTGTAATATACGCAAAGTATCAGCAAGACATCACGATGTTTTTCTGCTTCTTTGTGTATATTAATGCGTCGCCAGCAACGTGGGCCTATCTCGGGGATAAAATCCCACGATGCTTCTTCTTACAAGTAACGCCAACCAACACAAACGACAAAGCACATTTCGATAGAACAAAATGACATCATTCACTTCAGTCTTCTGCGGAGCGCCGCCATTCGCTTCCAAACACCCGCTCCGTCACGCAGTCGGCGCTTGAGAGGATGTCGCTACTTGTAAGTCGCTCTTATCTAGGAACTTTAATCGTCACCACCCACTGGGACTAAAGTTCCTGGATAAGAGCTTCCTACAAGAGCGACATTCTTTGAACGCCGGCTGCGTGACAGTGCATGTTTGTGGAAGCGAATGGCGGCGCACGGCCGAGGTCTGAACTGAATGACGCCATTTTGTTTTAGAGGAATGTGCTTTGTCTTTTGTCTTTTTTGTCGTTACTTGTTAAACAAGTATCAGGGGACTTTAACTGGGACCACCGACGTCCGCGTCTGTGCCCCGCCACTCAAAAGAAATAGTCACTAAATAAAGAAGAAAAAAATTGTTGAAAAACTGTCAAAGTGCAGGCGAGCTGGGGCGCGTATTAATCGCGATTTTTAGACCCTGAGACTGGGAAGGACACTTGAGAACAAAGAAGGAGGGGACAGAAGACAGCGGACAAAAAAGGTTTGGACCAAATAAACTTTGTAGCCGAGTTTGAGACGCCGTCTGTCCATTTTTTTCTGTTCCTTCTACTTGGTCTTCAGGTTTCCTTTCCGGTCTCAAGGTTGAAACGCCATGTTTAAAGAATTGTATTTTTTATGTATGTGCTGTTAGGAAACGAATCAGGAATAAAGACTCTTTTCGCGCCTGCCAAACGAGCGAAGTTACTATAGACCTCTTTCAAAAGTCACGTACCGGTTATTAGAGGGTCGGAACCACTTCACAATGGCGGAGCGACAGCATTGAGGAACGTGCAAGTCATTCCATAAGAAAGCGAACGTGGGAGTGCGGCCAACACTACGAGCCGACGAGCCAATCAAACAGCGTTGAAAGTGCAATGTCACTGCGATGATCACCTTTTTTAGTGGTTGTGTTTTTTCCGGTGTGCCGTGACGTTGAGGTTTTAGTCCGCCATTGTGCAGGAATTTCACAGCTGCCAACAGAGTACCGTATTTTGAAAGGGGTCTATACTGCTACTATACTATGCAGTCAGAGGTATGGGGGCGCGTGCATAAAAGCGGATTAAAGCTGTGCACGCTCACTTCTCTCGTCGAAAATGCCGGCAAAATGTCGTCCACGGGTACATTGGCCTCTTTGGTTTTCGGGGAAAAAAAACCGAGCCTCCTATAGTTGATATGAAAAAGCGACTCACTACAAGTTTGTGGCAAAAATAGAAGAGCGGTAACCTCTGGTGAGAACAGAGTAATCGAGAGAAGTGACGAAAACAATATAAAACGGTAAACGTTGTGCTAAGATTTTGTCAATACACCGCTGCCAATAGTAGTCGACCTGTATTCAATTTGTCCCTTTCATTTTTTTACTCGATGGCGGTAACAACTCGGAACCAATCATTGGGCGAATTTCTAGTAAAAGCCACGATAATTGTTGCAAGGACGGCTGACCGGCTTGTCGATAGAATAAGGTCATCAACAACGTGTGTTTACAAATATTTATCTGGCCGGCATTGTCCGTTCATGGCCAGGTTTCGACCAACCTTGTGTAGCTATGTATCTCGGGCGGCCCGTTCCTCTTGTCTCTAAATACCGATATATAACAAAGCTTCAATAGTGATTACGCTGCAACGTACAATTGATGGTGCACAACGGAACCACTGGATGTATACTTTCTTCAGGAATCAACCACGGCCCTGTCATCGCCGGTGTGGTGGGAGCGCAGAAGCCTCAGTACGACATCTGGGGCAACACGGTGAACGTAGCAAGCCGAATGGACAGCTGCGGTGTCATTGGGAGGATACAGGTAAGTTCCCTTGTTTTCTTGAGCCTGTCACATGAAAGTTGCTTTCCCCACTCCGTTCACCCCGAAGCTGACAGTGGTGTGGAAGCTACGCGCTCGTTGGGCCAGCCACACTTTTACCACAGTGATCACGCTCCCTCGCGCAGAGGATAAGGTCAGGTGATGAAAGGGAGGCGGCTGATCGTTCGGCAAGCGCATAGCTTCCACCGCACTGTCAGCTTAGGGGAGAAGGAAATAAGTCAGGTCCGGTGTCGTGTGACCTGGGTTTGGGCCGGGTGAGGCGCTTCAGGTACCGCGGATGTATTACAGTGAAAAGGCAGAGAGCTTTCGAAGGGAAGGAGGTACGAAAGAGTCCGCTGTGTTTTCACATTTTCGTACCGAAAGTCAGGCTTTTGACTTTCTACCTTCTTTCTTTTGGCCCACTAAACGATATGCTACTAGTGAAATCCCAATCTAGATTTATTTATGCCAGCACAATATTCGTTTCATGGGCCCTTTAACCTAATATTAAAGGGGCACTCGCATAATAAAATCAGCGCTTTATGGCACAATGCACGAATGTATAAAAGGCAGCATCTTCTTATAGTTTCCACGAGAACACGCAAAATCAAGGCCGTCACAGGCCATTCAAGTTGACCACTCCCATCGTCTGAGAATGACTGGTCCAAAAAATATTTTTACTAAACAATGACAATTTGCGTTGAACAGAAATACAGTTGACGTGGAACTTAAAAGAGAACGACATTGAGGCACCGGTAGCATTCGGTTAAGGGCCAGGATTGTCGCGTCAAGAATTGGTCCAGTCAGTGCGAGGCTCTCAATCGTCATTCCCGCGAGGGTGCAAGAAATTTAAACCTCACTCGATACCAAGGCATGCATATTGCGATCCTTCATTGGTCATCCCTTACCGCACATGTCGTACATGTGTCGGGGTGCCGGTAAAGGGGATTTAATGAATGTTTGTTTATGTATTTCACAATGCTGCAGGACAGTTCTCTTGCCCTAGCAGGAGGGGCAAAATATAAACACAAGAAAAGGCGTGTAAATACACAATAACAGAAAATACGAGACAAAAAAAAAAATCTGAGCCAACAACAATAGTAAAAACGTATATATATATATATATATATATATATATATATATATTACTTATTTATTTATTTATACATATACCTAATAAGTCCTTCCACAGTCCGTCAAAAACCGCTATAAAAAATCCGTTAAAAAATAAGGAAAAAATATATATATATATTTATATAAAAGGATTTTTATAGCGGTATTTAGCAGCCTGAGGAAGGATTTATCAGGTTCCGATCGTTTTCTGCCTAATCTGCTTAGTCCTCGATCGCCACACAAGACCTTTTCCTTTCAGACACGAAAATTAAACGGACAGATTGTTCTTGAAATGGAATGCTCATAGGCTACGTCCATAAATCACGTGATCATGAACGCTCTCCCATTCTAGGCGCCCTCAGCAAGAACCTCGGAAACATGACAATTAACATCAACAAACTGAGTTCTATTTCTTAAGTATACTTCTATCATAACGAAACCTAAACGATCTAGCTTGTAAGCAGTTTCCCATGTGGTACTTTGTCGAAGGCCTTACAAAAATCCAAGAAAATTACATCAACTTGCTCCGAGTCATCCAGTATTGCAGAAAAATAATGAATCGTCGTTACGAGTTGCGTGACGATATATGACATTCCCTTCCTGAATCCGTGCTGCTTAGGCGATAAAATAACCTCAGTCAAAAAGAAAACTTCTAAAATAACCGGGTACTACGTGTTCTAGTAACTTGCAACAACTACAAGTCATTAACACTGGCCGATAATTTGACAATAAAAATGTATATCCTTTTTTGTGAATCGGTATTACTCGAGCTCTGCTCCAGTTGTTAGACACTTCGCTGGTGACTAACGAAACATGAAAGGTCTTAGCTAAAACTTTAGTCAATGCTCGGCGTAGAGCTTTAAAAAAGCATTGGGGAGACCATCCGGAACAAAGCTCTTCTTAACTTTCAGCTTGCGTAGCGTGGTCAAAACCCCTTCCACTGAAATGGACAAAACTTCGTTACAACTGACTGACTAATTTTGCACTTCGTGTTTTTTTTTTTTTTTTGCATTAAATACTTTTTTTAAAAGTACCGATTGAAAGGCTTGTTCTATATTCCTATCCTCGGTTACAAAATACCCATTTATTTTTAGTTTTTCCAGTACTTCCTTTTTCGTCAGAAGTAACGGGAAACTTTTTGTGGGTCATTTTTAATAAATTCAGGAAGCGTTACTTTAAATATTTTGTTCTTGCAAGATTTTCCTTCAGCACCAATTTCTGTTTTATATTCTCAAATTGCCCTGTTGAAGTTTTATGATGCATTCTACTTCACTTTATTTTGCGTTTAATTTGAATAATTATCCGACTAACCCAAGGATTTTTACGATTCTTTCGTACTTTCCTCGAAGGGACAAAATGTTCAATAGAACATTTTACAGCATCCTTAAACTTCACCCAAAAACTACAAACATTATCATCAAAGGTGCTATTTCAATCAGCCTCCAGATATTCAATAATGTTTTCGTCAATACCTCTTTCAAAGTATTTAATAATTACAACAGAACGATTCCTCGTGTTTCCAATATGTTTAGCAGTCCAACACAAAGACAACAGGCCATGGTCTGAAATACCGAGTTCAAAACTAAGCACACCTTGAAAAAACATTTGACTATAACAAAAAATAAATAAAAGATCTAAAAGAGCACTTTCACGAGTGGACTTAGGACAGTTTGATCAAGGTTTAAGGCTAGCATCCTGTCCAACATAACATCATTGCTGCTGTATGCCAGCTGTTTCCAATTTAAACCGGGTAAATTAAAATCGCCCGATTTAAACACATTTTTCTCACGCTGGGCCACCAGGTGATCGCATAGACTATCAAGAAACAAATCTGTGGCGTTTGCAGCTCAATGAAAAGCACACACCAGAAAATTGAAATTCCATAATGACACCTTCAAAAACAAACTTTCATGGCCCTCAAACTGATCAAGTACAAATACGTTAATATGGGATTTTGCGATGACCGCCACGCCTCCACCACGTGTGCCACTATCGTGTCTGTACAAATGATAACCGGGCTGCACAATTTCATCATCACGAATTCTGTCATGTAACCAAGTTCCTGTTAGTACAACTAAATGAGGATCGTGAGAAAGGAGCAATATTTCAGGACTATATAAGCTTTGTTGGCAATGCTTGCATTCAAAGATAAGTTAAGTTCTTAGATAAGAGCTTCCTACAAGTAGCGACATTCTTTGAAACGCCGACTGCGTGACGGAGCAGGTTTTTGGAAGCGAATGGCGGCGCGCAGCAGGAGACAGAGCAGAATAACGCCATTTTGTTCCAGCGGAATGTGCTTCGTCATTCATATTGGTTGTCGTTACTTGTAAAGATAGTATCCAGGGCTTTACGCGTAACTGGTGCGCCGGAGGCTGTAATCGTTATGGGTCACACGCCGTGCTACTCTCAGACTGCACTGGCACGCGTGTCTTAGCAGCATCGTCCCACACGTAGTGCTTGTTATCAATGCAAAGTTTATTATTTACCAGTGAGGCCTTATTTTCTCGTTTCTTATCTGCTTTTGCGCTTGGCCAAAGTTCTTTACGCTTTCTATCCGTTTCTGGGGAGTAGTCGTTTTGAACAAAGATGCGCGTTCCTTTTAGTTTTCCAGTCTTTCGTAGTACCACCTGTTTTTCTTGATAGTCTTTAAAATATAGTGTTACTGGCCAATTTACAGCAGGTCTCCCCAGCCGGTGAATTCGCGCTACGGACAAACACCTTACGCCTAGTTTATCCCCGAACACTTCTTTAATGACATTGTGCCGCAGTACTTCTTCTGTCTCGTCTGGAAAATCGTTAACTCCAAAAACAACCAAATTAGCTTTCCGACTTCGGTCCTCTAGATCGACCATCTTTCTATGCTGGTAATTTAGAGTCTCCTGCATTTTCTTGACACAGTGTTTTATGCCCTCGACAGATTCTGTATTATCTGACATTTCCTTAACATTGCTTTATAGCTGGTTCATCTGCAAGGTAATGCTACTCGCAGTTGTTTCAGTCACTTCTAGTCGTTTTTTTTCACTTCAGCCAAATCGTTTCTAATGGCCTTTTAACCTTTCATAGGAGACCCAAACATTTCCTTGACTGTGAGACACGGGTTTTCCTCTATGTCACCAAACAACAATAATTTCTGTGCATGGCCACAGTCACCTGAAATGGCTAACAATGTGCTTGGGCTTGGCACAACGATATGAAATATTTCATCACTTCTGGACAAACTACCGCAACTAAACTTGAGGAAGAAAACGAGAAGGGACCGACAAACACAAACTTCCAACTGGCAACAACATTTATTTACACCAAGAGTTTGCTTATATACAGGAAAAAACAGGAACACGAGGGCAAAGTGTTTCTCCAGAAATCCGGTGTGTGCATAGGGTCGTGCTTGGCGCCCATCCTAAGCGAAATCTTTATGTCTCACGTTGACACCAAGGTTCAATCAAACCTTGAGCAGGAATTTCCCGAAGCCAGGGTTTTTCGCTACGTAGATGATTATCTCATCCTTCATTCCACTAATTTGGATACCGCAGCGATTGAAAGCGTTTTCCAGAAGAACTCCTTCGGGCTCACGTTCACAAAAGAGACACCCTCATCTGAGGGATTACAGTTCCTTGATCTGAGATTGGTCCCCACCAGTGTAGGGATCTGTTGGTCCAATCAGCAGAGGTCTGCGAAGCCTGTTCTGCCGTTCAGCAGCTCGCACTCAAAAAACGTAAAAACTGGTATTGTCCGAAACCTTATTGCTGCTGCCAAATCCAAGTCGTGTCATCACCTTTCCGAAACTAGTCTGTCCAATCAGATAGGCCGCCTTCTCAAGGCAGGTTACCCAAACGACTTGATCGTGCATACTATCAAAAGACTTGTCGCAGGGCCTCAATCCAAAAAGCCACCTCCAAAGTCCCGCTTCGCGTGCATCCCCTACATTCATAACATTTCGCGTCGACTGAAATCAATAGCGCAGGGCTTCAACACCAACGTGGTTTTCTTGTGTAAGTTTAAATTGGCATCTATTTGCAAAAAAAGTCAACAGCCCCGGACCGGCGCCCCCTTGCCAAAAGAACCACAAAACCAGTTACGTTCCTTGCCGCAAAGAGTGTGTTTACTCAATTCCTATGTCCTGTGGTGCCCGATACATCGGCCAAACGGGGCGCTGCTTAAACGACCGCCTGAGAGAGCACGCGAACGAGGTTAAAAAGGCGGTCTCCAACGGTTCAGAGGTCATTCACCACCCGATCGCCAAACACGCATCAGAATGCACTCCCTGCTCGGCCGTCTTTCCCTCTACTACAGCAATCGGGGGTCACACCTCGAGGTATGGTCGGGAGATACTAGAAGCCTTCGCCATGCATCTATCCAAGGACAACATTGGCTCCCCATCTATTGCCCTTTCGATGAGAGAGATAAGATTTCCCTAGTCCTGAGCTTTCTCCCTTCCACGTTCCCGACAGCCACGTACCATTGACGGCATAGTGCTCCTCCTTTCCACCTTTGTTCACCCCCTTCCCTTTATTCCTGTATATAAGCAAACTCTTAGTGTAAATAAATGTTGTTGCCAGTTGGAAGTTTGTGTTTGTCCGTCCCTTCTCGTTTTCTTCCTCAAGTTTAATTATCCCTACCAACCCGCTCGTTCTGTCCCTACACCGCAACTAACCTGTGACAAGACAACGGGACACATGTTGATTCCTCTGCTCCCTGCGTTCTGGCCATGCCCACTGACGATTCCGGAGTGAAGCAATGGTTTTGTAGTGGTCAAGGCTGATGCAGTAATGCCAACCGTAGAAATTTGTCCCTACGCGTAGGGACGTTTGGTGTTCTAGAGCGCTTTGTCGGAACGTAGGGACGACGTGTCTAGGTTCTATGATGGCGTAGGGACTTTTTGTTAGCTCGAGTGTGTGCGTTTTTTGCCGCCACGTTCACCGCCTCTTACGTTTTTAAACGTTTTGCGTCACCGTAAGGAAACAATCCTCTTCGGCCTCTTCGGCCGCTATCCGATTCCTGACACATCTTGCGTCATTCTAGGAGCAAGGGGGTCAGAGCAGCCAGGGGCCGTGTTCCAAAATTTACTCGATCTTACTCCAGGGTAAGGACTTCGTATATTGGAGTTCAAAAAACTACCCGCGTACAGCGTTGCTCTATTAGTCTCGTTACGTGACACGGCACCACGGTGTAACTCGGATCTATTTGAGAGAGATTTGGAACACAGACTTTCTCGGGTTCATTTGTCTTGCGAAAATTGCGCCGAAATTTACGGCAGTGGCAACCTTGCAAGAATGTCTGCTAGTGATTCCGGTAAAAACAAATCGGCGTCGACGAAAAGAAAAAAAAAAAAAGCTATGTGCGAGAGATAAATTACCACGAAAAGAAACAGAAGCTCCCCGCAAACAACGTTTTCGGGAAGCATGGCTGCAGGAAGCACAATTCAAGAACTGGCTCGCTGCTGTTCCGAGCAATCCGTTTTGGGCCGCGTGCAAGGCATGTAACGGTATTTAACTAGCTGGGGTAAGGTATGTAACTTAGCTGCGGGAGACAGTAAACTGTTGAAGCACTCGAAAGGGGATGCTCAGAAGAAAGCTCTTAAAAACTACAAGAAGCAGCCGCTTTTGAGTGGTGTTATCGTAAAGAAGAAAGAAAACCTTGAGCGGTGTGTAAAGGCAGCGGAGATACTAATGTCGGAATTAATAGCGGAAAACTCGCTTTCTTTCAAATGAATCATCTTGGCGAGCTGATGAAAATGTGTTCTTTATTCTCCGAGATTGCGAAAAATGTACAGGTTTATAGATCGAAATGCGCTCCAACTGTGAGTAATTAGTTGGCGCAAGTGGAGGCTCATTGCCTCTCCGAAATTCTAACAGTAAATAAGTTCTCCGTTTGTTTGTTTTTTTCGTTTTTTTCGTTGTTGTTTTTTTTTTTGGCAAGTTTACAGATATTTTGGGCATCACGTTCCTGTTCTGTGTCGTACGGTACTTTGACGACGAAAGGGCCTGCGTTGAAACGCAGCTTCTTGATGCAACTCCCTTGGACGCCAGAAGTTGCACCTCAGAATCATTGGCATCTGCTGTCGTGCGTAGCTTTTCTGACAAGAATATTCCCATGTCTAACACAATTAGATTGGCCTGCGATAATACCAGTCATGGTCGGAGAACGCAACTCAGTCATAACGAGTCCCCGAGAGCACGCTGATGAGAGTTTTGTTACTGCATCGGTCACTCTCTCCACATTGCTGCAAGCAGAGCCGCAATGCAGCTTTCGAGGTATCTGGAAGACCTTCTGCGCAACATTGTCAGCTATTGTGGACGCAGTTCCAAGCGTCAAGCCCAGCTGGCTGAGCTCCAGGAGCACATGTCTGGAGAAAAGCGTAAAATCCTACGGCCAAGCTAGACTAGGTGGATTGCATTGCACAAGTGCATGGAGCGCATTTTCCAGGATTGGGAGACAATGCGGCTGCATTTCCTGCAAGCATCAGTTGAAGACAGGATCGTGGTGGCAGAGCATATCCAGAACTTGATGACTGCAGTAAGCGAGGCATACTTCCGGTTTTTGGAGTATGTTCTTTCTCTTCTTTTTTTTATAACAAACTGAATGTTCTCTTTTAGAGTAAAAAGCATTTGATCGGAATTCTGCAGAAAGAAAGCCAGCGCCTTCTTAGTTGTCTCTATCAAAACTTCGTCAAGCCAGAGGCACTTCAGAACTTGGCGAGCATCAACCCCTATGGACCCTCCTATACTACTACCATTAGAAGAGGTCTATCTGGTTGAGAAATGCGGAAAGGTATTGGACGGCGTTCAAGCGACTGAGCCATTGGAGGCGCGCAACTTGAGGCTCCGTTGTTTACCATTTTACCAGACTGCTGTGGTCGAGGTACAGACACGACTTCCAATATTTGGGCCATTCTTCACAGAATTCGTCAGCCCCTCCACGACACTGAGCCACGAAGCTCAGAAGAAACTGCCTGCGCTTCCTCTACTGCAGGAGCAATATACAAGCATTTGTTGCCTCGCCCTGAGGCTGTGCAGCAGGAGCGGAGGATGCTTCCGGTCTACTTCACTGAGGACAAGAAGAAAGAACTCGTGACGAAGCCCTCAGCTGCGTTTGGGTGCGACGTCTCCAAGCTGCAAACCTTAGATGACAAGCAAGAATTCGCCAACATCTCAACCCTGGCAAAATTAATACTCTCGCTGCCACACTCTAATGCAGACGCGGAGAGAATCTTTTCGATGATTAGTGACGTCAAAACCAAAAAAAAAGGACAAGCTGGGACCGAACAGTATTAATGCTGCATTGATCGTAAAATCAGTCATGGCGTCAAAAGGAATGTCATGCAAGGACATAAAAATAGATAAAAAGCACATGAAGTTGTTCAAAAAGGACATGTACGACCAGATTTGTGACTGAATTTCAGTAACGTCAGACTCTTCATGATTGGAAGAAAGAAAGAAAAACACTGCCTGAAGAGGCAGCATTTGCCCCCACTTGTTAGTATTTCTCAGTTTTCATTTTCATTTTTGTATATGTGCACTTGGTCTGTGTGTGTTATTTGGCCCATAATTTATGTCATGCTAATTATGCGCAAATTTTATTTATTTTCACGCGTTCTGTCATTCTTTTTATTCAACAACCTTTTTCTTGAGATTTTGTATTCGTCTACTCGAGATCTGCGATGCGTTCTTCGCGGAATTGTTCTTTGTTTCTGCGTAGGGACAAATGTGGGGACTTTTCGTGTCTGATAAAGGGACATGTGCGGACGTACGGTTTTTTGTAAAAAATAGATGGCATCACCGGGCTGATGACGTCATTCTTCCAATGATCGTGGTGTATGGTGGGAAGGTTCTGATGATGAAGTCAATTTCGTCTTGAAGGCAGTAGTTGGTTGTCGTCACCCGAAGCTCTGAATCATCAAAGTTTAGTCGCGAAGCCAAGGCAAAGGAGAGCAGCAAGGTCTGTAACAAGTCAACGGGACACATGTTGAGTGCTGTGCTCGCGGCGCTTTTGCCATGCCACCTGGGAAATGTCATTTCACCGTCACCACTGTGAAGGTGGAATGAAATACAATGTGGACACCAATGGCGGTATATTATTTTAAAAAATAATTCGTGCTGAGCGCAAGCTTTGCGAGCCCGTGTCCTGTGGCAGTGCCACTTCCTCCCAAAATATCGTGTTAACGTACTATACTTTTTTGCGATGTTAAACTGGTGAAAACATAAGGCACGGATTTTGATTTCAATAATATTGTCATGACACACAAATAAAAGATAGGTTTACTTGGACGCTATTAGAACTTGTGCAACTATGGCACATAATCCCTTCATTGTATCCAACTGAACCAGCACGTAACGCGTAATTTTTTTATTTCTCTTCAGGTCACAGAAGACACCGCCAGGAAATTGGAAGAATGTGGCTATCAGTGTGAATGTCGAGGTTCTATATACGTCAAAGGCAAAGGAACTTTGACTACGTACTTTGTCAAAACGCAACATGACTATAAAATGGACTGCTGAACCAAGGATCTCCCATAGAAATCGCTCATCATCAAGTGCTCCGCTTCTGAGAGGAGAAGAGGCATTCATACAACATCCTGGAACTACTCTTGTGCGGAATTCCGCGTCGCGAGTCAGGGGGAATACATTTAGCATGTATATCGACTCATCCTATCACAACCAGCAAGCACCGAAAGTGACCAAGTTGGCAATTCTTAATTGTTCATAGCACCCTTTGTGAAATTGTTTAGAAAAGTGTTCCGCCAACAGATCCACAACTATATTAACAACAAATTACTGTGTTCTGAAGAGTGAGTAAGAACGGAAAAATTAATCAGGTATTTTTTTCCCTTCGAACAGAAGCTTCCTGCTCGACCGTTTTCCTAGATATATGTCTTACAGAAACAATAAATCCACGTCGCCTGACGAGAAATCGCTCTGCTTCTTTTAAGACGCGTATTTAATTACGACTAATGTTAACTGTAATTATCCTCTTCTCCGGTGTCTAAGTCGCATTATTCTTCAAATTTATGTCCGTTTGTCTTGTACAAGTGGGCGAATTATATATTAAAAAGAAAAATATAGACCTTAACTGTGCAAGACGGGCTCTATCGACAACCCCAACACAGGAGCACCGCCGATGACCTGCAACTCCGGTGGTCCGTCGTGGCAGTACAAGTTCGCTCTTCTGACCCATACGCCTCTATATACTCGCGCTTGTCCACACAGTTTCGCCGCACCGAACGCAGGAAGTGGGACTTTTACAAACGTATGACATACATAACTTTCTCGGGAAAAAAGACCGTTGATAAAGGAAGCGACTTCCCTTCGAAGCTTCCTACCCACTCGTTCTTTTTGGTGCTTGTTGTTACCACCCACTAGATGCTGACGTTTCTTTTGTCACCGAGTTCCACGAGACACATCGCTGGTTAACTGCGTCATATCAACAAGCCCTCACCTTCGTGCCGGGTGATTTCTGAAGGAGAGAAGGAAATAAGTGCGTGTGGGGACGTGAAAGCGCCGAGCGCGAGGAGCAGACCGTCGTCTGCTCCCCACGCATTGTCTAGCGTTCGAACGCCGGGCGCCGGCATTCGACGCTCGGAAGTGTTTTAACTCTGAGTGGGGAGCAAAGGCAACATGATATCATTAGCGTTTATCCACTATCCATCATAACAAGGCACACCACTCCTGTGTTCCCTTGCGCTTTCATCTCTTCCAACTGCCTCAATTTTTCTTGGTATAATCTTGTTCAATCTTGCCTTGATACTGTGAGAACATTGCGACGCAGAAAGCGACTCCGTCAAATCATTCCTTACATTTGACTTATCGCAACTTGTCTCCATGCCAACGCAGCAAATTTATACTTCTAGCATTCTAGTTCGTGTCCTTACGTCACGTTCCGGTAATCTTTAGTCGCTCAGAGATTTATATATGCTCAGGGATATCACGCAAAAAATCACGCTGCATTTTAGTGTCCCCGCTATTATAGTACCAAAACCCCTTTATGATACAGGTGACTACGACGGCATGAACGACGCGCTGATTGACTTTTGTAGCTGGTTTCTTACAGACTTCTCAAGCCGTTCTGTTGAAGCCAATAGTCCTAAGAGAAGATGCTCCTCGCGCTTACTTTTTTTTATATTGTGGTTAGGGGGCCGAAGTTTATATAGTTAGTAGAAATTGGGCTCCTCTTTTCATTTATGTAATTCGTTTTATGATAGCTGCTCTAGTTCAATATCTGTGCTGTATGATATTGCCGCGAGCGCAGCTGACCAAGCAGGCAGCGCGCTCGTGGCCTAACGGTTATCGCGCGTGCCTCCCACGCGAAGAGCCAGGGTTCGATCCCTGGGAGCGACGCATCTTTTGTTATTCCTGCAATCTAGTTTTCTGGTAAATTCGAGAATCCTGTTGCGTGTTCGAGGTCCGAATGCTCTACGCGTCGAACATTCTACGCTGATTATTCCAGAAGCTTACGCATGTACATAAGGGGCTCCGCGTGGCGAACCGGGGTCAGTCTCGCCCCAGCGTTCGACTTTGCTCTACGCCGATTTCGACGCCCGCGACGCTCTGTTATTATTTTCTGTACCCTTTCATTTTTGGCACAAGTTCGCCACATTAAACGTTTCTTTCTTCCTGTTTATTTATTGTTCTTTTGGTCACCACCCGTGACATTTGGTGGAGGTGCGGGGTATAACCGTTAGGCCACGAGCGCGCTGCCTGCTTGGTCAGCTGCGCTCGCGGCATACGCGCCTTCGAAAAGTCATGACACCGTGGGATGGAACTCAGATACGAACCGCCGGAGGACACCTCATTACACCAGTCGGGAGATGCACTGCTCGAGTCGAGATCCACGGTGAGACGTGCCCTGTGAAGTTCGTCGTTCTACAAGACTGTTCCAGAGACGTCATCCTCGGCATGGACTTTCTGTGTGAATACGGCGCCGTCATCGACCTTGGTGAGAACAGATTGACTCTGCGCAAGCCTGTTCCGCCTTCGGAGATACCCCAGACAGCGCCAGCCGCCGTCCGAGTCGCTGCCGCCCACGTGAACCTGCCGCCGCGATCAAGTGTTGTCGTACCCGTCGTGACCGATGCAGCTACCTGCGGCGAGGTTGTTCTTGAAGGCAACCTTCAATTGCTCCTGGGAAGACGAATAGGCGTCGCAAGAGGAGTGACTAAACTTCAGGATGGGCGCACCGTGGTCCTCGTGACAAACTTCCGACAAGAAACGCAACACCTCACAAAAGGTGCCGCTGTGGGCCACGTCGAGGAACTTTGGAACTCCGCCGAAATCGCCGCGATTGCTGAAGAATCATCGCCACCTCAGCAAGATATTACGCCGCCAGCGCAGCTTGACATTGACCCCAAGCTTCCAGGCCCAAAACGACGGCAGCTGAGTGACCTCCTCGCCGAATACAGCAACTGCTTCGCGACGTCGTCGAAGGTGCGACAAACCACCGTTGCGAAGCATCGCATTGTCACCGACGACGACGCGCTCCCTGTGCACCGATCGCCGTACCGAGTCTCCATAAAGGAACGGGAGGTAATCCAACAGCAAGTGGAAGAAATGCTGATCGACGATATAATCCAGCCTTCAAGCAGTCCGTCGGCCTCTCCAGTCGTGCTGGTTAGGAAGAAGGACGGAACGCTTAGGTTCTGCGTGACTACCGGCAGCTGAACGCGGTAACGAAGAAAGACGTCTATCCACTCCCCCGAATCGATGACACGCTAGACCGCCTGCGCCACTCTCGATACTTTTCATCGATAGACCTGAAGAGCGGCTACTGGCAGATTGAAGTCGACGAACGGGACCGAGAGAAGACAGCTTTCGTTACGCCAGATGGCCTGTACGAGTTCAAGGTCATGCCTTTCGGCCTATGCACGGCGCCGGCAACGTTCCAGCGTGTCATGGACACAGTACTGGGAGGGCTGAAGTGGCAGAGCTGTCTCGTCTAGCTTGACGACGTCGTAGTGTTTTCAAGTGACTTCGACGAGCACTTGCGACGACTCCGAGCTGTTCTCCAAGCCATTCAGACCGCCGGACTCACACTGAAGCCGTCAAAGTGCCGGTTCGCCTATGACGAACTGAAGTTTCTAGGCCACGTGGTTAGTAACAAAGGCGTCCGCCCAGACCCCGAGAAGACTCGCGCCGTCGCGGCATTTCCAGCGCCGACAGACAAGAAGGCGGTGCGAAGATTCCTTGGACTTTGCGCCTACTATCGACGCTTCGTTCGGGATTTCGCTAAAATTTCCGCACCGCTCACAAACCTCACGAAGGACGCCGAGAAGTTCGAATGGGGCGAGGAGCAGCAGCAGGCATTCGACGAGCTGAAACGACGACTCCAGACTCCACCTGTGCTTGGTCATTTCGATCAGGATGCAGAAACCGAGATTCACACGGACGCAAGTAACGCGGGACTCGGCGCAGTACTGGTCCAAGTGCAAGAAGGCATCGAGAGAGTCATCGCCTACGCGAGTCGGACACTGTCCAAGGCGGAGAAAAATTACTCGACGACTGAGAAAGAATGCCTTGCGGTCGTCTGGGCAATCACGAAGTTTCGACCGTACTTGTACGGGAGCCCGTTCCGCGTGGTGACGGACCACCACTCGCTTTGCTGGCTTGCGAACCTCAAGGACCCGTCAGGACGCCTCGCTCGATGGAGTCTCCGACTACAAGAGTTCAACATGACTGTGGTCTACAAGTCAGGCCGCAAGCACAGCGACGCCGACTGCCTGTCCAGAGCCCCCGTCGAAACCCCTTCCGGCTGCAGCGACGATAATGACGACGAGTGCTTCCTAGGAGCAGTCAACACCGACGACATGGCACGACGTCAACGGGACGATCCTGAGCTGCGCGCATTAATCGAGAACCTGGAAGGGGGCGGGAGTACCGTGCCCCGTGTTTTCTCACGAACCCTGCCGACTTTCGACATTCGACAAGGTGTGCTCTACAAAGAGAACTTCGGAAACAACAACTCGCCATGGCTGCTGGTAATCCCGGCAGACCTTCGAGAGGAGATTTTTCAAGCTTGTCATGACGACCCGACGTCCGGACACCTTGGTTACAGCCGGACACTGGCCCGTATTCGTGAAAAGTATTACTGGCCCAAGCTCCCCAAAACCGTCCACCTCTACACCCGATCCTGCCACGAGTGCCAGCGACGCAAGAAACCGCCGACGAAGCCGGCAGGTCTCCTGCAGCCGATTCCTCCGCCAACTACACCGTTCCAGCAGATCGGAATGGATCTACTTGGTCCTTTTCCGCCGTCGACCTTGGGAAACCGGTGGATAATCGTCGCCACAGATTATCTCACGCGGTACGCAGAAACGAAAGCCCTTCCTTCAGGGACGGCTGTTGAAGTCGCCAAATTTTTCATCGAATCCATCGTCCTCCGGCACGGCGCCCCCGAAGTTCTGATTACAGATCGCGGATCATCGTTCATGGCACAGCTGACCCAAGATATCCTCCGGCTCAGTCACACCAGCCATCGTCGCACTACTGCGTACCACCCACAGACCAACGGGCTGACGGAACGACTCAACAAGACAATCGCCGACATGATTTCTATGTACGTCGACGTAGAGCACAAGACGTGGGACGAGGTGTTGCCCTACGTCACGTTCGCCTACAATACGGCGGTGCAAGAGACCACTGGATTCACACCTTTCCATCTGGTACATGGTCGGAAGGTAACGACCATGCTGGACGCGATGCTGCCCCATGAGCCAGCAGACAATGAAAGCGACGACGCCCAGGTGGTTGCTCAACGGGCCGAAGAAGTCCGCCAGCTCGCCCGACTCCTGATCCAAGACCAGCAACGCGTCGACGCGGGCCGCTATAACCTTCGTCGCAGGGACGTCCAATTCCAGCCCGGAGACAGGGTGTGGGTGTGGACGCCCATCCGTCGCCGTGGCCTCAGTGAGAAATTGCTGAAACGATACTTTGGACCGTACAAAATACTTCGTCGCCTCGGGGAGCTGAACTACGAGGTGATGCCCGACGGGACAAGAACATCATCACGCCGCCCACCACGGCCTGAAGTCGTCCACGTCGTGCGCCTGAAGCCATACTACGCCCGATAGGACTGTTCACCTTATGCCTTCCAAATGACTCTTTAGTTTACCGTCCTTTTTATTTGCTTTGTTTTGTTTTGTGTTGCATCGGGGCGATGCACTTTTTAAAGGAGGGAGTAATGCCGCGAGCGCAGCTGACCAAGCAGGCAGCGCGCTCGTGGCCTAACGGTTATCGCGCGTGCCTCCCACGCGAAAAGCCAGGGTTCGATCCCTGGGAGCGACGCATCTTTTATTATTCCTGCAATCTAGTTTTCTGGTAAATTCGAGAATCCTGTTGCGTGTTCGAGGTCCGAATGCTCTACGCGTCGAACATTCTACGCTGATTATTCCAGAAGCTTACGCATGTACATAAGGGGCTCCGCGTGGCGAACCGGGGTCAGTCTCGCCCCAGCGTTCGACTCTGCTCTACGCCGATTTCGACGCCCGCGACGCTCTGTTATTATTTTCTGTACCCTTTCATTTTTGGCACAAGTTCGCCACATTAAACGTTTCTTTCTTCCTGTTTATTTATTGTTCTTTTGGTCACCACCCGTGACAATATGCATAAAAAAACAGCCTCCTCGTGCACACAAATTATCCTACTAATTATAAAGATAGAGCAGCCTAAATAGCCAGGTTAGTTCACCATGAACTTTAGAGTGTAAATATCTATTTGAATCACCAATAGCTAAGAAACATTTTATACAACGATAAAAAAGCCTGTCGGTATTTTTAAAATTGCATTTTTTGTTCTGTATTTTTTTAAATTGTAGCATTTATTTTGCAACTAACAAGATTTAGTCACTTTGTACACCATCCGAAACCGCCGTGTAAAATTGCATTGTGATTTGCCAACTGCAAGAGGAAAACTTTGGCTGCAAAAACTGTGGAAACCGGCAAACACACAAATTTGAGAAAAACGCATCTCAAAGCTTCGTTTTATGCGATACACCAAACTCCTCACTCAAACAACTTGAAACTTCGAGATGATACGTTCCCAAGTGTCTATCTCTGAACCCCCAGACTAGAACTCTCCAGCAGCCTTGCGGCCTCACGGTCATGACCGGCGCCAATCGCTCGTGCTGCAAGCAGTACCTTTACGTTGACCGCGAAAGTCTCGCGGGCGCTTCCACTACATCGTTCCGGGTCGCACATTCCACGGACGGCGGCGGCCAACACGATGCGATGTGTACGCAGTTGATATAACATCAGAAGGCCACGCAACGTCCGTGAACTTGAGATCCAGCAAAGAGGCAAGACCCTTGCGTTTGTTCTCAACTTCCACAATGGCGAGTTCGCACTTGCCACTCCCCCGCATGTCGCTCTGCTCACAAGTCGAGTCAAAGTTTCACTTTCGTAAATAACGGCGTTTCCGCCGCTTCCCTTCTCAACGGTTTCGTTAACGCGAGATGTCATCAGCTTCCTTTTCGAAGCACGAACGTTTCAGATAAAGCACGTCTGATATGTCCTTGTAACTTTGTTCCAGATATTGCGAGCCATTCTTGTGAACCCTTATAGAATGTCATTATACCGGATGATTTTTTTTTTTTTAATTCCAACAGATTTATTACAATAAATTCTTAAACGATGTACTAATACGGTTTGTGCAGGTGAGTTATACGGCCACGGGGACATTATGTGGGTGGCTAATCTTTGCTGTAGGTCGCCTAATTAACTATAATTTGTTAATTACCTTTTTAATTAGTGAAACTAGACATATGGTTCCAATTAAAAACTTAGCGTCATCGAAACCCACTAAATCAACTCTTTTTAGAACAACTTGAAGCTCGTGGGAAACTCGGGGGCGCGCCAAAGTTACTACTCGTGAAGCAGGTGCAAAAATAGCAGCGGCGGAACGCGATAATAGGGAGTTTTCGTAAACCGCGTTTCCCCCTCCGCTAAGCCCTCCGCAACGAAGCAGCCGCTACTGCGCCTGCGCGCCGATGGCCTTGACTCTAGAGTTCCTGATATCTAGCGGGTTACGGAGAGCGTTGCGGAACGGCGAAAACCATCTACGAAAACTCCCTAATGACCTAATCATCCGCGTTCCGCCGCTGCTAGCTTTGCGCCTGCTTCACGAGTTGTAACTTTGGCGCGCCCCCGAGTTTCCCGCGAGCTTCAGATCGTTCTAAAAAAGTTGATTATAATTGGAACGCTATAACTAATTTCACGAACTAAAAAGTTAATGAACGAATTTTAATTAATTAGCCGACTTATCGCAAAGATTAGCCATCCACATAATGTCCCTCTGGCCATATAACTCACCTGCACAAACCATATTAGTGCATACTTTACGGATTTCTTTTTGTAATAAATTTGTTCTAATTTCTAAAAAAGTCACCCGGTATACATCATATGAAAACAAAAAGCTGCAAGAAAAACACTACTGGCTACACGATATTTTCTGGCTGCTAAGGTATTCGCTCTCTGTTAGACCATGTCGGAAGAAATTTAAAGGTCACCGTACATCGCAAAATTTGAGCGACTAGAGCCCTAATTTCTACCAGCTAACGCTTTAGGACAAATCTAAAATGACACAATCATAAACTATTGCGGCAATGGCAGGCTTCTAAACGTGCCATTGCTATATGTGTTGCTAACAGTGAAATTTTAATTGGTCATGGCACAAACAATAGAACTGTTGAATACAGCTCATGTACTGGTCTGAAGGATTATGACAGCTCTAGATTTGTTTCTCCCTGTACTAACAGAAAGTAAAGATGACAGCAGCACAAACTTTGGTGTAAAAAATGTTTTCCTTGCGGCTTTTTTTTTTTTTTGTACGTGACGTTTAAGCAAGATTTGTGGTGGTCTTCAAGTACGACTTAAAGACATCCCGAATAATGCGTTGCTTTCTTTCGGTCAGTGACACCTTCCCTGAGTGAATGAATGCACATGTAAAATAAACACCATAGCACTAACTCGTGCCTACACGAGTGTCAGACACATTATTACTTACTTTACTAATTTGCCTAAAACGTCGCTTGAAGCTCATTTATATTTGTTGGAGCTTCGAGATGAGACCACCGAGGTTCCGGCACTAAACTTGGAAATCAAATCGAGACACCTTTTGCAGTTTCGCTACTCGGTGGTTTTCCGGTATCAGAAAGTGCTTCAAACACGATTTCATTGGTCGGGGCTCGGACGCGCTACAGCATATGTATATACTTTTTTTTTTTTTTTATAAATCTGCCAAGCGAGTTTCTTTAAATATATCCAATCAAGATCTGAATGAAAAATGTCGGAACTAGTACAGATCTGAAATTGGGTGTGAACACATGTTAGAATTATTCTGAACAAGTGATTGCTCATATATACTAAATGTTTTCTGCTTAATTTCGAATCCAGTGTCAATGAAGCATATTTAATGCGGTCTTACCATAATCCAGAGCTCCCTACCGTACCTAGCCCTTCGGCTCCAGTGATAGATTATAATTAATTCATCGTCACAATCGAATCAAAGCGGTGACGCAGGCGAGTTGGTGCATTCTTACAACATTGTAATGCAGTGCGCAATAAACAAGGACGGAGAAGGCTGTAGACAAATCGAGGGCTGCGCTCGTCCTACCCACTGCCGCTTATGCCCTCGATTTGTTTGCTTTTTTTGCACACTGTAACACGAAGTCGCAATTGAAATACAGAATTTTATAGGACATCCCCTAGTACGCAATGCCAATATGCACTGGGTGGTTCGACATTGCAAATAAAATAAAATGACAAGTCGGCACTACATTTAGGCTCATCAAACACAGGTGCGACACTTTTGTCGAAATAAAACAATTAAAAAACCGACAACGCTTTGTTTTTTGCACGCTTTGAAACTTGATAAAATAAGCATATCAAGAGTAAAATGACAAAAAAAGGAACACAAGCGATTTGTTTTAAATTATCCACAAGTTTATTATACGGTTACACACAACACCCACCCAATGCCGCAAAAAAGTGCGCCGAAATGAAACTGTTCAGTTGGACGGGAATAAAACTGCGAAAAACGCTTGAGGGCTTCACGCCTCGAATAAGAAACCATGTGGCGAATAACCATACCAACGGCGGTTCTTGCGCCACAGCGATTGTAGACAAAAACCGACAGGAACAAAGCAAACGTCCGTCGCCAAAAGGTTCGTGCGGGTAAAGCGGGTATTTACGGTGAGAACAAGGAACTCCGAACATGTGATGATGATCCGAGATCACTGGGATCACACAGCACAATCCCAAGTGAAGCTATTAGAAATACTCAACGTCGACAAGCACAAACGCATCAACCACCGCAGTCGCCCGGCACGAATGCGAAGTCGGCGGATTCGCTTGACGTGGTGACCATCGCATCAACAAAACGGAACAACCGTAACAGCCGCAACTGTCGGCGCGCGGGCGCTCTGCATCATGCAGCAGGTTCCTCACCCTATAACAGTGCGCGAGGCCCGCTTTCAAAACTCTCGAACCATACCAAGGGAACTTTTAAACAAAGCAAGGGCCTTCGCTGGAACGATATTTTTAGACGTAGGAAGAATGTGGTCATCAGGTTTCCTTTTTTTGTATGTGTTTTGCTGCTCTTGCCGGCGCCTCTCTGAACGTTGGCCGTCTCCTTTGGTTGTATTTGTTCTTGGTTTATTTGTCTTGTTTTTGTTCAGCCTGCGTGAATTTGCCGCCAAAGGATTATTGGGAACGCAACAGAAGTAAAAGGAACAATAAAATACACCTTCTCGAGGTTTTAACTGGATTGGCGCGGAAGTACAGCAGGGTAAGTGGAACGATCCGTCTTATCCACATAACACCTACGGGTTCCACATAACAAAAGCAAAAATAAACGAACCGGACTGGTGTTCCACATAATTACCTGATTCATATAAAATGTTGACTTGTTTCAGAAAAATTATGTTGAACGTTAATTTACCTGGAACCTATGTGGAACCAGATTAAGAGTGTGAAGCGGAACGGCAGCATCCGACTTTACGGAGATTTCAAGGTCACGGTGAACCGGGCGTGCCGAACGGAGCATTATCCGTTTCCACGCGTGGAAGATATTCCGGCAGCGTTAAATGGTGTGAAGTGTTTTCCACACTTCACTTACGCCACGCGTACACTGTAAAAAAAAAATATTATGTAAAAAAACAGAAATTGTCTGGCAGCTGGCCTGCCAGAACCTTTCTGTAAAGCTCTGTTCTCTGTTTTCAATTTTTTCTGTTATTTAACGTACTTTTTCTGTTCCTAACTAACAAATAATTTCTGTAAAATTACAAGGTCTGTGAAACTCCTTTCACGGAACTTGTGATTTTACAGAAATTATCTGTTAGTGAGAAACAGAAAAAGTATGTTAGATAACAGAAAAATCAAAAACAGAGAACAGAGCTTTACAGAAGCCAGCTGCCAGACAATTTCTGTTTTTTTTTTTTTTTTTACACAACTCAAATCTTAGAAAAAATGGTTAAAGTGCAGGCGAGCTGGTGTAAGTTATACTTGATGATGAAAACCTGAGACTGGTTTGAAAAACAGAAACTCGTGAAGGAGGAAGAAAAAGGGACAAACAACGTCTCAAAACGGAGTCGTTGTCTGTCCCTTTTTCTTCCTCCTTCACGAGTTTCCGTTTTTCAAACCACAATCTCAGGTTTCAATCTTCATGTATAATCAAATCTTAGCACAGAAGATTTCTCTAAAATTACAAGTTATGTTAGACCAATCTCAGAAAAATAACAGCACAGACAGTTTATGTAAAATAAGAAGTTCCATCAAATCAGGTACAGAGAAATACGATGGGTGATAATTCGTATAAAATTACAAGTTTTGTGAAATCAATGACTGTAAAAGCCCACCTCACAGCTGATATATTGCAACGCGACAGCTGTGTTACTAGGCCTCAAAGCTACTGAAGTATGCATTGTAGCAAATGTAATTGGATGTATTTTATTACCTTTGATAGTATGCACGCTTTACTACCTAGATGCCTATGTACACAACTGTCGCGTAGTAATATATTAGCAGAAAGGTGAACGTTTGCTGACGCCTTGTTCCACCGTCAAATATCAAATCTGCCAAATTTAAAAATAATTGTAATGACTACTTTATTGCGCCCGTTAATAAGCTAAAATGTAAGCCACTTATCAGGGAACAGATGGTTGTGAGAGTTTAAATTTGCCTGTTCGACATAGTGCACCAAACAACGAGGGCCAAGTAACAGGGGAGAAGAGACACGGCGCAGGGTTGCTTTTTAGTTTGCCGTTTTCTTTTTTTTTTTTAACGCTTCTCTCAGTCTGGGCTGTGTTACGTCTTCTTTTTTTGTCCATCCTTGTTTCGTATTGTACCTGCATCAATCACATATTCTCTGCAGAAGAATGTACTCAGATAAATTACAATGAAATATCAAAACCTTTATTAAAGGGGCCCACCAACAATTTTTGACTGGTTTGAAATTCGCGCTGAAACGGAGCTCCATGAAAGCAGGAACACCGAGGAAAAAAAATATTACAGAAATTCGCAATATTTTGTGAGTTATTAGCAAATTAAATATTGCAGAAAACAACTTTAAATAAGCAAGACATTGCGCTTCATGACGTAAAATGAAACAGTTTAGCGATTAGAGCAAAGCGGTTGGCCAATTGGAAGCGAGTTTGGTTGATAGCCGGTCGGCCCGGTCGGCCATTAGGCCTCGCTGCAACCATCGTAGCTTTGGAATCGGGTTGCCATCATCGATGAATTTACCGGACTTATCGGATTTTGAGCGCCGAATTCTTAAAAAGGAGTGCGGAGCTGGGCGTCGCGCCGTACGAGGGCACACCAAGCAAGCGCCGCGACGAGTCCGCTTCGACAGCCGCGGAAGCTTCGCCTCCCGCAACTCCGCCACCGGAGCCACCTCGGTGAGTAGGAGGTACTCCGCCGGTGGGAGGTGCGCATGAGCGACGAGGCGTTGTTTTCGCCCTTTTTTACCTTTAATTTGCAACTTTATTAGCTCTATAAAAACGAATTTTTAGAGAAATAATGACGGTTAACGTGTGATATACTTTATTCCGCTTCAAAATTTCTGGGACGGCTCTCGCCAATCACGAAACCCGGTGAATGTGACGTATAGTGAAAGGGAGCGCCGTTATGCGCGCGCATTCGGCACCTCGCGGCGCCACCGTCAGAGGAGGTGTTTCCGAGTTGTCAAATTAAAATATGATGCGCTAATATTTTTAAACTCTTTCGTTGTCCACTGGGTTTCCGGGACCACTAGCGTGGAGAAACCGCAAAAAAAAGTAGACGCTCAAATACTGTTGGAGGGCCCCTTTAAAAGAAAACAAGAAAGCAAATATTAAGCCGGTAGGGCGCCTGCATGGCACATGTGTCTTCATGTTTTGAATGTTTAGAAATCATAATCATGCAATGCTAGCTGTCACCAGTGCTGCAACCTTGGGCGTCAAGCAATGTTGTTTGGATTTCGTTCGTTGAACCTTCGTGCCTTTTCCTGGGTTTACTGCAGCGATGGCCCTGGAGCAAGAAACAAAAAGTCAAATTTGGGGTTTTTACGTGCCAAACCAATGACGGGCATCTGGCACGCCGCAGTGGAGGACTGTGCATTAATTTCGACCGCTTAGGGCTCTCTTGACGCGCAACCCAAAAGTTCGGTTACACGGCGCCTACTCTCCATTAAGCCTCCCTCAAATAGACCGATCTCACCAGGAGTTGCGCGACACCACCGCTGCCGCGGTGCATTCTAGTACCTGTAGTTCTCCCTAGTACTACGGCCGTTTGAGCGTGCGTTGTATGCCCGGCGTTTGGGAGTTTCCGCGTTAGCACGAGACTTTTTACCGGGTGTCCGCTCACGGTTTTCAATGGGTGACTTCCCCTGTTGTGTGCAGGGCTGCCACAAAATAGCACCAGACAAAAAGGCATAGGGTTGTATGTCTTCCCGACAGGGCATCTAAAAGGTTGAGCGACTTTCAGGAGATGCACACAATCACAATAGCCTATAAAGCTCATAAACAGCGCAAAACAGATATTTGTGGTCGCTTCTTCTAATGACACTTAACATACTAACATATATGAACATCCTTATTGAGTAGGACTGGCCTGGGACTTGGTTACCGAGTTGCGTGCTGTATACAACGGGTCATGCGGTGACAGTCAGGATCGCCTATGTCTCTTCTCGAAAGGAGAGTGCCTTTCCCTTCCACTAACTGCTGCGTGCTGAAGACAGCACGCACCAAGGTACAACCAATTTCAATCCATCGGTAATCAATAATTCGAAATCGGGAAAAGTGAAAAATGTTCCTGTTTATATATTTTTTTTTATCTGAACTTAAGAGCATTACGGCCCTCATAAAGGCTCTCCTGTAACTGCTGGAACGCCGCTTTGTTGTTTGCCACTGGGAGTTATACACGACACAAAAGTGCGAAAGGTGCTGAGTCAATCCTCATCGCGACTCAGTAAATTATGAAATGATGAATAGACACTTTCGTTCCTACCTCTGCATGAACTCCAAACACAGGCTTGTCTCCTTGCGGTAAACGATGCTGAAGGCAAAGTGAGCAAAGAACACCAGCTTGAAGGCCTGGCACGGGCTGGACGTCTGGACCACTGGCTGGCTGTCGATGCATATTGTGAACGACTTAGCAGTCACAAAGGTCCCTCCTGAATGAAATGTGTCTCAATTTAGCAATGCCTACTGTCTGCTAGTGTCATTTGCAACTATACGTTTTGCACAAATGAAAGGAGAGCCTGGCATGTCCCCCAAGTCATCGTCACACGCAGTTTCCTGTTATGGAGGAAGAGTTCCACACATAAATAAGTATTTTGGTTTGTAATTTGGTTTCCTTTACAGGAGAAGTTTTCAGTGGCATAAAAGGCATGCGAGAAGCCGATTGGCCTTATATGTCCGATACTAAAAAGAATCGCCTGTTCAATTTTAGTCCATGCTGTGGCGCAAAGTATGACTAAATATTTTTGAAATGTTGAATTTGTAGGGAGAGCGCCTTTAGAGCGCGCGACACTAGAGCGCCGACGTTAGAGCGCGCGACACGAGGGCGCTGCGACAGTAGCGCGCTTGACACTAGAGCGCACGACACGAGAGCGCATGACCAGTTGAGCGCGCGACAGTAGAGCGCACGACCAGTTGAGCGCGCGACACGAGAGCGCACGACCCATTGAGCGCGCGACACGAGAGCGCAGAACCAGTTGAGCAAACACCGAAAAATGTGTGATGTATCCGCGGCTCCACAGACAGAACAAAATTGTGCGACTCATCGAATTGAAGCATTGGTAATTTTTGATTCATTGAATACGCCTTTAATAAAAAATAAAAATAAAAAGGGTACGACTCTTTCTAACCAATTGTTTACTGACATCGGAGAGAAAAGGGGGCAGGGGAGTGGGCTGGGGCATATAGGTACCGGGAAAGTTTGCAGCTGAGTGGAGCAGTTAGTCTAATGGTGAATTCCGCTCGCAGATCTCGAGCGCTCCAAAAGCGCTCCATTTGGAGCGCGCATATTCCGCTCGCAGATCTGGCTCGAGCTGGTCATCTTCCCCTCGTAGATCTCTGGCAACGCCCGCTCCACGGAGCGCCTCAAACTCCGCCGAACTTGCTCTGCGGGATTTCACAGATCTCTCCGGAAATTGACAGAGCGGCCCACGTGATTTCCTTTGCGCATGCGCGGCGAGGTTGGCGAGGTCGGCGGGCCGGACGGGTCGTCGAGTTGGATCTGTTCGGGTGCATCGGTTGTTTACAAGGGATTGTGACGGCTCGAACGCTTCTACCTCGCGTAGATCAGGGATACAAAGCCGGGACTGTGGAGCGTGGTAAATCGTAAGTGCTGACATCTGTGATTGTGAGAGGAAGAACGACAGGAAAGCCGGAGGCAGACGCAAGGTTAGGCCTGTTCATTCCGCTGCCAATGATTGTTTACCTTTTTACACGGCACTCCGCCGGCGTTTTCCCGTGCAATAAAGCAAGAAGAGATTAAGCAACGACCGTGCAAGTGATGGTTTGTTAACTCTGTGTTTATTAAAGTCGTACCAGAAATCTGAACTCCACCGCTGGCAATCGCTGTCCGTGCCCCGCCGCTTCGACGCGGCCGAAAGGTATGTGACGGTGCCGAACGCGGACGTCTTCGTTATTTGCGACATGAGCGCCGTGGTACGTATAATTTCGCCCGGCCTGTGTCGCGCGCGTGTTATTTCTGCGTCGGAAAGATCAGTCGGCTCAGGCGTTGGTGGGCTTGTCAAGTCGGCGCCTGGTCAAGTTCGAGCAGCGGCCATTTTGAACGGCGGAGGGGAAAGCGATGGGGAGGGGTGTGGGGGAGGTCGCTCCAAAAAGGCGAGTTTATCTTCCCCTCGTCGATTCGGAGCGGGTCCCACGGAGCGGAATTTTGCCTCCCTCGCGGATTTTTGAAAGCGCTCCGGATTTACGAGTGGAATTCACCATAAGATTTCTTCACAGTGCTGCGGTGCGCCTCTCGGATATACTATAAACAATTTTTAGAGCGCAGCTCTTAGGGGCCCGTTTCCGGCTTGAGCGGCGTCGCCGCCGTCGCCGTCGGCGTAACCGCGCGGTGCATGTTGGGACATGCACCGCGCGAGCCCTTCCCCCCCCCCCCCCGAGGTCACGTGACCCCCCCCCAAGGTCACGTGACCCCCCCCCCCCCTCCGGTGGAGATTGAAGGATGAGGGGAGGAGAAGAAGGAGGGGTATACCCTCCCCTGAGTACCCTTCCCTCTTCCTCCTCCTCAAGAGCTGCGCTCCAATTCGGCGTTACAGGGAGTTGTAAACGGCTTTCATTTTTTTTTTTGCTATATCTGGTCTATTCTTGACAGGCATTTCGGCTCCGATCTATTTGGTGGCTATTTAGACATCCCTCGCATAAGTTTAAATGGTATTCTGACGTCCATGTCCGTAATGAAGAAAGATCGCCGCTAAAACGTATCAGTAAAAAAACTCATCGAAGGAAAGCTCAGCGCAATTTTATCGCATGCAGATCTTTTCAGCCTTTTAACGGATACAGGAAAACCTCCCCTGAAAATCTGTGATATACAAAATCAAAGACTAATGAAGCCTTCATTAGTTCTTCGATTTAGAAAACGATAGAGAATAAGTTATAAAAATTAGAGAAAAACATTGCAGCTGACCTAGGCTAGGTCAGCTGCAATCTTTGTTTTTTTTTTCCTGCAAAAATGAACGTACAGATATTATTCTTTTTCTGTTAGCTTTTTGTAACACTTTTTGGTTTGTCACACGCAAACATTTCGTCGACTCATTTCGCAATGTCATTGCTGAATTCCGCGGAATAAATCCCTGCCAATTTTATATAAAACACGCGATGACCGAAAGAGTGGCCGGTCCGGTGGGTCCACTCGCGCTGGACTGGTTGTGCGCTCTCGTGACTGGCGCTCTAAGTACACGCGCGCTAACGTCGCAGCGCTCTTGAGTCGAGCGCGCTAACGTCGCGGCGCTCTAGTGTCGCGCGCTCTAACGTCGCGGCGCTCTAGTGTCGGCGCTCTAGTGTCGGCGCTCTAATGTCGGCGCTCAAGTGTCGTGCGCTCTAGTGTTGTACAGCCGAATTTGTATAGTGCGTAGGCTTTGAGGAATTTTTTTTTTTTCTTGAGTGCTAACATATATAATAAGCGTAAAAAAAAACATTCCTTAGCAGAGAAGGCATTTACCCGTACATGAGAATGTTCATTTCAATACTGTGCACAATATAGTCATGTGTACACGCTAAATTACAAGGTAACCTGCTAGGAATGCTGAGAAAAAATAGGGTTCCAAAATCTTGCTTGCAATGTTTACCTCGATTACTTTGTTGAAGAGGTCCTTGTCTTCCTCGAAGATGGCCAGCAGTTATAGAGGAGCATCTTCATATTCGACTGCTGTAGACTTCCTACTCATCTTTGCGGCTTCAATTTCTTGCAAGCATGCCCTCACGCTTGATAAGTCAGGAGTGAGTAAAACAGAGCATGGTAAATAATTATTTTCACGCGAACTGGTAGAATTCGGCTGAGGCGATACGTTAAACCAACAACGCGTGACAATATAGAAACCAAATAATTTACATGGCAATCCCATAACATATTTTCAGAAAAAAAGACACCCTAGTGTTTTAAAATTATCCACGATCTCTATCGGACTTGAGCTAAATACTATAGGCCTTGGCATAAAAATTAGTTTATTTTTTGACGAAAAAAAATAGCCTTTGTCTATTCAGAGTTAATAGTTAGTCCATTTTCTTTTGCCCAAGCCGCCAACCTTGACAAACTAAAATTAACAGCATCCACAATTTCATCGCTATTTAAAGAGGAAAAAAATATACTGGTGCCGTCTGCATAAATTACAAATTTAGCAACAGGGTCTATATTTACATTGTCGTTTATATACAGGTTAAAAGGAAGTGGCTCTAAAATACTCTCTTGTGGAACCCCTGAAATTATATGTTCTCTATCGGAGGAAAGACCACTAATGTTAATATATTTGAAGCGGTGACTCAAGTATGAATTTAGGAGTGATAACGGCAACCCTCGATTACCATAGTAATTAGGTTTACAAAGCAGAATGTTATGATCCACGAAGTCGAAGGCTTCAGTACTATCTATGAATACGCCAGCAACCGTTCTTTTTTCTTCAATTTTTTTTAATATATATTCTTTCTGGGACAAGAGGGATAATTCCGTGGAACGATTTTTTTCTGAAACCAAACTGCGAAGATGAGAGTAAATCGTGCTTATTCGCAAATTGTACGAGACGGGACTGTACTACTTTTTCGGGGCCTTTAGAAAATAAGGCAAGAATTGAAATCGGTCGATAATTGCTGACATTATTTTTATCTCCTTTTCTGTGAAGGAGAGATACTTTCGCCACCTGCATCGCCGTAGGAAATACTCCAGACTAACTTCCTAGCAAGATACGCGAAAGACACCGATCACCACTGCATCATCTGTGCTCTAACACGCTTGTATACCCCTAGCGTTGCTTCCAGTCGACACTTTCTTAAAGGGGCCCACCAACAATTTTTGACTGGTTTGAAATTCGCGCTGAAACGGAGCTCCATGAAAGCAGGAACACCGAGGAAAAAAAAATATTACAGAAATTCGCAATATTTTGTGAGTTATTAGCAAATTAAATATTGCAGAAAACAACTTTAAATAAGCAAAACATTGCGCTTCATGACGTAAAATGAAACAGTTTAGCGATTGGAGCAAAGCGGTTGGCCAATTGGAAGCGAGTTTGGTTGATAGCCGGTCGGCCCGGTCGGCCATTAGGCCTCGCTGCAACCATCGTAGCTTTGGAATCGGGTTGCCATCATCGATGAATTTACCGGACTTATCGGATTTTGAGCGCCGAATTCTTAAAAAGGAGTGCGGAGCTGGGCGTCGCGCCGTACGAGGGCACACTAAGCAAGCGCCGCGACGAGTCCGCTTCGACAGCCGCGGAAGCTTCGCCTCCCGCAACTCCGCCACCGGAGCCACCTCGGTGAGTAGGAGGTACTCCGCCGGTGGGAGGTGCGCATGAGCGACGAGGCGTTGTTTTCGCCCTTTTTTAACTTTAATTTGCAACTTTATTAGCTCTATAAAAACGAATTTTTAGAGAAATAATGACGGTTAACGTGTGATATACTTTATTCCGCTTCAAAATTTCTGGGACGGCTCTCGCCAATCACGAAACCCGGTGAACGTGACGTATAGTGAAAGGGAGCGCCGTTATGCGCGCGCATTCGGCACCTCGCGGCGCCACCGTCGGAGGAGGTGTTTCCGAGTTGCCAAATTAAAATATGATGCGCTAATATTTTTAAACTCTTTCGTTGTCCACTGGGTTTCCGGGACCACTAGCGTGGAGAAACCGCAAAAAAAAGTAGACGCTCAAATACTGTTGGAGGGCCCCTTTAAGGCAGTTTCTTAAGGCAGCGAGAAAACGCGCGCGGCCCGCCCGTAAAGTCGCAAAACATCTCGATCGCCATTATTTTCTTCTAAACAAAAACTTGGTCCCCGCGCCATTCTTCGCGGCTTGTCGCGATCCAAACGAACGAATTAATCTGAAGCGGCACATTTATTCACGTCCGATGCCACGCTTTCGCGCCCCCATTCTTCTCTGCAGCGCACCGCCAACTCAGCGGGACCCAGATATCCCCGTCTTGCCTTTTGAGCGCGGCAACGTTGCAGAATGAAGGTCAATACGATGACTATTACGTCAGCAGTCAGCTGTTATAACGAGATGATCGTCTACAAGAATTGTGCGTACCTGCATGACGATAAGCTTAGCTGCAACCAAAGCAGACGACGCGCGCCTTTTGTCGTCTGTCACAAATCTATTAGACGTTCTCTGCTACTGGCCCACGTGACCTTGAATTCTCCGCCGTGTCTGCGTGTGTGCCTCACCGGGAAACCGACGTCGCCTCCCTCGCTCATGAAGAGCAGAAAGGATATTAGGAAAAGGCGACAGGAGACAATGGGGGAGGGGAAGATGGACGCCCCACTTGTGGTCAGCGCTTTCATCGTTTTCGCGAAACTTCGAGAGGCGCGGTCGGCGAGGACACGGCGGGGGGCAACAAAAACGGGTGCGAACGTCGCGGTCAGTGCTTCCCGCATGGGCGGCAGCCCGCGGCGTGCGGCGAACTTTCGTGCCGCTGTCTGGCCCGGCCAACCAAAAAGAGCGGGAAATCTCGTAACTGCTCGAAATAGTATGAAAGAGCACGCGACCTTGAGGCAAAACGCTGAGGTTCACCGCTCCTCACGGTAAGGTAAAGCGCGCTCCAAACCAAAGCTTCTTTTTGCGGTTGTAGGTCGTGCGGCTCCGGATGTGACGCATTTCGCGTCGTTTTTGCTGTTTCCGGGCGCGCCTTCTGAGTCAGAATCGTGCGGTTTGGTTTGGACGGTGAAGCTTCGGGTGAACGCGCACGGGCGCACGCAGGCACGAGCGCACTCTGGCGGTGAAGTGACGACCAATCAAATTCAGCTTTGGTCCCGAGCTGGTGTCCAATGAAAATTAATCTGTGGGATCGGTGCGCTGGTTGCGCCGCGCCGTCTTCATTCCTTTGCTTTTGTGATGGCATCTCGTGTGGATCCCCACGTACGAAGCTGGAATTGCTGAGCATTAATGAACCTTTGTGTAGTAAGGTACGTCAGCAATGCAAGAACCGTCAACATGACTCGGCTGACTGCTTTCGCGGCTGCATGTGAGCAGTACTTGAGGAGTATGAAGAAGAAGAAGCGAAGGGCCATCCGCACGCAGTTGAGGTCTAGAAAGACGCTCGGCGAGTACGCCGCCACTGTGCGACAGATGTACCAGGACCCGACGGCCGGGACTTCTTCGAGTCCTTCTGTATGTCAAGAACCAAGTAAGTTATGCTAGCTTTTATTTGGTATGTTTAGTATATTTTTCATCATATGTACCACCGTATAAATATAAACGTGAAGCGTGCACCATCTCAGTGAATTAAGGTACTGTACTTTCGCTAGACGGCAAATTCACAAGGTTTAGTCTTGTAATACTAACGTCTAAACGCTTGGCTGACTACATGAAGGTACCTTGCTTCCCCCAGCTGTCGCGATCGCGTGCGAGACAAAAACAAGCGCTGTCTTTGCCTGTGTGTGCTACCATAGGTACTATCAGGTGGGTTTAAAGACTCCTTGCACTAAACACCGCAGGTATACTCGCTACACTAGCTGTCCGGCATGCTTTGTACAGGTGAATAATCACAATCAGGGATCACTGCTTTTGTCACACCTAACGCAAACGACTGAATTTTCGTGAATTGGTCCCAGAAGCTTCTGCCCGATGGAACGGGTCGCTTTGAGAAATTCGTCAAGTATCGAGCTATTGCAAATAGTCCTTTATAGTATTTGTGTAGGTGCAAGCTTTTTCAGTGCATGTAACGATGTGTAAGAATCGGTCATTTTTTTGCACTTTTTTTCTAGTGCTGTATATCAACAGTTCATGTGTGTATAAATGCTTTCCTGAGTCCCATCTGTTCAATAGTGCATGTAGCCAGTTGTGTTTGTGTATTTTCAAGGTTTGAGCATCTCCTGTCTCGTTGCTCCACTGCTGACCAAGGAGACTACGAGCGCCGACAACACTATCTCTGCAGGAGAGAGGCTATGCCGTCAGCAACGGTAAAGCGTTCTTCCATATTCCACCTAAATCACAAATTTCAAGGATCTTTATCAGAAGCCAAGCTTTGTCATAGGTCATAGGCATGCCATCTTTCCCGTTAACTGCATATAGTATTTTCAGATGCAATAAAACTCTGTATGCAGCGTATGGTCCTTACAGTACACGGAGAGATATATCCACATGCTCCGTCAAATACCCTTTAGCTAACACTTGCGAAGCCGGAGCGGTAAATATTTAGCTAACACTTCGGAAGCCAGCCAGGGTTGTAATTACGTTCCATGTGAACCCCGAGTGAGGCGCACATACTTTCTGCAGCAACACCAGTTTGGGTTCCGGATCCCACCCTGACACAGTTTGAGGAGGTCCACGTTGTGCTAACTATTCTGTCCCCTCCTTTCTTACTAACAGGCGTTTGCTCAGAGTGCATGTTCCGATTGTCAGACATTCAACCTGCTTTCACTGCATAATAAATCTCGTGCATGCACTGTATGCAGCATCTGTTGCTTGCTGCCCAAGATGTTCTCTTTTCACTGCATAACACCAGCTGGCCGGGGCACTGTGCTCCTTGGTTTGCCTCGTTGCTGAAAGCGTTAGGGGTGTTCCTTGCTCACAGTTGTCTTGAGCCACATGGCATGCTTGCTTTTCTAACCGCATGTCTTGGTCGTGGGTCTGAGGGTGCTTGCAGGTAAGTTAGGTACGATGTTTGTTCTGCACGTGTGCAAAGACATTGCGAGCTTCCTTGTGAGCGTCGTGTCGACAGTTTCAGATCAGTTTTTTTTCTTTGTGCTCATTGCATATCTCGCCGAGGTACTGTGCTGTTCGAAGATTCCTGTGCTGCAGTGCGACAGGGATCTTACTTGATCACAGCTGTATTGGGCTTGAGTGTTTGCCTTAAAATGCATGCACTCATGTTCCCTGACAATGTCTGGGCACTTCAGTTGCAGCTGTTTCTTGGTAGCAGCATGGGTTTAGTCAGCTTGGGTTACTCTGGGCCGAGTAACCGAATAAGAGAACTGAGCACTTTGTCGACTGCTCAGTTCTGTATTTTGCGTCTAATGCTTGCTTGCGGGAGACAGGAACGCCCTACTACGTCACGGCGCTTCTTTTTGCGCGTCCAGAAAGAAGTTGAAATTTTCCAACTTTTTTGTGCGCGCCCGGAAGGAGCGAAGAAGCGGCGCGACGTCACGAAATACGTCACATCCGGCGGGCGCACGACCTACAGCCGCAAAAAGAAGCTTTGGTTTGGAGCGCGCAGGGACAATGAAGGCGATTTCATTTATTTTTTTTAAATGGTGTTTTTAGGCTTCTTGGGAACCTGGCATACTGCCCAATTTTTCGTAGACATTTGTGACGCATATTTATGTGCCTACAAAAGAACTGAAGAAACCGAAACTGAACTATCTCCATTCTCATTTCTGGGCCTCCGAAAACGGAGGTGACGTAGAAAGTGACGTCATAAGTGAATAGTCGGTATCGGTAGCATTTAGGAGATCGAGACTAGTTACCGCGGTGGGTTATAGCACCGCGGTAGCGCGACTGTTTCGTCGGATCTGTCAACATGACGACAATGCCACTCTCGCGAGCGAGTTCTGTTCGGGCTTCCGTTCAGTGACCTAAAGGCTAACACCAACGGAACGGGAGTACGTGTGTGGCGTTCTTCGCTATCACCCGAGGCCGACGGTGAGCGCCCAGCCGGCAACGAGCGGCCCACTGGCTCCGAGCAGCAAAGCTGTGAGCAACATTCGCACGGACGAGACGAGAGCGGCGCGTTGCCGAAGGACAGGCCCCTTCCCTGCCCGACAGGGACGCGAAGGAAATGCCGAGGGGGAAGCGGCAGCGACCCTGGAACCGGTTCCTCCGCGGGGGACCCTCCCCAAGAAGGAGAAAATAAACAGCACCATTTTTGCTTTCACCAGAGTCGGACGTCCACTCATTTCGTCGTCAAAGAGCAAGAACGATTACTGGTCTTTAGTTGACCGTTTGAACAGCCATCTACGGCGCACACATTTGGCATGACTACCACTTTGCAGAATCCTTCGAGTACCGTGTTCCCAAAGTAAACACGACATCGACGTCTCCAGCGTGCTCCGCGCTGCGTTCTTTATTATTTTTTTCGTTTGCCCATAGTTGCTCGTTGCCCGTTTCGCGTCCAGCGTAGGAATGAAAAAAAAAATAAGTATGTGTTTTATTTACGGTTTAGTAATCATCTCCGGTCCGATTTATACTTTTCATGGTTATTCAAGCGGAAATTAGAACAGTATTCCTAAAAACTGGGAACCAAAACGTGACCGAGGGCACGTCACTCGTTCCGACCAATCGCTCACGCGTCTTTTGTGACGTCGCGCTTCTTGGCCCCGCATCGGTCACGTGAGCTCCGCTTCTCCTGGCTTCTCCCGCCACTCTCGGGGCGTCGCCCCAGTCGATCCCGATACGATTATTACCGCGACTGTTTCATTGATTTGCGCGGCACACCAGCGCCGGTTTCGGCTGAAATTTGGGCAACGTGGCCTGAGACGGGCCTGGAACCCAGTTCAATCGTCAAAAAAATACCCGAAATTGCCTTCATTGTCCCTTTAAGGCGCCGTGTGGCGTTCGCTATGCGGGAGCGTCTTGTTGCGAGCGGCGTTCGCGCCCGCGTTTTCTCGCCAATGTCACCGTGCCTTAAGGTACCGCGGAAACCCATTTCGATTGCGTGTTCTAGTTCGTGCTCGGGCCCATAGGAAGACTTAAGCCAAACGGAACAAAGCAGTGTCCCCACGAAACCGCTAAAAATGCACAGCATTCACCTTACGTCAGAAATCGCCTAGCCGGGATAACCAACGTCCACGAGGAATCGTTATCCGGCATCTAGCTTGAAAAATAAGCTCCGCACCAAAATTAAAACCGAAGAAAACACGGCGCGCGTTAATCCTTGCACTAAAATTACACATAAATATAGTTTTATTCTCTCAATACACAAACAAACTATTAATGTGTCAAATACGTTCTCAGAACCGCTCTTTGTGGAGTGGAGAACACTTGGTTATCCAAAGAGGTAAAAACAGAAAATGTCTGTTTTTTTTTTTTTTTCTTGAACAGGTTTTGGTTAAAGACCATTAACAGACATTTTCTGTATGACAACAGAAAATGTCTGTAAAAATGCTTGTAATCTTACACACATTTTTTAAAGTGTACAACCAGCTCGCTTTGAATGAAGAACCTAGGCAACTCACAACCGTGAACACACAGAAAGGCTTGTTCTGCTTTACTCGACTTCCATTTGGTGCCGTGTTGGCGCCATCCTTGTTTTAGCGCCGTATGGAGTCAATACTACAAGGCTTGTCAGGGGTCCAGGTGTATTTGGATGACGTCATTCTTGCCGAAAAACGCAATGACTGCACTATACTTCACAAAGTATTGCAACAATTCCAAGAGTGCGGGGTGCGGTTGCACCCAAGGAAGTCCGAGTTTCGACAAACGGTGGTGAATTTATCGCGCCACCGAATAAGCGATCAAGGATTGCAACCAAAGACAAAAACACTGATGCGATTCTCAATGTCAAGGCGCCACAAACCGCGGCCGAAGTGAGATCATATGTAGGTTTGATAGCTTACTACCACAA
>JABSTQ010011233.1:695000-830610 GCA_013358835.2 Ixodes persulcatus
TGGATGGTGGGTAGATCTCAATGCTAGATGCCTTGACGTCTACCCACTATTTTTGTTTTGGTTCAATCAGCCAATAAGAGCTCGGCGTGCTGACATCATCGCAACCCTTGTGGGAGAAGCAGACGAACTTGCGCTCTGCATAGTCACTTTTTAGTATTCGGAGAGACTCCTCTTTTTTTCATACGTATAAACCTTTCCAAGAAAGAGCGTATGGCCGGTGCCATTTCCAGTGTTCGTGCGTATGGCGCGTGCTTTGCTTGTTTTCCGGAGCCACGCACACGCGCGTGCTGAGCTGTGGAGATCGCACGCTGGGCTGTGCATTTGTAAACATTGGAAAGGTCTATAGGCGTCTTACGGCCGTCCTTTGAAAACGAGACTATGTCGTTATGTCTGATTTGACAGATGAGGTCACGCCGCGACATTTTCGACAGGTATATTCTTTTTTTTATTTGTGTACAGACAGAGAGCTTGGTTTATAAATGTCGCTCAGCCGTTCGAGATGCACCTCAACAACGATTCAAGCCCTTTTCGGGCGGTCGTTCTGAACCCCAACCCGAAGCTCGCGAGCTTTCACAGAATTCCGGTACTAGTACTGTTCGTTGTATGCCACGATGACCTCGGAGAACGAGTTTGCTTAGTACACTCGGTATGTTCTCACAGGGTTTCCTCAAACGCTATCAAGTCGTTAAAAAAAAGTTTATAGAAGTTAACGGACAAAGTTGATTGCCATTTTTGATAGGTGGGACTGCAGATGGTGCATTTATCGTACTCGAATTTCGTGAGTGTAGGTTTTTAAGAAAACCTCAGATGAAAAAAAAAAAAAGTGTAAACTCTATGCACAAAAAAAAAAAAAAAATGATTGGCGCTGGTGTTTGTACACGTTACCACGCACGCTTGAACTATCATTTAAAGCAATTAAATGCAAAGTTAAATTAAATGTTACACCTCGCCTTTTCACGTTTGACATAGCGTCAGAACTTCAATGCATGACAGGCTCTCGTAGAATAAACCGAATAAATAGGCACCCGTGCGGACAATGTGAGGTGCAGCACCCAATCCAGACTTTTTCTACGTCTGCAATCCCCACAAATCGCCATTTGGGATTTTCTTGATCGTTCTCTTAACTCCGACAACGATACGATACATGCACAAAAGCGTCAGCGGAGCATCGGGTATCGGTATCGGAGACATCGGGGCAATCTTTTCTATTGTCTTTCTATTTGTCGCAGGAAAAAGGATGGGACTTGAAGTCGCTTTCCATCAAACAGTTTGGACAACATTTTGTTTTTCAGAAAGCGGGAGAAACGACAAAAAAGGACAAACAACTGTTACAGGTCTCATTATCCGCTCTTGTACGCCGCAATAGAATGAACAACGCAATTATACGGTAAAACAGTCGGCTTTATTAACCAGACTTCTTAGCACTCGAGGTGCCAGGATTTTCAGAGAAGAAGAAATTCGCGGCAAGGGGTTGCGGCAAAGAATTGTTCTGGAGGAACATCTCGAAGTTAAAGCTCCTCCTATCACTGTACGACACGTCTGCTTTGGATATGTTCTGTCCATTCTGAGCCGCGACCAGGAACACATAACGGTGCGGCCCCGATCCTTCCGGGGGCGCCGGTCCGTTGTACACGACAGCCTCCTCCCCTTCGCCGAACCCGTTGCTGCTCGGTGCGTTCACCACCACCCAGTGCAGCACACTCCTGTAGATCGGTTCAGACGCACTAGGTGCATCTGGATCCACCATCACGAGCGTGTAAGGCGGGGAAGCGTCTTGCGCTTCGAAACTAACGGTGGGTTTGTTGCTCGCGATTTGAGGAGAGATCGTGTTCCCCATGCACACCGCCGTTCCATTGCCGTAGTTGACGTTGACTATTCCCTGGGGCACCTCGCTGATGACGTCTGGCACAACTTTGAACTTCACGAGCGGATTCGTAGCATTTGGATCGCCGGAGGAGGCGTGTCCGTTGGAGCTGTCTTGGCTCGCGAGGCAGGCGGAGAAGAGCAGAGCTAGGTACGCGAACGACGCTCTCATGGCGGCTTCCACACCGGTTGGCGGGCGACTTCAGAGTGCGTGTGCCGTTTTCCCGACCGACGTGCGTAGCGCTTTGTAAAAGCGAGATAGTCGAGACCAGCGCGTACCGCTTTCATCCGTTTCCTCCTGCCACGTCCGCGCTGAGCGAGCGTGACGGAGCTGTTTCCTTTCCTTCCGGCGCCGCCGGCAGCTGCAACGACTGCTTCTTTTTTTTTTTTTTTTTTTTTTTTTTTTATACGGGCAACACTAGGTAAAATTCGCGCGGGATCGTTCAATAGGCGCTGAATAGGCCCCCTTTTAAAAGTGCGCGTCGCCAAGTAGCTTCGCCATTGTTCGGGCACGCACTACGAACACGTGTTGGACACGAGGTCTGCGTAAACGGTCGGCGAGGACTCGGAACCAGAGCCGTATATTAGGAGAGTTTGGACAATAGGCGGAGCAAAGGCCGCCGCCAGCGCCGAATATTCCCCCCACGCTTAGAGCGTAAACTAAATTTGTGACACAGCGTCGACCAATCAGGAGACCTCTACTCCATCTCACAAATGTCTGCAGTGAAGACAAAGGCACAGGCGCGTGAGCCTAGCTCAGCGAAACGCTTTTGTTTGTACGAGACCTCGTGCATAGGAGGCACTTTCCAAAGCCACGCGCTCGTGCCCATGCCTTTGTCTGCACTGCTAGAACAGCGTCCTGAGACTGGCTGAAAGAAAACAGTGCAAAGGGTGGGGTGCGCGAGCGTCTTGAGACGCGGAGTTCCGCTCGGCACGGCTCAAATTATACTTCGTTTCACTTTACCTGCCAGCGAAGCCAAAGCTAGAAGCGCGAGACCAGCGCTTTTTGCATTTCTCCCCAGCTCGCGCGCTCGAGCAAAGCCTGAACGCACGAAGCTTCCGTGCTCGCGCTTCTAGTTTTGCCTTCGCTCGCACATAAGGTGAAACGAAGTATAGTCGTGTCACAAATTTAGAGCACACGACCACCGCTAGGGGCTGTTTCGCGGCCTGTGGTTGGCCCCGAGATGCTCGCCTATTCAAACCAATGTATGGCCGAACTCTCTCAATAAACGGCTCTGCTCGGAACCATTCGCACCCTTCGTGCCCCAAAAAATGGCGATCGCCAATGTTGCTTGACGGGGTTTTGAAAAGGGTTTATTGCGATTTAGAAGCTCTAGTCGTTGACAGCTCTTAAGAGACGCCGGGAGTGGCCCATCATAATAATGATTCTTTATTCGTTCTTCGGCGATCTTACCGACTAATGCCTAAATCCATCAAGCAACAGTACGGTAGCCATTGCTTGGGCGCGTGATTGGATACGAATCCTCGCCGAACTCTGAAGCAGCACTCGTGTCCAATACAAGCTGAGCCGAGTACACGCCGAACTCTGACGCAACCCTCGTGTCCAATACACGCTCAGAGTACGTGAGCAAGCAATGGCGGACAGGCGAGGGTGCGGACTTTTGGAAAGGGTCTATTGCCATCAGTTCTGAAAAATTTTAAAGCTATATTTCAAGACCAATAGCACTTTTTTTTTTTTTTTTTTTTTTAGAATGCTCTGAAGTACAAGAGATAAAAAGGAAAGCCCATCCCATGCATGTATCAGTGACAAAAGAATGGACTCATTCTTCATGAATCGAACCTCCTTACACATCTGTAATTCCCCATCCTCCTCCCTTCTTTTTGCTCTCTCTTGGACAGCCGGCAAACGGCATAGTGAATCCCCTATTCGCCCTTAAGTCGCAAATAAGAGCAAAAAAATATATATTTCAAAAGAAATACCTGGGGCCGCTTGCTAGAAAGTCTTGACTTAAGTCTTGACTCAAGTCTTGACTCAGGCGCCTGGCGGTCTCGGCTGAGACCGTGACTGAGACCAAGACGGATCCAGCACGGTCTCCGGCGCGGTCTTAGCCAAGTCCGGACTTGAGTCAGGCCCCAAGACCGCCAAGAACGGAGTGAGCAGTACCTAGAGAGGGAATCTAGGGAAAACTGAAGAAATACCGGAGAAAACAAAGGTTGCGTTCCAAATCTACTCGAATGAATCCAAGTTACCCTGGCGGATAATGTCACGTGACAACAAAAATCGAGTAATGCTGGACGCGGGCAGGTTTTCGAACGCAAAGGTACAAAACCTCTACCCTAGAGTGAGACCGAGTAAGTTTTGGAACATGGCCGAAGATTCCGGACGTGGAAGTGACCTCCTGTCTAATAGAGCGGTCGGCGACGCGAGGCGGCAAGCGAGAGATCGTCTGCTTCTGCTACGCTGCGATCGGTTTGGGCAAAGAGAAACGACGACAGTCGCAAAACTGCGGCACATGTCTCGTACATACCGTGGTTTCGTGCAAAAAAAAAAAAAGGAAGGGAAAAAGGAGTCAGCGATCCGCGGTTTTGGGTAGTGTTTAGTGCGCACCAACGCTGTCACATTGCTTCGTATCGCCATCGTCTGTCACCACCGTTGTCGACGTCCAGTGCGTACGCCGAATAAAGTTGTCTACAGAAATGCCTGCGTGTCCTTAGATGCCCAATTTTTAAAGAAAAAAAAATTGCGCTGGACGTATTTTCTCGGAAGCATTTGCAATAAAAGTTGATAATTACGTTTTGATCATTAAGTTAGCAGACGACCGTCTGCGTTTGCTGCACACAGACATGGATATCGCCGGTCCATCACGGATGCCTCCCAAGGTAAAGAATGCAAATTGGTCCGTTTCAATTGGTTTACGAAATCGAGAAACGCAAACGTATATTTAAGAACAAACTTAACAGCAATATTACAAAAGCTGCTGAAAAGAAAGCATGGCAGGAGATCGCATCCGTGATGAATTCGCGGCATCCATCGAGGCAGCGCACTGTGCCGCAGATTAAAAAAGCAGTGGCAAAACCTACAATCTCGCAGCCGCGCTGAACTGACCCTCTCCAAGAAGGCAGACTCCACGACCGGTGAGTTTACTATACATGTTTTTACTGCACATAAAAATGAAGCACACATTCTGTGTGCTAAAGAAATTTTTTTTCACTTTCTCATTTTCTTGGCTAAATTATAGAAGCAATTAAGATATCAACCTATTAATACAATCAAATCAAAACAATGAATGTGCTTGCTGCAATCATACAAAATTTAATGCCCAAACAAAATATAGAGAGAACCTTGTCTTCCACAGGCGCAGGGAGCAACGACTACTGACTGACACCGCTGGCTGAAGCTGTGCTGGCGGTCATCGGTACCACAAGCCCCAACCTTCTGGGTATCGAAAGAGTCATTGACACCGACCAGTGAGTTGTCATGTTACCGCTATTTGTACAATGTCTAGCCTTTTGAGATTCACACGATTGGGGGTTCTACTAGCAAAGCTAATATTGTACTCATAATCATATCTGGGGTTCGCAAGTCTTCTGAACATCACAAGCACCGTTGGCTGAGTCTTGAAGGTTTGGGAAAGAAAAATGATCGCAGACTTAGGCTGGTACACTGCTGAGATTGTAGAGGGTGTATCTTAAAAAGGTGTCATGCAATGCGAACAAGACAAAGGTGATTGTGTTTCTACTACACCACCATTACAAAATGCATCATACTCTCATAATTTAAAACTCCAGGAAGCCATGAATTTTGCTTGATTTATCAGAAATTTATCTAAATAATGGTGCAAGATAAAAATATGATTCGCCTTATGAATGGCTTCACGTACACAGAAGATATTTCATGCTTTCCTTTACATAGGCCCACTGATCATTACCAGGTATGCTACACATGAAACATTCGTGAAATGTAAGACATAAGTTTATTTATCCCTCAAGAATGTTCATTGTTGTGGGCGATTGAAACGTCACATGACAACTCAAAACAAAATTCAGTTTGTTCATCAGTTTAAAAATGAGGAAAAAAAAAGGAAGTGAAGCAAACTAGGTTTGATTGATCCTAGCCAGTCGATGAAGATGAAGTGTTTAATTAAATGCAGTTGGTAGTCCAGCGGTTGAATGCGTCTCTCTCGTCCTCCTTACATTTGTATGCTTGGTTTGTTCAGCTGGTGTCTCCTAAATATGTTTAACCAACGTGCTCAACTCTTTCCCGTGGTTGTTCATCAGGTCAAGAAGTTGTCTAGTGTGAACTATTAAACGGGGGACACATGAACAATGAAGCAGGCACTGCGCCACAGTTTTCATAGCAACTTGTGCGGACATTGTGACGTGCCCGTGCTATGCCTATGCCACTTAAATTCAATGCCGTTGTCCTGTTATTCATATTTTTTGTTCTTGCAGCCCTTTTGTTGAGTGCGCTTGTTTCGGAGCACCGGTGCACTGCAGAGGGAACACCCATGGAGCTGTTGCTTCTCTGCAATGCACCGGTGCTCGGTGTATGCCATGCTGCCACATCACACCGTCTGTGCAAGTTACCGTGGAAATTTCCGCATGAGGCCCATTGAGTGCGCTTATCACCGAGCACTGGTGCATTGCGGACAAGCAACAGCTCCATGGGTGTTCCCTCTGCAGTGCACCGGTGCTTGGAAACAAGCACATTCAACAAAAGGGCTGCAAGAACAAAAAAATATGAATTACTGGACAACGGCATTCGGTTTAAGTGGCTTATGAATACACTAAACACATAGCGGGACAATCAAACTTATGAAATTCGTTTGAATTAACCAGAAGTATAATACCCGAGTTTGAAATATTGCAAGACTACCGTATACAGGCTAGACGTTTATGAAGTCAATCCGAACTATGACAAGCAGCAAAACAAATATATTGTTTTATGTTGAAAACTCTACAGCTACGGAGACTCAAAGGTCACGAACACAACATTTGGACCTCATTTGCTTCAGGTCCGTTGTATTGAGATGGCAAGTCAATTGAATGAAGGCACAAAGCTGAGACAGTCTGTTAGTTAAACAGATTTGTTCGAGATTAGGGCTCTCAAATTTCACTCATTTTGTAGGTAGCATTCACTGTCACAGCTGAGTTGGCTGCTGCTGAGCACATGCTGACGGCAAGCTTTTGCAACACTTCCAACATGCGCATTGCATACCATGAGGAATGTCATTTCTGGAATAAAACCAAACCAAAAGGGTGAACAGTATTGATAAATAAAAGAAATCAAAAGTAATCCTGAGCAGTCACTTCAAATATGGTGTACAGTGAGTACAATCTATTAAGCACCGACCAGCAGACACTACCACTAAATTTGGAATCACCCTAAGCACAGCTCCTACTCAACATGGTAGTCTTTTTGACATAAAAAAGAATTGTAGGGACAAGCAACCAGAAATATGTGGCCGGCATCAACACTGCACACTGGATCCGCATGAAGCCAGCTGCTTTCATAACTAATAGCCGCAACAGCCAAGGTCGGGCTTGACCTGCACACTGTAGACTGGCTCTACTAAAGCCCAGCTACTTTCACAACTAATAGCAGCAGTGGTCGAGAACTGAGGAGTTGAGCTTGATCCACGTGCACACAAAAAGCATGAATGAAATACAAATAAGAGTGTTCTCAAATTATGTACAAGCATTGCCGTTCTAGCTTTACGTTGTAAATACAATAAACAATTTTTTTGGTTAGTTTTCTTCAATGTCTTTTTGGTTCCAAGTATGCAAAAAAATTCCACTGCATTATGTATTTTGTTTAGCAGCATGCAAAACTAAAGAAATGATGGCATTATAAAAAAATGCAATGCCGACTTTTACACACTCAGATAACTAAAACTGAAAGTCATTACCGTATAAACGCGTGTAAGGACCGCACCCGCAAAAAAATGTTTGCCATGCGCACCATTGCATTTGAACAGGTCTGTGCAATGTCACCGCCGACGTGGAATACAGTCGGCGTCAAAGCTTTTTTTTTCTCTTTGCAATCCTTACAATCATCTCCCTTCTTGCTGCCTTTTGTCGAAGTTGCTTAAGGCACACTCAGCCAAGACACCTAACTATTCGTCTCCTTTTTTTTGTGTTTGAACAACCTTCATCTATGACCTGCATGACGTCGGCTGCGTGCTTCGCACCTGCTGACGTTGGCTGCGTGCTTCGCATTTTTCTCGCGGTGTGGTGTAACCTTTCAGGATTGCGATCCGTGTCCCAGATGGTGCCACCACTCAACACACAACAGTCACCATGAACGATCTATTGAAACTGTGGCTATTGCCAGAAACTTCCCAATAGGACACTGAAGTAAACATTTTTGTCAGAAAAAAATGAGTGATTACAAGCACAGAGACGTTGGACTATTCAGGAGATTGGGGGGGGGGGGGGGGGGGCGACCGCCCCTTGACAGGTCAGAAATTAAATAGAAATGATACGGGGGAGGGGCGAAAAATCGCCCTCACCACCCTTGCCTTCCCTTCCCTTCCCCTTCGAAGACAACATCACTGAATCCACCTCCATAAGGAATGTGCTTCCATATCAGCCCAAGAAGGATGAATAAAAAAGCTGGGATAGTGTGACAGTGGACCGCTCTATAGAAAAAGAGGGACGAGAAGAGAGAAAAGGAGAAAGTAATGCAAACGAAAGGAACGAACTAGTAAAGTGTTATATGTCGTAAGTGATTTTAATAGTCATTAAAGAACATCACTATATACATGGTGTTCATTTTTAGTTCAACAACATAAGACCGCTAGATGAATTTCAGCATGTTAACCGGGCTGAGCGGACATTAGATGGAAGGATAGCCATCCTAATAAACGAGCAAATAAACTAGAATGAGTTAAAAAAGCTTTAATCAATGGTTTAATGGGTTCTGCTGCAATTGCACTATTGACGGCAAGTGCAATTAGAAAGACTACCCCAGTTTAAGTGTTGTGTGAAAAAGCAACGATCATGCAGTTTTTTTGCGTTTTTATCGCTTAATTTCAAAAATCCACAATCATGGCTATGGCCGCTGAAAGTTTAAAAAGTTAAGGCGGCTCTGACGTCACGGCACTGCGGTGGCGCTGCCGTCGGCGAGGCGCCTATGTGCAGACGCTTCATTTCGCATGAATCTGGTATCTGCGCACGCGCAGTACCCACATCTGGTGCGGGAAAAGACGGTCTTTTCTTGTAAACAACGTGCTCTAATATAGAATAGTGACAGTCTTCTCAGGGCATCTCAAGTGTCACTATCTTGGTAGCGTGACGTCATGCAACCGCCAAGGACAGGTCGCTTTCGGGACAACGAAGTGGAAACAATTTCACCAATCTCGTTTTTTCAAGGCACAAACTTGCGGAAACTGACAAGTGCATATCTCAGAACTCGCTGCCTTTTCCCAGATTGTTTAAATGTTTTTCCCCTACTATAATGGCTACTTTTAAAGTTACAATTGCTCAAGTAACTAAGAAAGCCAACGAAGAAATTTTAATGGATAGCCCTGATTTCAAGACGTTCATCGCCCCCATCTACCTGCACCAAACCCGATTAAAACCGAGTGAAGATGACATTTATGTATTCGTCTTTTCTAAATATATGTCCGAATTAAAAGCAGACACACAGTATAATATTGAAGAGAACCCGGTAATGCCGCCAGCTGCACAGGTTCAGCGCACCAACAATTGCCGGGTTCAACAACCCCTGCCCAACGAACCGTGAAAAAAAAAAAGAAAGAAAAAAAGAGAAAAGTAACAGATGCTTGTAGAGCGAAAGCAAAGCTAAAAGTTTACAAAAACTGAAACTAATGGGAAAAAAAGCCATGGGGAGGCGCGTATAAGGACAAAAAGTGGAACACACGAATCGAAAACAACACGCAAGCGGCTGCTAAATCATCGAGTTTTGCGGAAGGAGCATAAACCGACCCTTTTGCTCTTCCAAGTTGACTTCGATCAGCGACTGCAATGCATCCCTTGCAACTTCCGCTGTTGCTGCTGGTAAGCCTACTTTCCTCACAATCATCTGCAGAAACTACGTTGACTAGCAAGCAGAATTAAGCCAATATGGTCATTTAGGGAGGTTATTCGCTGAAACGTATAGGGATCTTCGATATATCTCGATTGAAGCAGTTATCTAAGACTCTTCACTCGTGTAATCAGCCCTATGTTTGAATTCGTAATTGGGGATGAGACTGAAACGAACTTTGCTCCAAGGGGACTGTACCGTGTCGTTGTAATGACTGTTTCTTTTTTTTTTTTTTTTAAGCTAGCAATTTTTACGACATTTTGATCCCTGGAAGCTCTTTATTATTTAAAGTTTTCGATGCTTGCAGTTTGGGCAAGGCGTACTCCTCGGCATAGCGACAAAAACAACCAGACAGGTGATCACTAATGGGATACCTCCGGCAGGCCCCTACAGGTAAGAAAACAAAACACACATACTCGCGCACAGCAAAGCAAAAATAAAATGAAACAAAAATGCCGCGCAATGGGCCTTTTTAAAATCCCATCAAGCAACATTGGCGGCCGCCATTTCTTGGGCACGAAGCATGGGATTGGATCCGAGTCCTTGCCGAACGCTGACGCAGTGCTCATACTCGTTACGACGCCAAACAGCTAAAGCTCGAAGGTGCGATAGACGTCCGAAAGGTGATATTGCGCTACCTCTCCGGCCTCCTCCGCGACAGGAGGCCGAATAGGTAGCGCAACCTGTCCGCCCCTTTCCCCCTTCTTCCCTCCAGACGCCAACCGTAGTTCGTGGTTTCGCCGCTGCGGTGAGGAGAACCTGAACGTACAAAACTCTTTCTGAAAAAAAAAAAAAAGCATATTTGTGTCGTGCATTTTTTTTTTTAAGACGTTTGGGAAGCGTGACGCGACACCAAGCCGTGGAATTTACTTTCTTGTGGGTCAAGTCTTGACGGTAACCTTATCTGCGTCAGGTTTCGTTATTTCACACGCTGATGTATTTTCATTCATAAACCAATACACCCTCTAAACTAGAGGCTCCCCGAACGGTCAGACTGGACCTGGAAAGGAACTTGCGAGTGTTCCGTATTTTGTAACCTGCAAGTAGATGGTGGTAAGCAGATGTTATTTATAATTTTTTTAGAAACTGTGTTCTTATAGTATATTAGAGGAGTTTTAACAGGCGCGGAACAAAAAATGATGAACTACATAGGATCAAGCACTGCAACTCAGCCGGGTCGAATAAATTCAATTCATATTGGCCTAAAGAAAAGACAAGGAAAGCATAGACAAATCTAGCTACACCCTTCCACTGAGCAACAACACACACAAAAAAAGTGCACGTTTTTTTTTTTTTTTCAATGCTTATTACTATAACAAAACAAACAACATAATATATTTTGCAGATATTCGAAATATCACTTCCTATTTGATCCGAACACTTATTTCAAAAACGTGCTCTCACAACCATTCGGATTTTTCTATCTCGATATACTGTTGAGACCGGTTATAACGAAGTTAACGGGAATCGGAAATCGCTTCGCTATATACGCTTCTTCGTTATAAATGAACTCTTACAAATAACATGAAAAAAAAAAAAAAGATAACACGGAGTTGTCACGGGCACATGTTTCTCGAGCCTGCAGAAAACGGTCGAGGCTTCCCTGCACGCGTCCTCTGTTAGGTCGGAGCCGCTTCTCGGCAACTGCCAGAAGCTCCGATCGAAAAAAAGATCCTGCTACGTACGGACCGTGTTGACAGCTGCGGCGGCAACGCGGAGGACGCCGGCGGTGGACGGCATTCTTTACGTTTATGCGCGCTCCGTCGAGGATGGCACGCTTTTGATTCAAGGATCAAAAGCGTGCCGGGGAAGGCCTTCGTCTCCCCTGTCGAGGTGCTCTCCATCGTTGAGTGGCGATTATTCGCCGAATTGGTGCTTGAGCGAAGTAGACTTTCGCGCAAGAGTGACCTCACAGACCAAACTGCCGACACGGATCACGTAACAAACAAAGAAGCGCGCACGGCACTGGGTTCGCGCTCAAGCTTGTCTGCCGTCAGTGTAGAGAGCCTCGATTTGAGAGATGGGACAACTGCACGATCGGGAGTCACGTGGTTTGTGAGCCGCGTTTGCAAAACGAGCTACAGCATGCAAGGAGTCAAAACTCAAAATCGTTCACCTTCTGCAAACGTGTCCGCCTCTCCGCCCAGTTTCCTCGCCACACTGGCCACGCGACAATCAAATGCAGGCGTACTTACTGTTTTTCTCTTATATCTAGGCTCTCTCCGTCATCTCCACCAGTAGGTTGTCGCTAGCGTTCCGAACCTCGGCATGCCACGACGGCTTCTCCGCGCGCGATGCGGGAAAGCCGCTTCCCAGATAAGGAGCGGGGAGCAGACGCCGTTGCAGAGACTGCCGCCGGCGGCCTTTCCAGCCCCTTCTGCAGCCTCTTCTGGGTGACTTCTTGCGCAGCGCGGGCCTGCGCCGAACGACGCTTCATGGTCCCTTCCCGCGCACGAGGCGAGAAAGCCATTGACGTCAGCCGCCGGGGTCCCGGACTCCAACGGGGGCGGCACAGGCGGCCGCCGAAGGCTGCACCGTCCGACGTCGTCGCGCTGTAAAGTTCTTGGCCGCGGCACCAAAGTGCGGCGGTCCGAGACTTAGTAAACTTTCCGAATTTTATTCTTTTTTTTTTAAATTATCGCGAAATTTCTTTTCGCTATATTTCGCTCAATTTCCTTCGCTAACAACATACAGAAATGCATTGAAAAAGTGCAAACGGGAATGGGAAATCTTGATCGATTCGCTGTAGCCGCTATTTCGTTATAACCGACGTCGTTATAACCGGTCTCGACAGTAAATCGGATCATTTGAAACAAAATATATTCCCTAATCGATATTTTTATCAATATTTGGAGTTTCCGCCATTCGGGACCTTCGTTCGAGATATTTATTTTTAGTTTTAGTTGAATGAAAAATAAAACAGAAAGAAAACATCTTGTTATGGGGGAAAGAAAAATATCTTTCATTTCATCTAAATACACCTCGGTTCTTTGGTGATTCGTAGTAAACTCGTGGGTTTTGTGTAATTACATCGCTTTTCCATGGGTTGGAACCGCTACGATTCCATGGCGTGAACTATGCAGCTCATCTCCGCTATTGAAAGGCCAATCACTCAGTACGTTGATTGACCCCACTTTATATTTTTAATGAGACAGTATGGACCATCCAATACCTAGGTGGCTTTGCACGTTGTCGCGGTTTTTTTTTTGCTTTTAATATTAAAGGTCAGCTACCCACGCTACGTTTTGACCGGGGCTGAACACTATGTTTAGACACGTTGTAATTTAATTATCACTTTTCTTTTTTCTGGTATTTATATTTATAAAAAAACTTAAACTCATTGTTTATTGCTTTCTCATTTTACACCTTTACCGTGTTTAATATATCTTAAACAGGACATTGTATTTTAAGACATTCTATTTCAAGCACACCGTGAGTGCTTGAAATAGAAACACACAAGAGAGTCACGACCGAGAGAATTGAGCGCAGCTGTCTGGATTTCCTGGAATTTTATTCTGAATCGAACTTCATCGACATTGTTACGATTCACGCGCCTGTATAATTGAAGCGTGTGACTTATTTTACAGTCTCCTGGTGGTTCTAAAGTCAGGAATTCTAATCCGTATACTTGGCGAAAACGTCTGCGTGGAATGTTGCGGCTGTGATTGGCCGGCGCCGTGGTTTACCTGGGCGCCATCCAATCAAGCTGGTCGACGTTCTCGCCAACCTTTTCGCCAAGTGCACAGATTAGAGCCCGATCTCCTCAATGTTTCACTAAGACCCGTGCACGAGAAGGTGGTTTACGAGATACATCGCTAGCTTGTGCTCATGTCTACTAATATATAAGATGACTTTTTTCAATGGCAGTTTTTATCAACACACCCGAGCAAGTGGTTGACGGAAGACGCACTTTTAGAAAGAGTGCTTTTGTTGTTGGAATCTAACCAAAGATGCACTGCAGATAGCGCATAGGCGCAACAGGTTTCGGTTACACATGGCGAACTAAAGGTGCGTGTGAAGGCAGAAGTGTTTGCCAAAATAAACCACACCTGCCATTTTTAACTTCCCTGCACTTAAGCCGGAGTCACAAAAGACAATCTGTATGTAGACTGTCTTTTGTATGATGCATAAGTTATACATCATACAAAACGCATTCTGCATATACAGGTTCGAATGGGAGTCACCGCGAAATCCGTGCTTTGAATGCCGCATGGCAATGAGTTCAAGTAGAACCGTAGCCTCCTCTATACTCACAAAGCCTGGCAGTTCGAAGACGGAGCCATAGAGTGCGCGGTCGCAGGTTTGGAGCGCGAGGATCTGGTAGTACAGAGCATTTATCGGGGAACCTGGACGTCAGCGCACAGCTTTTGCAGCGGCGAGGACCCGAAACATGATTTTGAAACCCGACGAGAAAAGAAGCGGTAGCGCGATGAACGCGAGGAGCAGGAGCGGACATTCCATCGCTTGGGAGAAGTGTGTTTCGGCGTCTCGCCACAGCGAGGCGCCCGTCACGTGGCTCTCCTCTTATCCGTTGTCTGCCGCTCTACCTTTTCAATTTCGGCGGCCGCTTCTCGTGGCGATCTGCCAGGCTTCGTCAGTATAGAGGAGGCTATGGTAGAGCACTTGAGAACGCGGCGTTCAAACCGCAGATGTTGCGATGACTCGCGTTTGCAGACTATCATTTGTATGATGTACCAGCACTGTGCCCCCGATTTAAGCTAAAAGTACACGTCAAATGGTATATTAGTGTGTCGTAACACATATTTGGGGAAGTGCAGCATTTTAGAGAAAGTGCAGCTTTCCACTGTACTTACAAAAATACGTGTTATGACATCGACCGTATCCGACGCTACAATACCATCATGAACCTAATAGAGCACCGACAAAAGTTCCACGTAACGATGTATCGTCGTTTTTGTGCGTCCGGCATCACTGTCTAAACCAAGCACGCACAGTAAAAGTGCCGCGATCCGGCGCTGTTCTTATGCGTGATTAGTTTAGCCAATCATGGCAAACGCACGAGGTTGGGGAGTTGGGCGAGTTGGTGATTCATAATGGTTAAAAAGTGCAACAGGACAACGGACAGAAGGAAGACACAGCGCTACTTACAATTGAACTTTATTTTCGTTGTCACTCAATATATACCGGCGCTAACAAAAAAACAAGGTAAGAAATATGTAGAAATACACATTGTGAAAAGGTGATGATACATCGTGACGGGGCACTTTTGACGCGGCTTGATTGAATTCACCTGTCGAACTTAAAAGTGAAACGTTGTAAAAACAGACTTTAGACTCGGTGTACGAACAGAAGGGGACGCGTGTTTTTTCTTCCTCTTTTTTGTTTTTCCGCATGCAGCTACGGCATCCGCGCAGGCGCCACCATGTATCCTTCTGGCAGCGTTGGGTTCGACCCCAACACATCCAAGCTCGTGCCGGGTGGAATCGCTGCGGAGACTCGACAGGCACGTCTCACCCGCCTCCTGTAGCTTTTGTTTTAAGCGAAAAACCATACTCCGCCTCAGATGGCCTTTTTTTGAACGTGGTTTTATATGCAAGACATTAGCAGTTCACAGACTACAAATTTTTGCAAAATAATTTCACGACTCCAGACCACACCTGACATTGGAATCTTTGTTTACGGTGAGTAAAAAAAACAACAGCAAAACAATGAAAATAACTTTTTAGTTTTTTCCAGCGCTTCAGTATAACGACTGTCTCCATTATTTTAGTTTTTAATTGATTGTATTTGAGCTCGCAAGCATACTATTGGTCGGTGGGCGCGATGAAGAACGACGACGATGACGGTGTTTTCTTTCGCTCTGATGCTTTTGTTCCACGCGCATTTCTGGCGCATTTATTTATAAGCCAGTTCAAAAATTAAGGAAAGCATGAGTGATACTTCAAAAATAAAACGAGTCAACTAACAGCTGTACATATTGAAATACGAAACAAAAACAGCTAACTCCCGTGATTCCGCCTCTCTAAGTTTTACAAGGCATGCACTGATTCACCTTTGAACTGTACGTAGTATGATGGAGGTATAAGCAACGCAGTGCTTGAAGATTTTGTTGTCAGGACCGCTGACGCCAAAATGCAAACCAATCTCTCAACTCTAAAAATAAATTTTTACTAAACATAATTTTAGTAAAGTCGCATATTTCCCCTAAAAACATTAAATTGCGTCCAAAGAAAAAACAAACGGTAAACATTTACGCTACTCGTAAGGTAAGTCACTGCAACAGCTGAGGTGTGACGTCGGAGCCGCTGAGGTGATATTTCGGAGCAGATGAACTGAGCGAAAAGTAAAAGTGCGAGCGCGCACCATACAATCCGCATAGGCGTTTCCTATTAAACCGAGCAACACATCGGACGAAAATTCCATAGCGTTTCGGAATTACTGAGGGTGTACTAACTAGAAATCATATTGTGAACCTGATAAATACTTTTATTTGACACAAACTAGGGTAGCTAGTGATAGCTGAATAACACTTCGTAAGTCGCCCGCCCAAGTTTGAAATCCAGGGAACGACGAAACTGCATACATGGTTATGAACAGTTCCCTGTCGTTGGTGCGGCTGCCTTAACGTCTTATGCAATGTTATTGGACACAAACTAACACCACCTTCTGGTCATTGAAGAACACTTTCCAAATCGCGCACTCAAGTTTCAAGCGTGTAGCTCCACCTTATTTCACGCCCCTTGTTTCGCCGGCTTAACACACACCTAGCTTTATTCGTTGTACCACCCGAGAACCTTTTCTGCAATAATTAGCGAAAACGCTTTGTTTTATTGTTTCCATTATCAGCAGTCTAATACATGTTTCCGTCATTATGTCACGTGACGACGTATTGTCACATGACGCCACAGTGTCACCTGACGCCATGATGTCACGTGACTCACGGTGTCACCTGACGTCATTAAGTCGCGTGGCGTCACTGTGCAACGTGACTTGACATGACAATGTCACGTGAAGGTGTCAGCTGACACCAGGTAACAGATGACGTGATGCGCGGTGGGACGTCAGAGTTGTGTCGATCGGCATGACGTCATTGTGGAATATTTTGGCGGAGTGCCCAAAATGGAGCGCGGTCGACGGCATGAAACCCTCGAAGCGTCCCACTAACTGCTATTGCAGTAAAAAAAAAAAAATAGTCAGAAAACTTGAAAACATGTGCTCCTTTCTAGCGGTCCTACTTTTGACGATGAGAACTGGGACGGTGTTTTAGAACAAGCGCGGTGTTTCCCGGTACCTGAGGAGTGTTACATCAAACTATTGCAAAACACTAACGCGTCATGCCCGTTGGTTAAATAGACCTCCAAACTCCTCAAGTACCAATGAAAACGATGAAACTTGGATTCGAAGTAAATAATAAGAATAAAGCGTTGACGAACGCAAGTAATACTGTGGCAGACGCCGGCCCGAGCGGCGCATGTAATTACACTCGCAGCATGCTCTTCGGTGCTTGGGTAATTTAGATAACAACTTATGGGAGATATTTAGGTGAGGTCATTAGCAGGAGCTGTAGGTAAAGCAGCTTGTCGTATATGCCACAAACGACTTTGATGCAGGGGTAGATTTCCGGGTCAGGCTGAAGGGGGGGAGTTTCCAGAGATATTTTTGTTGCAGGCGGATATGACGTCACGAGCGAAGCATTGCACAGATCCATTTTGCTTACCTAATGTTTGCCATTTCATCAAAAACTACATATATCTATCCCCCCCCCCCCCAGATAAACAAACAAACCTAGTGTATGTTATGTTTACAAAACAAAAGTGACCCCGAGGGTGTAAGGGAGGGGGGTGGATGTTTCCGCTCCCTTTACTTCCTCAAATCCGCCCCTGCCTTAATTGCGACAAAAGAACGTTGTGGCGGCTTGCTCTCCGCCCGTACAACACAGCAGAGCACAACAATAGCGGCTAGTGAACACACCCTATTCACACGTCGGACCAGTCACGAGAACGAGTCACGCGGACTATATGCAATAAACACCAAGCGTGCCACAAGAAATCTACGTGACGATGCACAAGTTCCCAGACATGGACGCGTTCGCGAGCCGTGATTAACTTGCTGGCCTTACGCGATGGTATGCATGACTTCTTCAATCTTGGCGTGTTTACCAACGACGCGAACACTTTAGAGGTAGACAGGTGTACTGCACGAAATGTGAATTTCAAGTGTTAACTTTGTTTCCAGGCTCTTAGGAATCTCCAGAGTACGTTGGATGCCGGGCGGATGAACTTCACCAATGGTAAAACTCGGACGTATTTCAGTTTGTTATTTAGACGATGGATTCGGTTAAGTAATATGAGCAGTACGACGCCAACTAACAAAAATAATAATCGATATATATGGACATTCAAATTTTAATTTGAACAGATAAAAAAAAAATAGGTCAGAGTTAAACGGGTGTTCCATTCACCGTGTATTTATGGGGTTCAGCCCAGATAAGATGAGGACATTTTGAAAACTGCTTAAAATTGATTTAACCTCTCGTTGTAACTGTAATAGAATATGGGCCATACAACCAATCATTATATTGCCTCATCTAATATCAGCCAAGCCTGATAACTATACCTGTCCCCGAAGAAACTTTTCAGTGTTTTTTTTTTTTCTCCGCAAAAATGAAGTGAACGCGCATCGCCGAAAGCCCAGTGTCCACCCAAATATAACGCTGGCGGTTCGGACAAGACGCCAAAGTTTCAGAACTAACCAATATCTCAGTAAAAAGTGACGTAATTTTCTAAAATTTTGATTGACAGAATGGGGCCCGTTCTCCGTAGTTCACTCCATTCATCCTCATGTATCCGAGGACTACTTCGGCCGCAATTTTCCCATTAAAAAATAAGGAAAATATCCCATGACTTTTGAATCATATAACGGCTAGTTCTTAAGCTTTGACTATATGAAATCTGGTTTGGGCCGCCAGCGCTACATTAAAGCGGGGTTTGACGGCAACACACACAAACACCCACACACACACACACACACACACACACACACACACACACACACACACACACACACACACACACACACACACACACACACACACACACACACACGCACGCACACGCGCGCACACACACACACACACACACACATACGCACGCACGCACGCACGCACGCACACGCACACACGCACGCGCACGTGCACACGCACACGCGCACGCGCACGCACACGCGCACGCACGCACGCACACTAAATTTTCTTTTGCGGACCCCCTATAGCTTTCGCACTTTTTTTTTATAAACATCCGTTTGATAGGAAATTAAACATCCCGTACACCGTCCGGACTATTAATATTTCTTTCATTCATCCAGCTTGGTGGAACCATTAAGGAAAGGTTATGATTATAATGCAATTAAATGCAAAGGTGCAAGCGAGCTGGACAAGAATAACGAAAATAATCCCTCGAGAAGGGGAACAGGAGGGACAAAGGACAAACATAAATCTCCAAACACAGCTAGGTTGAGTTAAATACAGCCGGAACTGGTCCATTCAACTCGGAGCTCGATCTGTGTGAAAGTTTTGTTTTTTGTGTGTTTGAAAGCTTGCGTGACAGTTTTTTTAGTGCGCTCTAACGTCAACCATCATGGTCAATTCACAGGGTACGACATTTAACGCGCAGCAATGCTTCTCCTCCCCTCTATTCCACGGATGATGCGCACCCGAAAATATTATGAATCATAATACTGAAGCTGAGTAAGTCGGGTTTTTAAACTCTCGCCCACACACCGTATTCCAGAACCTGTTCTGTGTGGTATAAAAAAAAAAAAAAAAAATCTTTATAACTTTTTATGGGCCAAAACGCACCCAAGAACAAAAGTGAAGTCATAAACGCCTTTCAAGAGTGTATAAACTTCAAAATATCTTAGCAAAGGGGCACTTTAAAAGCTTCGCTACGTTGGTTAAGAGGAATTGCATTTCATTCAGTCTATTTTGAAGACATATATTGTGTTGATTTATAACACAGTTATGGAACTTGAAGAGGTTCGTTCTAACTTCCGATGAAAATTTCCAAATTATACCAAGTACTTAGATAAGGACAAATTGCCCAGAATTTCGTAATAAAGGGCAAGAGGAGTCCCATAAATACATTCCGCGCGCAAAAAGAAAAAGATGGAAACGGCGTTACGAGTGCCTAATCTGTGTGTCTATGTGTGTAGGAGAGAAGGGTGATGGGGGACAAAGAAGGAGGGGAGGAGTGTTGTTTAGTTTAGTTTAATAACCCTCAAGGGCAACAAAGTAGTGAACTGAGGCATCTGGTTACTTTTAAAAATGGTTTATAAAAATCAGCTTCAAGAACGGGGACGAAGAAAGAAACATACACGACAGGACGGAGCTCCGTCCTGTCGTGTTTCTTCCTTTCTTTGACCCCGACTTTTTCAAGCTGATTCTCATCAACCATGTTTCATCCTCAAAGACACCACAATGAAGTCCATTACACGAGAAGGGAATCAAGTGCAAAAAGATTCGAGAAGACACTTAAGACTGCCTACGTGTAGGAATGCGAAAACATTCCTACACGCCGCGCATTCCTACCAGCAGCGCGCCACGTCTTCCTTTTGCACACGGCGCTCTGGCGGTGACTTCAAGCTGCCCCACTACGCAGACGCGGCAAACCCCGCCGGCTTCACAACGGCTTCCGCGACGAAGCATTGCGTTGCTGTGCTTTTCTTTGTTTTTTTATTAGGAATGGGAATTTAGGTGCCGTTTTTCACAGGCTTCACTCCATAAAAGATTTAATGCTTTCGCATTCAAATTAGCAGTGAAGGTTGCCGAAAAACAGTTTTGTAATAATGTTGTACTACATGTGCACGGGCGTATACTTGCCGTATTTTATGAATACTGAATAGTTGGCGTAATAGACCTTTTCCCAGTAATTTTCTGCGCATGCGCACTTTCTCTCTCTTGGCCTTGCTTCCCGCTGTCGCCAATTTTGAATGGCACCACCCCGCACGACCTACATATTCAAAATCTATCTTTGTGCGTATTCCGTCTTTTTGACAATTCGTTTCTGAGTATCGGTAACATGGGAATAAAAAGCAAGGAAAAGCGACGCAACGGCGCAATGCCAACGTGTTTTGAGTGGCTGCAATTCATATAGTTCGCTGACAACCCTCATACGGCTCTCGTTACTCGAAAGATGTCAAATTGGAGGACAGAATTTCTCATACGATTGCAATATTTTGGAGGCGAACATAACCGATCGGCCTTTTTGATTTCAAACAGTCTCGTAGCAACGGTCTACGAGCCATTATAGTTAACCAATATCTAAGTATAAAACTATAACTATTCTCCGAACTTCTTTGACCCACTGGACGTCCAGGCTTTCCTGGAAGAGATATTTGTCACCTTTATGTGATTACATAAATTAACTGAGTTTTCATGGCCTCATAATCTGAACTATTTTTTTAACGAACAAGTATATATTTGCATTCCATCTTCTTCAATTAATCATTGCTCTAAAGGATTGACCTTGGTAGGCCTGGAGAGTTTTATTGGGGCAGAGGTAAAACTTCCCTGTTTGCCAGTGCATGGGACAGTATCGCCAGTGGTTTGCTCGACTTGTTTGCTCTATAGGTTGCATGCGAGCTGTTTCCTGGTATCTACTTTTCAGTTTGTTCTTTCAAACAGTACACCTTTTTTTTTTCTTTCTGATACTGCAGTCGTGAGCACGAGAGTGTTCCTGACGGACTGGAAGGACTACGACGCGATGAACCAAGTCTACCGCGAATGTAAGGGTAGATACGAATTACACCGGATATTCCTCCTGACAGTAAAGATAAAATACAGAAAAATCATCAGCGTGATAAATATTACAAATAACGGGGGACATAAAATGTATTGAGCTACCATGCGCATGAAGTTGTGTGTTGCGTATGCTGTCTGTGTGTGATTGGGGGGGGGGGGGGGGGTGAGGCTGATGTATGCGGGGCTGGCGTAATCACACACTTCATGTGCGTGGTAGCTTCTGTGTCTCCCGATTTAGGTCGGCATGATCGAGCTATAGTTTAAATTTTTGACTTTGTGAACCAGATATTTCGCGTCCTCACGCACCTGCATTATGCTGTGTGCAGGGGAATGACGGCAAGTCTATTTGACCCGTTCTAGTCTGCCGTTGTGCGGCTTCAGTCTTTCCAGGAAACTATCCTGCCAGGTCCGTGGCCCAAGTGGTGTGGCTAGCAGTGGTAAGACCAAAATGACTTCCTCCGAATGCCGAAGTTTGTTCCGATATGTCAGCGACACGTGTTGTGAATGACTCACCGAGGCGTGTTAGCCCTACTGTTTTTTAGAAGACAAACAGGAATAAAACCAATTTATTTACTGGCCAAGTAAAAGAATAAAGAAAAGTGACACAAAAAGTATAACGATAAAGTAAAATTACTCCCTCGAGAATGACGAGTATGTTTTTTTTTTTTTTTTTTTTTTAGATTTGTCAGTCTCGTTCTCAACGACGGCTTTGCAAGCCTTCATTTATTGACTACAAGGATTGACTCGAGACGTTCATACCCCCGCCCGTGTCGGTCACTGACAGCTGTCATCGACAGCTTCAGAAATGCAGGGCGTGTCTTAATATATATAGCCATACTTCTTCGTGATCTGTTCTTCGAAGTTCTTATCGGCTCAACTCATAAAAAGAAAAGATAAAGAAAGTAAATACTTACGCAACGTGTAAAGTGAAGCACAGGGACTGCTGATGTGGGACGTCAGAGCCGCTAAGGTGTCATTTCGGGGCAGATGGACTGAATGAGCGGTAAAGGTGCGAGCGCGCACCAAAGAGTTCGCATAGGCGTTTCGTATGAAACCGAGTAATACACCAGACGAAAATTCCATATCGTTTTGGAACCAATGAGGGTGTATTAAGTAGAGAGCATTTCAGCCGTCTGCGTAAGAGGACGTTTTTGTACGTGACTTCTATACAGTCACAGTTCAAACAGGAACAAGGAAGTAGGCGAGACGAAGCGCACTTCAAATAAAGGTTTATTGAAACAAACGAACACTATTAATACCATCTTTCTGGCTATTCGTTTAGAAAATAAAACTCCGTATCTGGCGGGTGCATTGACGGGTCACTGACGCACTTGCTTTCACCTTGCTTTCTGATACAAAATGCATCGTAAAAATCTAAGGCAGTTTTATCTGCGCATCTCCCGAGAATCGTTGTTTGTTCTAATTCTGGGTCACATGGGAGCCTATACCAGTGCACTGCCAGATGGCCCGTCGGGGACTGTTTTACTGACCATGCATGTTATCTTGCCACCATGCATGACCACCCATGTTATCTTAAAATTTTTAGAGCGCAGCTCTTAGGGGCTCGTTTCCGGCTTGAGCGGCGTCGCCGTCGGCGTCGGCGTAACCGCGCGGTGCATTATGGGAAATGTCCCATAATGCACCGCGCGAGCCCCCCTCGGGTCACGTGACCTCGGGGGGTGTCACGTGACCTTAGGGGGAGGGCCACGTGACCCCCAGGTCACGTGACCCCCCTCCCCCCCCCCCCCGAGGTCACGTGACCCCCCCTCCCTCCGAGGTCACGTGACCCCCCCCGGAGCAGATTGAAGATTGAGGGGAGGAGGGCTATACCCTACCCTCAGTACCCTTCCCTCCTCCTCCTCAAGAGCTGCACTCCAATTCGGCGTTACAGGGAGTTGTAAACGGCTTTCATTTTTTAGAGCGCAGCTCTTAGGCGCCCGTTCTCGGCTTGAGCGGCGTCGGCGTCGGCGACGCCGACGGCGACGGGTCACGTGACCCCCCCATGGTCACGTGACCCCCCTCCCCCCGAGGTCACGTGACCTCGGGGGGGGGGGAGAACACGTGACCCCCCCCCCCCCCCCCCCGAGATCACGTGACCCCCCCAGAGGTCACGTGACCCCCCTCCCCCCGAGGTGCATTATGGGAAATGTCGGATAATGCACCGCGCGAGCCCCCCCCCCCCCCCCGGGGTCACGTGACCTCGGGGGGAGGGGGGTCACGTGACCCCTCAGGTCACGTGACCCCCCGAGTTCACGTAATCCCCCCCCCGGAGGAGATTGAAGAATGAGGGGAGGAGGAGGAGGAGGAGGAGGGGTATACCCTCCCCTGAGTACCCTTCCCCCTCCTCCTCAAGAGCTGCGCTCCAATTCGGCGTTACAGGGAGTTGTAAACGGCTTTCACTTTTAGATGCGGAGCATCTCTTGCTCGGGTCTATGTCCCGCGGCGTCGTAGTCCGCACTCACACTACGCATGCGCAACTCTCCTCCTTCCCTCTCTCCAACAGCTGCGCGTTACTCTCTCCACTCTCTCTCTCTACCAGCTGCGTGCACTTCGCATGCGTTTGCTTCTACTCACACCGCGCGCGTATGCGCAACTCTCCTCCTCTAGTCTCCTCTCCTTCAAGTGTGAGCTTAAGCAGCGGTAGCGCGCTGCGCGCGTTCAGTTCAGCGCTGTTGACTCCACTTCACTCCGTTCTTCCGATGAAGTGTGATGGAAGCAACAGTCCCGTCAGTTAGTCGGTTGGCGCAAGCAAGCGTCAGCACCACCCCACAAACTAACAGCAACGCTACGTCCACTGAAGACAAAAAAATTACACCATCTTCCCGAGGGGAACCATGGGGTGATGCGGAGCATCGCGCAGTTTCCAACAACGTTCACGCGATGTGTGGTAACCAACGCAAGTTAACAACGTAATAACACGCAAGATAACAACGTTACTAACAACGTTACTAACACCGTTAATAACACCGTTAATAACGATCCGCGATGCTCCGCATCACCCCATGGTTCCTCTCGGGAAGATGGTGTAATTTTTATCTTGTTATCAGCGACGCTTGGAATTCTTTGGGGGAGTGCCGAAAATGGCCCGCGTCGAAATGCTTGCACGGTCGAAGGCGCGACACTGCGAAGTGTCCCACAGGCAGTTATTGTCGTAATAAAATAAAATAAAAAATACTGTCTCATTTTTTAAAACGTTATGTAAGGATGTTCTCTTGATTCAGGCACAGGTAAAGTAAGAATGCTCGAGCACACTCTCAGTAACCTTTTGGGTGTTCAATATTACTTGCGAGGTTTCCTAGCGGTTTGAAAGATTTTATTCAGGGAGTCCAACGAAAAACTTAGCACTGTCGTTCGCCGGAAATGTTTTCTTCACATTATTGCCTTTTTGTGGACAAGCTGATCAGCGAACTTCATCTGGCAGATCTCTTGAACTTGTTCAGAGTGAAGACGCCCGATTATGCCGCGGGATTGCAACCAAGCATACCTCATGTCCTGGATTGTGTGGTCGGGGGTGGTGGGTGGCGGGAAGTGGAGTGTGATGACTGTGTGTGTGTGTGTGTGGGGGGGGGGGGGGGGGTAATTTGTGCCGGCGCGTCGGGGGCCACATTATATTGCCTCGCGGGCTGGATCCAACCCGCGGGCCGCCGGTTTCGACCCCGGAATTAATCAATTAGACAATAACGATTAATAGGCACCTTTCGAAAGACTGCCCTCTCTTGGCAGCTATAAAATCTCTGCACAACTAAAACCGCAACATTACGGCACATCTTATGCGTTTGGTTGGATTTGAAGGCAAAAACACACCCGCAGAAAAAGATGAGCGCAGTGAGGCTGCACTGTCGACGTCGTTTGATTGGTTCTTCTGCTTCTGGCGTTCTCCGCGCACCAACTTTCGCAATCTTATGGAATAACTTGCAAGTGCCACGACATCAGTTGTTCCGCCATTGTGCAGTGGTTCTGACTTTCTAAATTTCAAAACGTGACTTTCGAAAGGGGCCTATAGTGTAAAAAATGTTATCGACATACAAATTGCCTAGTACGCGTAATTTAATAATTTAATAACTTAAAGAGAACAGATAACTGGTTGCTTATGTAGTCAGATGCGCAGAAATACTTAGTACCAAAAATTGAAACAAACAAATAACTTGTTGCTTTTTGCCTTTCCAGGGTTCCCTCATCGAAATCGAGGTTGTCGCAGTGGATGGCTAACGATGAAATTCGTCAACTCGAACTTCAGCGATAATATCTCCGAATTCCTAAGCCTATACTACGCAGAGCTAGAGAAAGCGACTAATCATTGCTGATCGCTTACGTGTCATTGTAACAGCTGGAGAAGAAAATATGAAATAAAACAAACCTTCCCACGCTGCGGAATGCAAGTTCACGTTTTGCTGACCATTCGCTTTTTACTATTATTTTTTAAATTTAGTTTTGTAATACTTTATATTAGTGTGATGGGAGTGTGATCTTGTATATTTTCGCATGCATGATGGAGAAGATACGCTTCTCCGTTCATATAGAAGATTCGCGTACTCACTTACCCCGTGCGTAAAAGATGGGGAGGCCAGAATGACAGTGACTAGTCAGTCTCGCCGTGGCTTTTTCGCAAACATTTCAGGTCGAATATTCGAGATGATGAGCATAGTGGATGAAGAGCCAAGTGCCGTATTTCCGATTGTTTCACTGATTCTCTTTCGTGATTGACAGCTGTTACGCCGACGCACAGTCGCTTGCTGCTGCCGCCATCGCCGCTCGCTGCTGCGCCTCCTTGACGTGTGTTCTTTTTTGTTTCTGGCACAAGTTCGACCCCCATTAAATATTTAGCTCATTCCGTTTCCTCCTGCCTCATCATTTGTTATTTGTCACCTTTCTGGTGGAGGTGCAAGGTATCGCAGCCCATAAAGCGTACTCCCCCGAGGCCTCGCGGCGCAAGCCCAGGCCCCGGCTCAAGGAGACCGTCCGTGGAGACAACCGAGACCCGAGGAAGCCGCCGCCCCTAAAACCCCCCGGAATTCGGAATTCTACCGGACCCCCAGAGAAAGAAGTCGACGCAACCAACTATGACCTCCCGGGGCCTGAAGACTGAGACTGTCGCCTCTGCCTTCCCCGTTGTTTACATGCCAGCCGCCCCTCGTACACCGACGCCTTTCCACGGCGAGATTCCCAAGGACGTCGAGGACTGGATCCAACACTACGAGCGCGTGGTACGCCACAACGGATGAGCTGCCGTGCAGTACCTGCAGAACCTCTACTTTCGCTGGAGGGTACTGCGAGGCACTGGTTCGAGAACCACGAGGCTTCGCTCACGTCGTAGGACATCTGTGTGGCCGAGCTGAAGCGGACCTTTACGAGCCAACACCGACTGCAGCAGGCGGAGGATCTGCTTAAAACACGAATTCAGGCCCCCAACGAAAGCGTGACCAGCTTCGTTGAAGATGTGCTACGCCTAAGTGCACGCGCCGACCCGCAATCCACCGACGAGAAAAAGTTGCTCTTTCTCATGAAAGGCGTGAAGATAATGCAATTAATGCAAAGGTGCAAGCGAGCTGGACAAGAATGAGAAAACTAATTCCTGGAGAAGAGGAGCAAGGGGGACAAAGGACAAACAGAAATCTCCAAACACAGAGGTGACTCGTGCGCGACCGTAAAGTGCGTGAAGAGAAGTGCGCAACCGTGAAGGCGTGAAGTGCGAAATTTTCGGCGAGCTTATTCATAACCCTCCGAGGACCGTTGAAGAATTTGTGACCGAGGCAACCAACATCGAGCGAGTGCTGTCGGCCAGAGCCGGTCATTATCAAAAACTCGCCGGTGCATCGATTGTTACCTCCTCCTCAACATCTCGCTTTGACGTCGACAATGTCGGTATCGAAAACCAGCGCCAGATCATCCGCCATGTCGTTCGGGAGGACCTCCGAAAGTTGCTGCCTGCCGCCAGTCCTCCGACATCTCTCGCCATCGGTAAGGCTGTCCGCCAAGAGGTTCATCGTGCGCTCCAACCAGAGGTTCCCGTCACCATGGTGGCGCCAGAGGAGCCAACGCTGAGCTATGCCGCCATGGCCCGACGACCGCCGCCTGCAATTCGTCAATACCAGGCGCCCTCCCGGCTGGACAATTCAACGCCACGGTATCATCGACGCCGGGAAGAATAAGTCCAGTGCGTCCGGTCAGAGCGACCCTCGCCGAGAAAAACCGACCTGTTGCGAACGGCCGACCCACACCCGCTGGTTTTCCACTGCGGGGTAGCCGATCATGTGTACCGGCGATGCCCCTACCGAAAGCATGGGCTTCGTGGGTTCGCACGGAACGCCCCCGCCCAAGGAGCGGAGAGCGACCATGAGACATCGAGGAGTACCTGCATCGTCCGCCGTCACCAGCACCCGCTTTTCCCCGGGGATCCCGTTCGCCGTCATCACGACGTGCGGCGACGCCACTTCATAGGTCCCGCCGCGAGATCCTGTCTCCCCAATTTCGTCCGAGAAACTCAGCGCGGCAATCCCTGGAGGTGGAGTTGCCGAAGACGACCGTCGGAAATATCCCCCAAAAACGTCAGAGGGCTCGCACTCTAGCGACGACAAGCAACGGAACGACGATGCTGGAACGGTGCCCAACAACCTCAACGTTGTTATCGACGGCCACGACGCGTCGGCACTTGCGGACACCGGAGCAGATTACTGCGTTTTGAGTGGGAAGCCTGAAGGGATAGGCGGGACGCTGCCTAACCCAAAAACATCACTCATACAGCGATGTCTGTAACGGATCGCCGTATGTTTTGGAAAACAAGTGCGCGATTGAACAGGGCCGACGAGGCCGACGAGACAACCCACGTCACGATTCTCAATCCCTCTCCTCCTCGCTACTACCCTTCGAGCTGGTAAACCGAAGCGAGGAGGAAAGAAGCGAGGCCGCTTTCCCTCATTCTCAAATTTTTCAGGAGAACAATGACATCATAGCCCTCGCTTGATCGCACCCTTCTTTTCCAAAAGTACGGCTATCCGTTTGGCATATCGATGTATAAAGGATGTTTTGGAGTTCGTAGCGTCCCGTTCAACGCTTCTGCAGCCTTATTAATACGAAAGCATTAACTGTCTCATGGAGCGAGCCGACGTCATCAGTTTGAAGTGCGAAAGCGGCACCTTAAATCCTTTCTCCAAGTGTAGCAAGCTCCCAGCTATGAAACCACGCGAAAAGCCTAGACACGGCACCTAGTTTTCCCGATCCCAAAGGAGCGAAGTAAAGCTGATGAATTTTCGGCTTCGGTCCCATTGGCTGGCATGCTCGACGAGGCTCTACATTGGCCGCCGCGCGTAAGTTTCAACGATCGCTTACCCGATGGCGCTGTGTGTCCGCGAGGCAGCGGCTCCACCGTTCCACGCCCAAGGTCAGCGTGTTGTACGCCGCAGATTAAAGAAGGGAGCGAAGAGCGGCGTGCGTGCTTTCGCATTTACAACTTATAAGAAGTGCTGAGGTGTACCTCGAGCCTTTTTTGCGAAATCCAAATTTCGGTTAAAGGGGCACTGACACACCAAAATCATATTTTTTTTTTTTAATTATCCGAAACGATCGAAAACGATGCCGGGACATTACCCTCAAAATTTGAAACTTTAAAATTCAGTATTTGTGAATTAAAAAAAAACAATTTCAAAATGCCGAAATTGAAGTTCCCGCGCGATCCGCGCCAGTGCAGTGAGTCAAATTTTGCGGTCTCCTGCGACTCGACTTTCTTTCGGACCTCCGCCGTTGCCACGGCAACCCCAAGCGAGGAGGAGGTGAGGGATACAAGGGCGCCGGCGGGAAAAAACCGGTTTTTCTCCGACTCGCCAAGCTCGCCAACGAGCGCCGCCAAGTTTTCCGAGGGAGGGTACAAATCTAGGAAGCAACATCACACCGAACTCTGATTTCTGGTATTTCAAAAAGAGGGGCCGTAGTGCGTTCGCAATTGCGTTAAAAAACATGTTTTACGATTGCCGTTATTAAATGTTATAGAAATGTCACCTACAAAGCTTCTAAATTTCCTGATGTTTGACGTCACCGATCAAAAGAAGCAAGGAGGTGGCGGCGGGAGATTTAAACGCCAAAACTAAAAAGGCGCGCGCGCGCGCGAAAATTTTTTTTTTCGCGATGCGGTTTTTTTTGCGTGTCTATGACTACAAGTTGCATCGTTTTAGACAATAAAAAAATATACGACCTTTGGGTTGTCAGTGCCCCTTTAAGTATTCCTGAAGTCGGAAGTGTGTGAACGGGCCTTAACGTGTGACGTCAGCAACGTTTCCTCTCGGCGCTCAGCGGTGTCCACGTGATTATGCGCCTGCGCAGCGCGCTTCTCATGAGCCGTCCGGTCGTCTCGCCGTTACTACTATCTCTCGCGTCGCGACCGCCGTCATCGTCTCGCCGTATCGTCGTTTGATTGTCTCTCGGAGTTTCGTTCGCACTACGTGCGCAGAGTGATACCGCAGTTGTGCCGACGTCGTCGGGTATCGTCGACACGAAAACGTAGTGAAGACTGCGGTGCAGAACACACTTGCGCCTGGCACACGTCCGCCCCGAACGGTGGCCCCCCTCGAACCCGCCCGCCATTGCGTAGAGGATCACGTGACATCTCATACCGCGAAGTAGCCATGTTTTTGGGAAGCGCCTTTTTTGCGCGCCGTCAGGGCGCAGTCACGTGAGAACAGGGATCACTTGACCATCTACGTGTCCCCTCCACACTCCCTTCCCCTATCTTCTTAGTTCCTGTTGTTATTTTCACCTGCGTTATTCTCTCTCACTCCAAGGCATTCCTCTCCGCGTTATTTTGCCCCCTAAAATCTTCCTTTCTGGTTTCCCATGGTTTTCTCCACGGGCAGGATTAATGTATGTCCGACCCGTGGCGCCAGGTGTTGGGAGGAAATCATGCAAAGAACAAACTATAGTACACAAACGCTAAAATACAATATCCCTAATTTAAGAAACTTTTATGAATCTGAATATTTGGATTTGAACAAAATCTGAATAAAAAAAATTCAAACATAGTTTTTTTGTTATGGATGCTTATGATTATTAGTTGCATTTACACGTCAAGCTGCCTGTGCAGCTTTTTTCTTGGATCGCCGCCATCATATTTTAATGTAAATAAAAGTATATTTTTATTATTATTAATATTATTAAAATCGTTTCTTGGGGAATAGATGTGACCGAAGAATTACGTCTGTGTGAGTGGTGACATGCAGCAAGATAATAGTCTTCAAAGTTATTTTTCTACTTGTGCCTTCACTTCTGTTTTTCACATATATATATTTTTTAATATTGTAACCGTGCGTTGAACTCAAGGTATGATATATAATTATGCCATCAAGAATATCGAGCGTTGATTTCTCTACAAATTGTACAAAGCATTCGTCTAGACATTTCCAGGGTTTATTATTCTCTGAATCGGGAGTGTTTTTTCGACATTTATGTTACAACAAATTCTGTTGTCAAGATTTTTCACGTACTTCCGGAATACGGCTTCGTCGTTTGCCGACATTGCACGCGCGACTACAACGTGGTGTTGTTTTGCAAAATTTCTTCGCCCGCCCCTCCAGAACAAACAAAAAAGAAACAAGAAGAAATGGACGAGCAGAAAGGCCACAAACAAGGGACCACAACCAGGGAGAAAGAAGCCCCAGAGAGGAGGACGAACACGATCAAAATAAAAACAGGAACTTTGGGCAGGGACAAGGCCGGGGGGGTAGCCGTAAAAGTAGCCGACCATTATTTTGTAGCATCAACTATTGCACATTTTTTTAAGGCTAAAGGAAAAGAATATAGTGGAGGAAACTTTATGAATAATAAAAAAAGTAGATAATAATATTCAAGAAGGAAACTGGAGTGAGATAGATTGAGAACAAAATCCATAAAAACTATATGGTGATATAATGGTCACATTTAAAAACATACATGAGAAATCAACTCAAAAGAGCAACATAAAAAAACAACGTAAACAACAAAATGATTGGGTAACTAAGGAGATTGACGATTTAATAAAATAAAATAAAAACACGGGCATGGCAGCTCTTAAAGCGCTTTCCTAATAACAAGAAATATAAAAACAACCATCAGAGAAATTAGGAACAAAGTGACATATTTGATAAAAAGCACAAGAATAAATTATTATCGAACCAAGCTTTACGAAACGAAAGATATAGCAGTGTTGATCATTAGTAAATCAGTTGTTAGGACGAAAAAAAAAATCGACTGACGAAACAATAAAAATTAATTTTTTGCCCTAATTATGACATAGAAAAAGCTCTCCAACGATTTTAATACAGAATATGTACTGTCAATCGAAACGTTTTGTAGTGGACTGACAGAACGACCACATCATCAAATAATAATCTGTGATTCATTATTTATTCGATATATGAGTTAAAACGGACCTAATAAAAGTAGTGAAAAAATTTAAATTAATGAAGCAGTGGGTGAGGTCAAATAATACCAAGAGATAATAATACCCCATTCATGTGTTAAAACCAGTACTGATCCAGCTGTAAAACTGTATATCCTCTAGGGGTGTCATTAGTAGGAAACTAAAGAAAGCTGTAGTAAGACCAACATAAAAAGGTGAAAAAACTTCTTAATTGTAGACCAGTGAGTATACTCTCAATATTGAATTATATAATCAAAAATACATTATTAAAATAGTTCTAAGCTTTATCACGAAGCATGATATAGTAATTAATAAACAGTATGGGTAAAGATAACATATAGGAACGTGTGATTTATTAGAGGACTTCTTTCAATACATTTACGAAATCATGGACAGCGGGAAATATATAGTAGCCTTGCTTATAGACTTCACTAGGGCTCTTGAAACGATAACTCATTCTGTATTATTAGATAGATAACATAGTACAGGGATTCGGGGGAAAGCATATGATTTGTTTAAAAATTATCTTCTTGATAGACACCAAGTGGTGCGACTAGGTTCCAAATATAGTAGAAAAATTAAAGTCAACCAGAGAGTACCACAGGACGCAGTACACGGCCCATTACTTTTTAATTTATATGCTAACGAGATAACCCAAGTCAAACTAACAAGTAATCTTTTTCAGTTTGCTGATGATACGCTAATTGTCTACGCCCCGGAGAAATATGCAAGCTCAGTAGGGGAGGTTCAGGAATATATTTTCAATATTCTTGAATGGTACCGTAAAAATAAAATAATCGTAAATATTCCCAAAACCCAAGTAATGTAATTCCGAAACTCAAGGAAAAAACCAACAACAAAAACAACGACAACTGAAATACCATTTAAAATCCACGAGAATAACTGGAACTGTTCTTGTCCGGCACTAGAGTACGTCGACAATGTCAAATACCTTGGAATGTAAGTACATATGTCATCACCTTAAATTGACAAATTCTTGTAGAACAGGTCTGGAAAAAATTGAGAACACTGATGGCACCTATGTTTCATATTCAAGATATAGTTCTCCGTTCTGTACTTCGAATGATATATAAATCCTTAGCAAAATCGGTATTACAATATGGAAGAACTGTTTACGGGCACTGTGCCAACTATCTGCAAATAAAAATGAAACTATTCAAAAGTAGATATTTAGAAAGGTAGGACATAATAGCGAAGACAATTATTTTAATAAGTGTATACAGAAAGATTTAAGAGTGTTGTGCTTTAGTGATTAATTAAAGACATAATAACGAAACAATTTTTTAAAACAATAAACATAAACTAGAAACAGCTAAGGAAAGAACGTTACGTCCAAGCAGGATATATGTAGAACCATATATCAAAACGAAATATGGAGAGGCAACAAGAAAATACTACGTAGCTAAAGTTTTGAACGGACTGCCTGAAGATATAGCTCAATGTAAAAATCTGCAAAAAAACAACTAAACAATAGATGAATGAGGAGAGAAAAAAAAAAAAGGTAACGAAAAAGTCAACTAGCCATAAAGAAAATCAGAATCAACGAGGCGGACCACCTCAGTTTATAAATAAATTTGAAATTTCCCTGAATAGTACAGAATTTATTGTTTGCTTTTGGTTTAAACTGTTAAAATAGAGTTATACATATATACTATTATAATGAAACTACCGGGCATACCAGATGCACACATTTCATGTTAACATGAATGAGTTTTTAACTGAACGTACCCGCCGGGCCCCACGCACAAGCCTATGTGCGTGGGCGTATGTGGGCATAGATTGTAACATGTTAAAAACTGGAAATAAAATATTTGTATGCATGTATGAATGCAGACGCTTGGAACGACGAGTTGCCATGGCAACGGTGCGCCAAGCGGCCGTGTGGTCTATGGATCAAGGAGTTGAGCCGAGCTGAACGTTTTAATGCGAAAGCATTAAATGGCTCATAGAGAGATCGGGCGTTATCTGAGCTTCAACCCGACGGTATCGTTGCCTGTAGCAGCGATAAACGCCACCTAAACTCCCCTGAGCGAAAAGGGACCTAAAATGCCATTGGCTGCAACGTGTCATGTGACTCCATAGCAACGGCGTCATCGTTGCCAAGGAGCCAGCCGTACTGCTGGCTCCTTAGAAACTTAGGGGGGGGGGGGGGATGAAGCGGGTGTGCGCTGGCCTGACATTAGCTGTAACGTTAGGCCTAACGTTAGGCATATCGTTATGCTTTGAGGTCTAACGTCGTCAACTGGTATGCGCGCAGCTGTTTGACGTGAGGGGGGACGCGGGTATGCGCTGGCCTGATGTTAGGTTTAACGGTTAGGCCTGATGTTACGCTTTAAGGTCTAACGTCGTCAACCGGTACCCGCAGCTAGGGTGATGATGATGATGAGAGGACACGTGATTTCCGCGCGCGCCCCGCCGGGCTTCACACTCCCGCCGCTGCCTCACCCAGCGGCGCAGCAGTCCGCAGCGAGCCAGGGCGGTCTGCGCGGCACACCGCCGCACTCCCTGCCGGCGCTGCGGCCGCTTCTGCTCCTCGCGGCACCGACAATGCTTTCGCATTTCCAACTCATATGAAGTGCTTCGGTGTCCTCGGAATTTTCACTACGCAGCGACCGCAAGGACAGACCAATAACGGGCCAAGGAAATCTCGTTCACGCGCATTGCATGCCGGTCATGGTTCCTGTGGTTTCTGCTACCTGCTGAGAAACATGGCGTCGGTTGTGGTCGTCGGTGTGGTCGGTGTGGTGGAAGCTCACCCTTCTGTGTATAAAGCTCTATCCTTGACTGTGAATTCTCGTCATGTGTCGTAATAGCAAACTAGCATGTCCTAGAACAGAAAATCCATCCACTCGTGCGGCGATGTCGTGGCGTCATCTTCAAGACAGGAACAACGCTCGTGCTGTCGCGTTTGTTTGCATGACTACAGTGGTCCTTTTTTAGTCTTTGTGTCCTAGAACATCGCTCTGACCTTTCATTTTGCGTACTCCACGCATGTGCTCGAGTTCAAGGTATTACTGGTGCGTACTGTTTTCAAAGGTGTGTTTGAAGTATGCGAATTTTCACGCGTTTTCATTGCCAGAAAAAAGCAATAAGTTGTAGCATTCCTGAACTCTCGCACCGTCTATGTAACCTTGAAAACATATCTCTACGCTGCTGTGTCACTGCTAAAATTACGGCGTCTTCTGTTATTGTAGAAGTGTAGCGAGATTTCTAATATTGAAGTCATGTGTCAAAGTTTGATCGTCCAAGGCGGCGTACTCCTTCGTTTCCTTTTCTTCTTTGATCCACTCAGCCCTGCGAGCTCGATCCTAGAAAAGTATAAATTGATACAGCTTAATGCTAGAAAAAAAGAAAAAGAACGTCAGTCTGCTTGCCGTTGCACCATTGAGTAGCCAAGCGTCCCTTCTTTCTAGAGACATCGCAAAATCCGCCGATAGTGTTGGAGAGGTGGCCGCCAAGCTGCTGACCGCCATGTTTGCCAGGGTTGCTACGCCTGTTGCAGGGGTGCGTATACGCGCGGCACAGAGCGGCTGTTCCAGTCACCCTGGTCACAACAGACGCAGTCGTAGCTAACGCGCTCGTTGCAGATGTCTGAACCAGCCTTTAGTTTACAAGTTCGAAATCAGCTACCTTTCGGCCGTCCTATTTAAATAAAAGCAACTGCAGTACCCCATCAGTGCACGTGTGGGTCAAACACGTCTTTATATACAAAATCAGGGTAATTTATAGCTGGAGAAGAAGATATGCGGCGGACGGCTAGCGCAAACCACGGAATAAAGATCGACAGCTAAAGGTGCCTGATCTATCGATCAATCATTCATTTTATGGCTACTTAAAATCGAAAGAATAAAACACGGAGGACAGGCACAGGACAACCACTCTTTCGATTTTTAGTATTCATGTTCAACTCGCTCGCCTTTACCAGTCAGTTTATGGCCTTGAAGCCAAAAAAAAAGAACCCAGACAAAAAGGATGCCAGAGGTTGTGTTAAGTAACGAAGGATTTTGTTACTTAATAAGTAAGATTTGTTTTAGAAACTTTTATCTTTCCACAGTTGCGTCGGCTTGTTTTTTTTTTTTTTTATCTGCCTATGTTTGTGTCTGCATTTTGGGCGTTTGCTCGCAGACCCGCGGCAGGGGGTACGCTCGCGGCGGGAGAACATGAACGGGGAGTCGTCTTCTGCCCCCACGCACAGGGGGCTTCGAGCAGCAGTCGGACCCCGGTTGTTAACAGACGGATCGGGAGACGGCAGACATGTACGTAACGCGTTACAAGTAACGAGTTACTTGTACCTAGTTACTATTTTCGGTAACGAGTAACGTATTCAGTTACTTTTTCAGAAAAGGAACGAGTAACGGTATTTAGTTACTTTTAAGGCCAAGTAACGAGTAACGGTATCTCGTTACTTTTGAGGAGTAACGTGTACAACACCGCTTAAACGGCCTTGTTTTTATTCTAGCCTTAGTATGTGTCTATTGCGACAAAGGCAGATGGAAAACCCGAAAAACAAATAAACAGTATGAAAATACAGCAATGTATATCGCTGAACACGTCAGTCGAAAAGTTCGACTGACGTGTCCAGCGATAAACGTTGCTGTACTGAACTCTACAGCTGGGAATGTCCTCCACCCAGCCAGCACAATCAGGTTTGTTGGTTGAACTTTCTAGAACCGTTCACGGACCGAATGTAAACCCGGAGGTTGCAAACACGGGAAGGCACATAGCCCATTACCCGCTGTCCTCAATGAAGGCGCAGTTCCCGAAGATTCAGCAGCTCTTCCTGAAGCAAACCACTGCCGTTCCTTCGAGCGCGTCAGTAGAACGACGCTTCCGCGTCACCGGAGATGTATTTTCAAGCTAGCGGGGAAACATAACTGATGAAAACTTCGACAGGCAGCTGTTGCTTAAGGGAAACGACTACTAAAAAGAAAACAATAAACCACGAAACAAAAACAGTTGTGTATTTGGTCTTCAAAGTAACGTAAAAAGTAACTCGTTACTTTTGAGGTAACTCAGACGTTTCTTTTGAGAATCGGTAACGAGTAACGTATTTAGTTACTTTTTGAGCGAGTAACGAGTAACGGTATTTAGTTACTTTTTTGGGGTAACGTGTACATGTCTGGGAGACGGTTTGGGGCGCCGGGACTTCCGTGTCTTAGGCAGCGGTACATCCGTCCACAATTGTATATCTTTCAAGCGGGTGTGCTTGTGTCCGGGGTTTTTCGCCGCTTAGTGTAGAAACTTCGCTTTTAATCGACGCAATAACTTAACTGGGTGGCGCGAGCCAGGCGGTGACGAAAGCATGTAGTAACTCTACAAGGAATTTGGGTTTGACCGTTGAGGTGTAGGAGGGAGGGTCACGTTGACAGCTAGCTGATCATTGGGTAAGAGTGTACCACGTGACAATGGGCAAATTTAAAGTGATTGGTCCGTCTCTGGAGGGAAAGGGTCTACGAGTCTAGAAAAGGGGTGCCGAGAGGATTCTCGAAGATTCGGCTCTTGAGACTCGGGAACTAAAGTATGGGTTTTAATTTTGGGAGTTTTGTAGTGTAAATTACTGTTAACTTGTTGTCGTTTTGTTTTGAAATAAACGTGGCCACACTGGCCACTGTAAACCAACCAACGTCGTAATGTGTCCAGCGGGATCGAACAACTTTTTGTGTTTTTTTGTCTTATTCGACTTCCCGGGGGACTTCCATCGGGCGAACACGATCATCGGTCGTTGCCATCCTGACCGGCCGGCTCCCTCGGAAAGTTGACTGGTTGCTTCACGTGGTCTGGGGCCCTTGTCAAACTTGACAGCAGAACATTCATTGTAGGACAGAGAAGCAAACTACATAAAAATGGGAAAATACGCTGAATACTCGAGTCATCGAATAATAAAAAAACCGCATGCATACAACTTCTAACAGCATTATACAAAGCAAGACAAAAACTCCTATACATACAACTTCGACAAAAATGCAGCTATATAATAGAAAACAAATTACGCGAAACAAAATTGTATACACAGAACTTCTAGCAGCAAAATATGGAAATCAAATAAATGTAAAAGCAATAGAGAATACCAAAATATACGAAATAAAGACTACGGGAAACAAAAATGGCATAAAAAATTGCATCAGGATATTCAGATTCTGTGGAAGTCTTGACTGCCTTTAGTTTTGTTTAGAACTTCCGCCGAACATTCGGAGTAGAGTGGGTACTTAATAACTGAAAAAAAAAAAAAATGAACAATTAAAATATAAAATAATAAATGGCATTTGGTTCACAAATGCACGCAATATGTTTTCAGCAATCACCTGCATATAGGTCTATACTTTTGTACATAAATATATATCTAAAAATTATATTTGTATCAATATATCTCTATGTAGCTTTTTTCTAATTTAACGGTTCATTGCCAATAAGCAAAGGTTTCTGAGAATCTCCGCACAAGCAACACTGCCACAGTATCTAGAAGCGCCAAGAGACAGGGGCAGAGTATAGACGACGAAAGGTGGACTCTCAACTGCAATTTTATTAGAAAAACATTAGCCTAAATACCATTTACGAAAAAAAAAAGCCCACGTAATTTTTAGAATCTTTATTCTTGCTCTAAAAATTAAAGTTTTGTTATCATTGAAGGCTAAGGGACGTTCGCTGACACACTTATCAGCACTCTTTGTTTTGATAACATACGGTTCATGAATTTCCCTCGTGGTTTTCTCGCCGTGTCGCTCCAGTATAGTGGTGTTAGGGAAAAGTAGACTGGGCATACATCGGCTGCAGCGGATTACTAAGTGCCTTTCACACAACGCCCTGTCGACCAACATAGCAGCGCCCGCAAAATAGTGGAATGTCATATATTATGCTGGTTTTACATTTCATAACCTTGTTAAGGTGCTTTTTCTTACCCTCTTCCTTGCTTCCTACAAACGTAATATGTTGCTTTTTAAAATTATTTTTTAAATAAATTAGAGAGCTTATTAGGAACCAAAAACACAACTGAAACGTCGTAACGCTCTGCCAATTTTACAGCGATAGCTGTCAGTGGGACACTTCGCGGTTTCGCGCCGTCGACCGCGCTAGCATATCGACGCGGACTATTGTCGGCACTCCGCCAAAACATTCCACGGGACGCTGATAACAAGATAACAAACAAGCATCATAACATCCATGGTGATGCATGGTAGCAAGATAACATGCGTGGTCAGTAAAAGGAAATACCGTGGAAGCCAAGACTGGCAACTCCCGCGGAAAGCGGGCGAAAAGTGATTGCAGCGCCCCTGGCGAGCTCGGAGTCTCCGCTAACAGACGAATTCTCCAAAACGCATTGGTTTTGCCTATCTCCGTGCGAGGTGACCAACAAAAAAAAAAAAATTGTCACGGACATTCGATGCTTTGAAAGTTAAAAAATGGGTGCCAGTTCATGAGTGAAGGACATTTTCTTCGCGTGGGAAAGATGTTACAGCTTGTAGGGTGCAATTTTGGAGTTCTCCCGAAGAAAACGTTCTGTCGCAACTTACGTAAGCCAGGCAAAACACGAATGTATGCCTTCGCGCTGTTTCGTGAAAAAAGGCAATGTACAAACATTTCAGAACATAGCTTCGTTTCAACTTTATTGTTCTTATCAGTCAATTCGTTTTGTTGTTGCAATTCCCATTTCTCATGAATGTCTTGGTTATAACCGTTTCGTCGAATAGGCGAGCTGGCTAATCCCGTTAAGATCGTCTCGGGATGAAGAAGCCAAAGTAAATTTCGAACCACGTGCGTTACGGCGATGTCAGAATGCTCTGAAAGAAGTCGTTGTGCATATGCAAATCTGACCCTATTATAGATTAATAAAAGTGAAGTTACAAAAAAAGCAGACTTCTCGCGCTTGCAAAGAAAGAAGGGGAGAGCGCCGTAGCCCCGCAAAAAAAGGTGAATTTAGTGACGTCATTTCCAGTGCACAAATTCCGATTGTTAGCGCGGCGACGACTAACATCTTCTGCTTCGCTGCTCTTTTATTTCTGGGATAAAGGCCGACACCCGTTGAACCTAGTCTCCACTCTTTCCATTTTTGAGTCTCCTTTCATTTATATTTTTGAGGCGACGCCACTCTGCCGCGTTCTTTCTTCCTCTTGCTTTTATGTTTCTGTGTTTTTATTTTTTGCTCTCTTTTTTGTTGTTGTTTACCCGACGCGTAAGGCACCGCGTATCCTTGTTTTGTTTGGCTTAATGTTTACTCTCTTTCCTTCGCTTCGACCCCCGGTTCGTCTCTTGGTCTGCTACGCTAGGCTCGGACATTTTGAGGGTCGTCTGCACTGATCTCTATGACAATTGCTGGATCGCGTTTGACCAGCTCTGCCTATGGACCGGAATGCGGCCACGGTCGGCCATCTTTAGGTCGAGTTTTATCATCTCTAGCCATCATAGTAATATGGCGGACAACGCAATGGCGGCAGGCTGCCATAAAATAGCCGTAGATCTAGTACACTGTACCGTTGGTGACATTTCGTGCTTGATTGAAGTTGTTCGACGAAGCAGGTTCTTGAAACACGGCGTGAACGGTAGCCTCGTCTTTGAGGACCCGGCGAAAGTTCTACGAAAGCGCAGCACCGGGGGAAAGCAGCGCAGCTCGCATCGAAAGCAGACTACGTACCGGCGTCTGCTTTCGATGCTTCTTTCGATGCGACTTTCGATGCGTGCTGTGCTGCTTTTCCCCGGTGCTGCGCGATTTCGTGAAAATTTCACGGGATCCTCAAAGACGGGCTACCGTTCACGCCGGGTTTTAAAAACATGTTTCGTCAAACAATTTCAATCAATCACGGAATATCACCCACGCTATTTTGATGGCAGCCTGCCACCACAACTGCCAAAACGCCGTCTGCCATGGATAGATGATGGTGGCTGCCAAGTGGCTTCAGCACCTGTATCTTGGCTAGAGGTGATATAACTCGACCTAAAGATGGCCGCCAGTGACCGCATTTGCGGAGCGGGCAAACGCGATCCAGCAATGGACCTTTTGTAGAAATACGCGGTGCGCATGCGCGGAGTATTTCATGCGCCTGGGTTCAAGAGTATCTAGTTACAAACAATCCGCCATCTTGCATTTCTCGCCTTTGAGCGGTTTCGTTGTGTCGACCTCGGGGCGGAAGATTACGCACGATGGGGACAAAGGTGAGCTTGGGGGAGCCGTATCTAGGTCACATCGCCTCAATGGGTGAACAGGATGTAGCTGACGTTTTGGGTGTGGAACGGGTGGGAGAGGCCTTGGGCGCGCGTTGTTTTCGAATCACCTAGTCTCGAACCAATTCGCGTGTCTAGGTGGCAGCACATATTCGCCAAGAGGTCCATTGTCATTGAGATCAGTGGTCGTCTGCAACTTTGTTGTTGTTGTTGTTGTTGTTGTTGTTTTCTTCCACTGTCGTCTGCGATAACCTCCTATTTTCGCCTTCGATTGAGTTTCTGATCCGAAATCGTCATACGTGCTTTTTGATATTTATTAAATATATTAAGAAGTGTAAGCTCGTTATGCATTTGTATTCGAATTTTATTTGTGTACGCCGGCCGGTACATCTGCTACGGGTCATCGTTTGTTGATCAACCGGCCGCATTCGAGCATACACCAGCGCATACTTAGAAATGGCAGGCATGCCGTGTGCCTGCCATTTCCGCTAAATAAACTGCTCTATCTTTGTTTATGCGCGCGTTGTTATTTGATTGCCGTTGCAGTTGTGTTCAGTGAATTCCGCTTTGCAAGCGAACTGACCGTAATGAATTGTTTCTGCTTTCTGCCTACTATTGCAAAAACAAGTTTTTGCGATGTGGTGGAAAATCTTTCTTCCGCTTCCCGAAGGCTGAACAAACGTGAGTAACTAAGTTATGCAGCATTCAAATTAAACTGTTAAAAGTGTAAATAAACAAACGTACAACAAGCAGCTGAAAAAAGAGGGGCGCTTTCTTCTTTTTTCATTATTTTCGTCTGTTGCTTCCGCTTTGTTTATTGTGAACTCAACACCGGCGGCAATTACCAGCTATTCATTTGCTGCTTTCCATTTTTCTTTCTTTTTTCTCTAAGCGCCGCAACGATCGTCGTAGTTGAAGTAGTTTTTTGCTGGGTATCTTTGTATCGTCTGCTAACTTGTTTGTTTTATTCGCCGTTCGCTTCTCTTCCCCGTTTCCTTTTATTTTCGTCGGGAATGGCGACACCATTCTTTTCTGCAAAATTCGGTAAGTGTTTGCAAGGTCATTTTTATCCTTACTTTTTGTTTTGTTTTTATGCTCCAACAGCTCGTGCGCTTGCTCTGGTAATATTAACATGTCGTTTGTGCACGTTTTAATGATTACGACGTAGTTCGAGTAGCTAAACGCCTTTTCCCCGCTTCCCAGACGCGCTCCAAACGCCTGTGATCGCCTGAGAGGCGTTTGAGACCGCTGAATAAATTGCTCTATCTTTGTTTATGCGCACGTTGTTATTTGATTGCCGTTGCAGTTGTGATCAGTGAATTCCGCTTTGCAAGCGGACTGACCGTAATGAATTGTTTCTGCTTTTGGGGTGACGAAACGGGGCTTGGAAAGCTCGAGGACGTCGCGGAGCCTATACTTTTCCATTGCTCCCTCTGCTTCCGTAGACTCCGAATCCGCTAGAGGTGCCACTGTGACGTTCGCCGCCGATCCCATAGGTTTTCGGAGGAGTTTCCAGTATTGGCGAAGCTATATGGTATTTGGTAAAAGAGTCGACGCTGGGCAATCTGGCAGTGCGCTGGAATAGGTGCCCATGTGACCCAGAATTAGCACAAACAACTCGGGAGATACGCAGATAAAATTGCCTTAGAATTTTACGATGCATTCTGTATCAGAAAGCAAGGAGAAAGCAAGTGCCTCAGTGCCCCGTCAATGCACCTGAGAGATACGGATTTTTATTTTCTAAAAGAATAGCCAGAAAGGTGGTATGAATAGTGTTCGTTTGTTTCAATAAACCTTCATTTGACAGTTCAATTCCTCTTCTCTACTTCCTTGTCCTTCTTTATTGCGCGGTTTTCGTTCAGCAGGTGTGACTATTTGTACCGATATGACGTACGAAAACGTGCTGCTTCTTTCGCAGACAGCTGAAATGCTCTCTACCTAATACGCCCTTATTGGATCCAGAACGCTATGGAATTTGAGTCCGGTGTGTTACTCAGTGCAATACGAAACGCCCAAGCGGACTCGATGGTGCCCGCTCGCACCTTTACCGTTCATTCAGTCCATCTTCTCCGAAATGACGCCGTAGAAGTTCCGACGTCACATCTCCGCTGTCGCTGTGTTTCACTTTCACCTTACCGGTTGCGTAAGTGATTTTTCCCCTTCAGATCAATGATCCAGAGTGGGGGAAGGACGATTGCAAAAAGCAGCGCCGAAGCAAGAATTGGAGTGTAAAGCAAGCGTTGTGTATGACATTTCAGTCTCTTGGGAGCGCTCCTATGCGGACCAAACAGGGCGTTGTTTGAATGACCGCGCGAGAGAGCGCTGCCTCAGTCACCCTGATGGCGTTAAGCAGTCCACTGCAACAAATGTGTGTGTACCCAATTTTTCAGACACCAAACTTAAAAAAAAAAATCAACGATAAAAAACACGCGCATTCAACAACCAGGGAATTTTATAAAGCGTACATGATCAAAAGAAGGAAGGCTGATAAGTATGTCTGCGAGTCTGCCTTGGCCTTGAATAGTAAGGCACTTTAATTTTTAGAGCGAGAGTGGGCATTCTGGGAATGGCGTGCTTTTTCTTTTGTAAATGGTATTTAAGCCAGTGTTTAATATATTTCAATTGCGAGTCTGCCTTCTGTTGTCATCGTATTTACACTGTCGCTGTATCTTGGCGCTTTTAGTGCGCAATGAACCGACTAACTCGAATCACCATTCTATTTGCAACACCAGCGAGTTTTAGTAGATCGTTCCTATATCTCCGAGACCCCCGATAAGGATACCCGATAACAATAAGATGCATACGCAAAGACCGCGGCGGAGTATGGGGTAACGATCTAGTAAAACTCTCTTATGGCATATATTAAAAATTCATTAGCGATATCAACTCAGTGTTGTTCTATATCGCATCGACTACGAATTTTGCACTCGAAATAGGGTGTAACCTTTTATGTTCTCTTAAAAAAAAGCTTTAATTTGATGTTATCTAGAATCACGCCCCATCTCCGCTCTGTAAAGTTTTTTTTTTTTCTTCTTCGTACCATTATTATAGTATCAGATTTTCTCCGTGGTTGAGACCTATCACGAAGGTCTCGAGTTGTTGAGAACACTGCCATGTCTATACTCTTACCGAGACAAACAGCAGTTTTCAAAATATTCAAAACATATGCGTGTTAGGTTAAATTGTTAGGTTAGGGTAGGTTAAGTTAGGTTAGGCCTGGTCAGGTTAGATTAGGTTAGGTTAGGTTAGGTTAGGTTAGGTTAGGGTAGGTTAGCTTAGGTTAGGTTAGGTCAGGCTAAGCTAGGTTAGGTCAGGTTAGTGTAGGTTATGCTAGGTTAAGTTAGGTTAGGTCAGGTGCTACCATTTGATCTGTGCTAAGTGTCCGCAACATTCAAACATACAATGAAAAGAACCATGAAAACATTTGACCTCTGTATTGAGCGGTTTCACGTGACGTACTTCCGGTTCAAAATCTCGCCGGACGCCATGTTCATGAACTTTGGCGTATGTTTTTCTATGCGCGGATGCAGTGCATGTTTTCGAGCTCGCTCGCGTACCTTCGCATCGTGATCGAGAGTCTGCTAGAGTAGTCGTCAACACAAAAAAAGCCCGGCCTGGTACTAGATCTTTTTTTACGTACCGGTTTCTATTTAAAGTGCAGACAAGCCGGCGCTTAGAACCCGGTCTGTCGGCGCGAGGTCAAAATCGCTCCTGTAATTGCCGGAGGAGCGACTCAGAAAGGAAACAAAGCGAGGTAAGCATACATCCTGCAGGCCTAAATACAGCTTTTTTCAAACCTAGTGAGTTCTGTCGTCGCGGAAACCACTCGACACGCTTCTGCGTTTCACAAACTTTAAAAACGACGCCAACAACTGAGCGTCTGCATGCAAACATTTGAGGAACGTGCCTAAGACTGCGCGTCAGCATGGCGGAACGCGACATATCGGAATTGAAACGGCGTTCCGTGCAACCGCCCTACGCTAAATTTTTCTGACGTTATTAAGTGCACAAGAAACAGCAGCCTGACACTGCATGCAGTCATTTCTAGGGAAAGGCAGTACCAAAGTAGACAACTGTCCAGGTTTTGTGTGCTTATTTGGAGACAACTTCAATTATCCAGATCTACCTTCGAAGCAAACAGGCGGCTTCGAACACGCCCAAAGCTGGTTAGAAACATTTTTGCTTCATACAAATGTACGCTTCCAACATGTCTAAAGACAATTTATTTATGACCAATGAGGAAGGACCGTCGTATACAAGGAAGAAACACGCCGCGTATAGTGTCTGCACACTGTCTTTTTTATGTTGCATATTAGCAGTGTGACTCCTGCTTTAGCAAGGAAGGTGACATTTCCCTCCTCCTCCGACGCGCACGCTCTTTTCCTCCGTGTTCTAAGAGAGCTCGAGCATGCTCATATCTCTTCTTGGAAAAGGCTAATTGATTCCTGTTGCAAATTTTGAACGTGACTGGCTACATTTGGATTTAGCCCTCTCACAAACGTCTGGGGCCTGGCGAGAGCAACACGGATGCTTTGGTGCGAGATTGGGTACCCACGTAATTCCCGAAAAGAAAGCGTGCGTACCCAAAACACCGTATGGCTTTGGCGCGTGCGCAATGGCAACGACGTCATTTCGTTGGATACTCAGAGCGGTGCGGTGCGTTAGCAGGTAAAACTACCTATCATTTTACCGGGTCGCTAACCCCGGTTCAACGTACCGTTCAGCACGCGGCCGCGTCTCATGGCCAGATGGTAGGGGCCAATGAACCGCTGACAAGAGAATCGGCTCAACGACTTCCGTCATGAAAACAGTCAAACACTTAGTGTCAGGTGCACCACACCCGTGTAGTTACCTGTTTAATATTTTAAGGGCCGGTAGGGCCGGTTTCTTTTTTTTTTTTTTTCGCGCATGCCAAACGAAAATTATCATCTCAGTAGCACTGTAGCATGCTCCGTAAAAATACTTATTTAGAAACGACACATTATTTGATGAACACAAAGTTAATTGATGTCTGCATGCCTTCAACCTATAACATATTTTTGGTATTGTACTTTTGAGACATGGTAATATGCAGTGGCACATCGGCCTCGCACTCTGAGGTCACTCTTTTAAGCGGCTTTACACTGCCTTTATTAATTCGACACTTTAACTTCCCTGTCTTTACTGTCGTCGAATACAAATTTCATATTAGTTACTTCTAAATCTAAGTGTTCGCCATGAAGCGCGAAGGTTGAACAACATAGACTCGCCATTCTGTAATAACTAAGGAGCATACCGAAACAGAATTCATCTTAAAATGGAAATGTGTTAAAATACTTACACCGCAAGACACACCATTGTTTTTGTCACGTGCTCATTCATGGCATTACGCTTCAATAAAAAAGAAAATGACTGCCCAGTTTGGAGGGGCAGAAAGCAAACCAAAGCGCTCGAGTGTACTCGGGTGTTTCGGTTTGCTTCCTGCTCTTCTTTCTTCGTTAATTAAAATATTAACGAAGAACACGTGCTCACGTAACACAGTGTGCGAAACCCGGGTCTAAACTGTTCCTTCCTCACGAAAGCGATTCGCACAGACAACCATTGCTCGCGGTGGCCGCGAGTGTGTAACGAATCTTCAGAAGCCAAAATATTTTTCGTGTTGAATTAATTTGGATATCTCTCGCCCATCTTAAAAGGCCGCTAACACTGACCTGTGTTTACTCGGGTAACGTGTATTGCGCCACTTTCTGTATAATCTGCATGGTGGCTGGAGATCCCAAGCCACGGGTGTTGAAGTGAGTATTTACCGTGCCCGGATTGCTGTTTTTCACATGCCCAAAGCGTCGGTCAAAGCCATATCTGAGTCAGTCTTCTGGTTCACACCAGTGACCCTTGTTAGCTTAATCGGCTGTGTTAATTCTTCCGTCTGGCTTTTATACTTTTGGGTTCAGGGGATGTCAAACGTATTCCCGGGCCTAATGTCAACAATAAGGAGAATAACCAGATAAAAACGAAAGAAGAATCCTGAAAGAAGAGTTAGGGCACAGGCGAGCTGGTGACTATATTAAGCAACATAATAAAACCAGTGACACGGAACAAGTGTCACTCGTTTTATTATGTTGCTTAAAGAAGAATTCATCGATTGTTGCCAACTTCAAATCTGAGACCGAAGATTTCAGCTGACTTGATGACATTGACCGATAGATTACTGATATACTTTCAAGAGTGAACTCCTTAGAAGCCAAAATACAAGACCTTACACACGTCTAAGACGATGTCACACAGCTTAAAAGAGATTTTGAAAGCATTAAAACTTATCTCCACCACTCACAGCCTTTCAACGCGGACAACTCGAAACTAGGTAAATCGTGGATGACCCGAACAATTGAAAAGGTGCGATAATCTAGTTATAAAGAAATTCAGCGAAAGTGACGAGGAGTCTCAAAGTCAATTGGAATCTTGTGTGAAGACCTTATTTTCACATGTGCTTGGTGTTCAAGTCGGTGTTTTTGAACGCATTCACAAGCCGACCGACGTCCCAACTATGTACGACCAGTTGTAGCTAAACTATTAGACAATCGTGATAAGGCTGCTGTAAAGAAGGCCCCCAAACGTAAGCACCATGAATCGAAAAAGGTTTTTGATCGGTGATGGCTTGTCACCGCGAATAGCACCTGCACGCTCTAGACTTCGGAAATTCGGCAAATAATTGCGGTCTTAAAATCGTAAACTGAAGCTTAGGGTAGATAAATTGTACTGTGACAAATATTTTTTATTTACGATTTTGCGAAAGCCCGTATTGTTGAATTAAAATCTAACAAAGCACCGCACGATTGACTTCCGCGAAATGGCAAAGAACGACCTGTGCACGTTGCCGTTCGCCTTTCTTTCTTATTTACGAACTTTCGAAGTGTCCTAAAAAGCAGGATATCTTGCTCGATTACGCTATCATGTGTGAAAGCCAGTCATCCTTGCACGGAGACGTGGCTATCACATGATATTCTCAGCTCTGAACTTATGGACTAGAGGTATTCCATCTCTCGTGAGTATATGTGGCACACAAAAGCGGGGCTGTTTTGGTTAATATTAAAACAATTTGTTGGCATCTGCAGTTGATATATAGTTAAAGACATTAAAATATTTTGGAGAAAATAAACATTTTGCATATATACTTTCTCATGTGCGTTTGTTAGAGTCATCCAAAGTTTGGATTGAATGTTTTGTGGCTAAGTTAAGCACATCTCTTGACAAAGTGTTTTCAGATGATCCTCATAGCCTTGTTGTTTTTGCTGTGGATTTTAATTTTCCGAGAATTGAATGCGCATAAAAAATCCTGACCACATCATACAGTAATAAAAAGTACCGTCAATTCATGAATGCTATGAGTAGTTTCGGTTTTCACCAAGTGATCAAAAAACGCAGCGGAGTGCTACCACTTTTATTTATTTTTCACTACCCATCCTGATTAAGTATATGATGGAAACAACTCATCTTTTTTTTTTTAATGACTAAGCTCTCTTAAATAATATTTTTTTCAGTTGATGTCCCTGCTTCTGAAAGGACAGGGAAAATAATTTGGAACTCTGTCAAAGCCGACGACGTCAGCATCAATGAAATCGCTTAAAAGCATTTCCGTGCTTCGAAGGACCTTTAACACATGGTCAGTAGAGTACAACTGGTGTCACCTTTAAATAAATGATTAATGAGCTCAATGATCAATATGATCGAAAACGTTGGATCATTTGTGATCCCTGATCACAGTGGTTCAACCATTATATCAAAGGCATGCCTAGAAAGATGCAAATGCTTTCCCAATCTGCTAAGAATGTAAATGACAATGCTTCATGGTCGCGTTTTCGGCAATTAGCAAGAATTTGTAAACAAAAATGTACGAACTTCTAAAGACAAGTCCTTCAATATCGATCTCTGCAATATTTTCATCTCTAATAAAAAAAAAAAAGTTTAGAAAAGTAGGAACCCTACAAAAAAGTTTTTTTTATTATTGTAAATTTGAGTGCAGCACAACTTTGGGGAAATGAAGCGTGTAAGAACTGCAACCAGTATGTCACCAGCCTTTCTAGCCGTGAGACATTTCTGATGCCGCAACTTCCTACACACCATGCCTTCAGTGAAATGGAGACTAGAACCTATCCTCCAGAATTAATTTTGAATTTAATAAAGAACCTGTTGCTCAGCTTATCTCCTGGTTGTGATGGCATAAATAGCAAAATTTCAAAACTAGCTAAGCACACCTCATCTTTTTATTTGTGTGAATATTTTAACAGATCACTTTCCACGGGCGGCATCCCTACTCACTGAAGACATATGCTGATGTAATTTCCATTTTTAAGTGCGGGTCCTCTAATGAACTAGGTAATTATAGACCTTTTCTTTTACGAGTGTGAGCTCTAAACTCCTGGAGCCTATTATATATAAAAACCCTATGCAATTTGTAGATGCCAACATTGTATTTTTTTTTTAAAGCAGCGTGGGTTTCGTAAGGATGGATCTTGTACAGCACAGCTCTTTGAGTTGGCGACCGGCATTCATGCCAATCTCAATACACGTACACAAACAGACGCTGTTTATTGATTTCCCAAAAGCTTTTGACTGCGTGCCACATTGTGGAGTTATCGGTAAACTAAAGCAACTAAAATTAACTCAGTTCTAGATAATTGGATCAAAACCTTTCTTACTTCTTACCACTAAAGCCCAGTCAGTCCGACTTGGCTGGGCATAATCTCATTCCCTTCATGTTATTTCTGGAGTGCCCCTGGGAAACGTACTTGGCCGCTTGCTTTTCCTTGTTTATATTAACGCTCTGGAGCTGTGCTCGTCTATTTGCCGACGAGCTTTTATCTATCGTCGTTCCATTAATAGGGAAAATGGTTGCCGAAAGTTACCATCAACTCACTCTCCAGCCGATAGAAAAGGTAATATATTGCGAATACCTTGGGGTGCCCTAAGCTTTGACCTGTCTTGGAAAACCCACATTGAGCATATAACTTTAAGTGCTGACAAAACGTTCAGATTTTTAGACGCCATGTTAACAAGCCTTCTGCAGATTAACCAACTAGCCTGCTGCACCCTTGTAAGTCCAAACTAGAGTATGCTCCTATGATCTGGAATGCGCACCGGATCTATCTCTCTGACTAGTTAGAAATAATTTAAAACCGCCGACTTTCTTCATTCTACACACTAAAAGAAAGGGTATCACCTTACACCCTTGTGTCCCATGTAATACATCCCAAAACTTCATTTCGACGTACAGCGCCCTATAGTCGAAAAAACGGTCCCAAAGTTTACGAGGGGCTTGATAACGGTGGGATATAACTTTTTCAATAACTAAAGTACTTATCAAAGACCACATAAAGAAAACACTGAGTTTTTTCAGTAGGGCCAAGAAAACCCCGATTATTTTTTTTGTAGTCAGTAACGCGTACATTAGCTATTTTAAAGGGGTAGGGAAACGAAATTACAGCGCTCCTTTTCTAGCTTAAATGTGTTGCATGTTGCATCCTAACCTCAAAACCACCAGTCTTCCGTTGAAAGGCACAAGAAAACTAATTTTAAAGCTAAATAAACGATCTTTCAATGTGCACCTGGTGGATGCATGCGGAGGCTATTTGGGAGGTTATCTAGCAACGTTGGGGAACTTGCTACGTAGTCGTGACGTAGCAGATTCCTTCGGAGCAGCGCCGCGCTTTGACATTTCAACATTTTCCTTTTTAGCTTTCTTCCTCAACTCACGAATCACGCATTGAACCAAACAGTCCAAGAAGACGGAAAGGATGGACTCCCCTCTTTCTCGAACCCTCGTTTGTGCACCCGGATACAGCCATTCTCCCCCTAGAAGATTAGCCAGTCGCTCAAAACTCGGACAAAAGTTGCTTTCCCCACCCCGTTTAGCCCTAAGCTGACAGTGCTGTGGAAGCTACGTGCTCCTTGGGCCAGCCACACGCTCGTCACCCCACGGGTACTTCGAACGGCTCGATTGTAACGCATTGACGCTATTGGCACCACCACAACGCTGACAACGCCACCAAGGGCAAAGCTCATAACCCCGCCAGACTTGCTACGTCACGAATGCGGGGAATCTTTTCTTTCTGTTTTTGTTTGCGCCGGATATCCCATGACGCATCGCGCCCTCCGTTCGCTTCTCTTCGAGCGCTCGCTCGAGTGCACCGTTGGGAACGAAAAATATAGCCAATCGTTCAAAATACAAACGTGCGATTATCATTTACGGTTATTATCCGTCATGCTTGACTCATTTCCGAACAAAATTTGAATATTTCAATTTTTATTTCCGTACCCCTTTAATAAGTTGTACCACACGGCTATCAAGACCCTCGTAAAATTTGGGGTTGTCTGTTCGACCTTAGGGCGCTGTACGTCGAATTGAAGTTTTGGGGTGTGTTATATGAGACAAAGGGTCTAACAATACACCCTTTTACACCCTTTTTTTTTAAAGTGAACACGACTACTTATTCCCGAAAAAATCGTAAGAGTGCAGGCGAGCTGGTGAATATTAACCATGTTCAATTAACCTGAGACTGGGGAACAGAAGAAACATCAAAACGTAGAAGGGACAGAAAATAGACAGGACGACGTCTCAAACTCAGCTAAATCGTTTATTTAGTCCACCTCCTTATATAGTCTCAAACTCAAGGTCATCTCCACCAACACACACACACACAAAAAAGGATGAAGTTTATACAGTTCAAGCTCCACAGTCTCCATCACACAATGCAAGAACGTTGACAACCTTTACAGGTCGACGCGATAAGGCAACATCCATCCACCGTTCAAACTTTAACAAAGGGATCTCTTCCCCTATTATTCTAAACACAGTTCGTACTTCTGGTTCTTCTAAACAAACTACTTCTAAACACAGTTCGTACTTCGTACACTGGAATGCACTACTCGCTACCTACCGATTTTTCCCGATGAGCCTTTTTTACACTCACTCACACATGTGTGAGTGAGTGTAAAAAGGCTTATCGGGAAAAATCGGTAGGTTGCGAGACTGGTGTTGTGTATGAGATATCATTGGAGTGTGGATTTAAGTATGTAGGACAGATGTCACGCTGCATCAATGATAGATTAAACATAAAAGAAATGTAAAGAACAAAGCACAAAACTCGGAAATCGCAAAACATATTCATGAATGTAACAAATGCACGGCGCCCTGGCCGGAGACGGAAATAGTACACAGAGAGAGGAACGATGTAAAGAGAGTAGTAAGGGAGACCGTGCGGATAAAGTCTATAGGCAACTGCATACGTCAGGCTTCACTACAGTTTGAAAGCAATTAAAAAAACTTTCTAAAAAATTAAAAAAGGTTTTTTTTTTTTCAATTTGTGATTTAGGTTGTTTGAGGTGTGACCCTGCTTGTGATTTAACAAAAAAAAAAAAAGAACTGTAAAACGTTTTGTTTTGTTTGGTTTTCTACGTGTGTTGGCCCAACTACCGTTCCAGTTTTCTTTTTTTTTTGTATGTGGAAAGGGCGTGCTATGATTAGGAAGTACAAACTGTGTTTAGAATAATAGGGGAAGAGATCCTTTTGTTAAAGTTTGAAGGTGGATGGATGTTGCCTTATCGCGTCGACCTGTAAAGGTTGTCAACGTTCTCGCATTGTGTGATGGAGACTGTGGCGCTTGAACTGCATAAACTTCATCCTTTTTTTGTGTGTGTGTGTTGGTGGAGATGACCTTGAGTTTGAGACTATATAAGGAGGTGGACTAAATAAACGAGTTAGCTGAGTTTGAGACGTCGTCCTGTCTATTTTCCTGTCCCTTCTACGTTTTGATGTTTCTACTCTACCCCAGTCTCAGGTTAATTCAACATGGTTACGTATCCCCGTGCATTTCGGCACTTTTATAACCTGTTCTAAAATCCCTGGATTGATCGCGAATTAATTTCATAAGCCAATCATATCTCTCTTCGCCGTGACCATTGTCATAAACTAATATTGCCTTTTAATAGAACTGATACTTTCAAAGACTCGCCTCTCCTTTTAGGTATAAGTCACTGGAATGCACTACCTGAATCCATCGTAAAAATGACTGATCATTCTTTATTCACAGCAGAGCTCACCTATACATGCCTATTCATGGTATGATGTTACAAGTAGTTGAAAGTGAATGATTGTTTTTAACTGCATTTGCTTATTTTTTAACCATCTTTGGAGTTTCAACGTGTGTATATATTACCCTCCTTATGTAATGCCCCTCCCTCCCCCACAACCCTCCCAGGCCGGTGTCTTAAAAGTGTCACTTATTTATGTCATTTATTTACAATATACTCCGGCTATTTTCAGGGCGAAGTAGGGTGGGAGAATATATAGTGACATTTACAATAAAGAAAATGAAAAGTTTCGGTTGATATCAAACCGCTCACTTTTGGCAAAATGTTCATTATGTGGTAGAAAGAGGTTTCTAAATATCCTCACATCGCATATAATTAATATGTGGATATTCAAAGATCTCAAGTATTTAAATGCGAAATCATGTGCTATCCCATGGAGTGAAGCCGGCGGCGCCTGTAACCGGGAAAAAAGAACATGAAAGAAATGCCTATTCTCCCAGTGGCTGCAGTAAACGGCACCTAGATAGTCATTGGCGCCCGTTTCACGAGAGCGCGCGCTCGGCCAGCGGACGTAACCTCGGCAGTAGCAAAACGTGGACGTCTACGCCAGTACACCGCAGACGAACGAAGGGAGAGGAGGAAAGCCGTTCATGTTTTCGCATTCACAACTCATAAGAAGTGCTTAGATGTCCTCAAATTTTTCGAAAGACTTTTTTTTTTTTTATATATAGCCGACATTTATAGCATTTCTAGAACATAAGTTGGTAAGCTGGTGAGGAGAGATATACAATTGGTTGTTACGGGCTTTCACTTGGTTATGGTTTGCCGGTTTTTCAGGCTTGTTTGTTCGCTGAGTTTTGTATTATTTAATATTGAATTAATTATTTTTTCAATGATATTTTTTTTAAATTCTATAGTAGTTTTATTAATTGTACCAACGTTTTATACTGTAATGATTTTTTAAAATAAATTATTATATTAATTCATTAATTATGTAGTGCAATTGGTATTTCACTTAATATTTTATTTATTTTTATACTAATTATTATGCATTATTATATATTTATACGTACTAATCTGTTATTGTCAGCAGGCCGTCTGTAGCTTTATCAAAAATTGAATTAGAATTCTTATCGTAGGCGGCACGTCACTTTTCTTCTTTGGCTCTCTTTTGATGTTTATCTTTCCTTTTCCACTCTTTTCATGCGCCCAGTCTTATATAAGTGCTGGTTCGACAATAAACTTTTTGGTTGAAAGTTAGCGCTTGTCCCGTCCTCTCCTCGTCCCGTGTTTTTTATTGTGCGCTTGTTGTCGAAGTGAAGATGAACCAACACGCCCAAACCTTTTCCCTTCTGAAGTATACGTATAAGGACGGCTAGTTGGGCTAGTTGGTTTTGCATCCTGGTCTAATACGCCAAAACACGGACGAAAACGAAGGGAGAACTGGACAGGACTTATGTACGTGCGGTTACATTATTAGTATATGTGATTAGATTAAATATTTTTATTATAATTCATTTTTATTTAATATTAGGTCATATTTATTATTTCATTAATAATTTATTTATAAAATGAAGATTTATTATTTTATTCAGCATTTAAAATTTTACTAATTATTATTAATAGAGCTGGGATTTCCGGAAAAGAAATAGGGCTGAAATCGGGACAAGATCGAGGACAGGAAATGCCATAACACTGGGACAGTTTCCAGGACAATGTACGGTTCTGTGAGTACGCTCAGAGTTTTTATTTGCGTTGAAATATTTATTCTCCGTTTTTATTACCAAAACACACGTTCTACGCTCGTGCGTTGAAGGAAAAGGTGAGGAACATCTCAAATGTTTGCTTGCTCAGGCTGTGCTTTTTCTCTGCTGGAAAACTCTTAAATTCGGGATACAGTCGCTCCACTTCCACAGAGACAAGCTGCAAAAAACCTCAGGGCTCGTTTACCATTTAAGAAATTAACACAATATAGAGTTTTTGGTGAACGCACCCCCTTCATGTCAGGGTTTTTTCTCAAGCGACTTACGAAGTTTGTCTTTCGGGGTGTCGTCCAACGTTTCTGCCAAAGAATCCAAGATTCTAAAATGCGTCTCTAGAGTGAGCCCCGCGGTCTCCAGGCTCGCAATCGCGATCGGAAAAAAAATCCTACTTCTAAATACGGTACAGCTCACAGGCTAGGACGTCGGTGGTAAGAATTTCTTGGTTCGCCGCAGCAGTTGCCCTCTTTCTTCACAAAGTGTGCCAGCTTGCCGTGACTTTGTGTGTGGTACATTGATGCTCTTTGAACTGTGCCCCGAGTTACCACAGGCTTAGGAGATAAGGGTAGGGATGTATAGTGGAGCCGTCGGCGAAAGAATGACAGCCGGCGCCTTGCCGGTGCAAAAAATATTATCAATGAGTGAAAGGAACATTCTATACAAGCGTTTCAGTTAAGTAAATCGACACTTAATAAAAAATCGGGACCATCGGAACAATATTGAACCGTTCGGGACACTCAACGTAAAGTCGGGACAATTCGTGGCAACAAAGTATATGAAAACCAAATGGAAGTTTTTTGATAGATGTGTACCGGTGGCTTACACTGTTATGTGAACACTTTTCAAAATCGGGACATGTCCTGGAAATCTCATCTTTGTATTAAAATATTAAAGATTAAAAAGTGCATATACATTTGCTTTTCTCCATGCAGTGATACAACGAACATCAATGAGCTACAAAATCTATATTGAACGCGGAGAAAAATATAAGTATCTAAGAGTTTATTTTTCATCCAATTTAAAATGGAACGCGAATATGACACTAGCCAAAGCTAGTAAAATGATGTATTTTACACGGAGAAATTTTAAAAACACATCCCGCAGCGTGAAACTATGTTTCTTTCATCCGATCAATTTTAGAGTTCGACTGTGATATTTGGGAGCCACCTCAAAGTTACCTCGCGCATTAGAGCGAATTCAAAATCAGGCGCTAATATATATGATGAGCGACTGTGCAGGCCATAAGTTGCACTGAAATGAAACACATATTAGGTTGGAACCTTCTTAATAATTCATTCCTAAGCACAGAAAGTCCTTATGATTGAATTGTTTTACAGCATATATCATAGACTTATATTTAGCGAAAAATGTCTCTTCATCCTCCCAGCGCATCATGTGTCATTAAAGTTGAATTAAAAGGCGTTTGTCGTGACAGCGCACTTTCTTTTAATATACATGTTGTTACAACCGTAAATGCAGCGCTAAGAGTATTAAATATGATTTTTCGTTTATGTCGCCTATTTTCTGCTCCTTCATGTTTGGTGTATTTGTATAAGTCTTTGGTTAGATCATGGTTTGACTTTGAATCTGTCGTCTGGAATTCATTGACTATTTCGCAAGTTATCGCGATTGAAAATGTACAGAAGCGAAAGATTAGAATTGTCTATGATAAGTATATTGGAAGGGGGTGTTTCTACCACTAAGAATCATTGCTTCACAGGTTTCTATTGCATAAACTGACTGTGAAAAGACAGTACCGGGATTTTATGTTTTTACACAAAGTTTACGGTGAGGTTAACTCGAAGGACTTATTGGAGTCCATTGACTTCCATGTTCCACCCCGAATCATTAGGAACAAATCAACATTTTTCCCCTCCTACACATCATCCGTGTCACCTCTTTTGAGGGTTCAAATTGATTTCAATAACGCTCATCAGAATAACATTGATATTTTTATTGCCCATCATGATTTTATGCAACAATTATGCGAATGGATGCCTTTGCCTTAAGCAGGCCAAGTCATACCTAGCCCTAGTCTTTTTTTTTTGTTGCTTGTGTTCGTTGGTTGTTTTTCTTTTATGATTTGCATTTTTGTCTTATATGTAAAATACTTCACCCATGTTTCTGGACCACACAGTCGACCGCTAGGTTGTTTGTGGACACTGGAAAATAAAGCATTATTATTATTATTATTATTATTATTATTATTATTATTATTATTATTATTATTATTATTATTATTATTATTATAATTTGGAAGAAGAAGAAGTGATGGACCTCAGCTGTTCTGCTTGACGCGGCTCTAAATTTTGCTGCTTTTAACAACCAAGCAATCCGACAGCCGTCTTTTACGTGAATGAAGACCACTGGTTATTCCCGCTCCACCGAATGCAGCATCCGCTTCGCCTGTGGAGGTCTTAGGAACACCAGCAGGCTACGATCTGGTCAAACGGCAAGTACCAACCTCCATATTGGGATCTCTCGGCTTGTCACCTCGCGATTGATGAACAGTGTTGGTCCTTCACCGAGCTTAATCAACGTCACAGTTGTCATCTGGACCCCACATACACTCCAAAAAAGCGCATTCACTCTACATATGGGACCTTCAACCGTTTTGCGGTGCCATTCAAACTGAGGGTCCTACATGTGTTCTGCGACCTGGTGCCGACGGTAGAATTCGTCCCTCATCACGCGCAAAGCTCTCGCGGTGCATTTAGCTTCACCGGTGAGCCTGAAACTGTTCTTCTCGATTTTAATTCTTTACGTTGTTTCCGCTTTGCTCTTTCTCGTGCCTCTTTGTCGTCGTTGTTCTAACACCATGGCCGATGCCTCAACTTGTGGAGCTTGCTCTAGCCCTGTGCCAAACGACGGCAGATGCATGAAATGCGCTGATTGTTCTCGGCAATATCATCTAGGAAAGAAGTGTTCAGGGATAGCTGACGGCACATTTAAGGGGATGTGCGCCGCGAAACTCGAGAAATGGCGATGCCTTGCGTGCCGTGAAGGAGCCGGGAAACATAATTTAATATCAGACTCACAATCGTCTCTAGCCGAGCCCTCCGCGTTCTTGGCACAGCTATCAGAGGTGAATGAGAAACTCGACCGTCTCCTTTCCTGGAAGGACACCGTCGACAATCTCCAAGATCTGCACCCCAAGATTGACTCTTTGTTGTCCATGAAGCTCACGGTGGACACGATGCGCACCGCCATGACCGAGATACAAGAGTCTCTGACTTTTGTTTCGTCACAATATGATTCCCTTATAAACTCGCTGAAAACGCAAGAGAAAGAGGTCAAGGAGCTCCAAGTAGAAACGAATACCTTGCGGTCGTTGATAGCTGACCAAGCACTTGAGATTCAGCAACTAAGAGATGCCCAAAATTACACTGATCAGTCTAATCTTCTGGCAAATCTAGAAATTCATGGCATTTCATTTTCTGCCCGCGAGAATCTCGAAGGGATCATCACCGACTTGGCAGGGCAATTGAACATCAAAGGTTTTCAGCCGACTCACGTCGAAGATGCACACCGTCTACCTGCAAGGCGTGATTCCATTCCTCCCATACTGGTTCGCTTTTCGTCCCTTTATCTGAAAGAACGTTGGATGATGTGTCGCTCCCGCTTGAGTTCTTTACCCCGTGAAGATTCTCAACCCAGGATTTATTTCAACGACAACCTCACGGACGCCAACAAACGACTCTTCTGGCAGGCAAGAACAAGAGGAAAAGAAAAAGGGTACAAATTTGTATGGGCTCGCCATGGTCAAATTTTTGCAAAGCAAACCGGAAATTCACCTGTGCTCCGCATCCCCAACGCGGCTGCTTTGGATCACATTGTGTAGACTTCAATGCTCGCGACTTCTCGATTTAAAGATCTTAAGACTTACTCGCAAAGCTTCCAACCAACACCAGGAACTTCATTTACCTTATTTCATGTTAACGTAAGAAGCCTTCATAAACACTGGGACGAATTTAGATTAGTCATAAACTCTGTGCTCCCGATAGCAGATGCATTTGTTCTCACCGAAATTAATATTCGCAGCGAAGATATAGCGATGTTCTGATTACCCGGTTTTAGTAGCTGCTTCCGCACCCGCGAGAACAAGCGTGGTGGCGGAATTGCAGTTTTTCTCAAAACCTCATTGTTATATTCCGAAATAACCGTTTCGTTTCTTACTTGTGAATCAGTCGCACTGCATATCTTAACCTCCATCTATGACCTCTACTTACTAGTTTTCTATAGACCACCCTCCGAAAGTGTTGCTAATTTTCTAACAGAGTTACGAAATTGTCTACAGTCTTTACCGGTAAATGCGACCCTTTGCTTGACAGGAGATATTAACATTGATCTCATGAAACCCTCGAAGTCACTCGTCTGCGAATACCTTACCTTATTATCGGACTACGGTGTCGAGCCCACCATTCTCGACCCAACCAGAGAGGAATTTCTTAGCGGCACACTTGTTAGCTCGTCCATCGACCACATCAACTTAAGAGCGCCAACCTCGACAACGCAATCGGCAATTATAACTGAAAAAATATCGGACCACTATTTTGTGGCGTGCCATTTAGAATTTCCTGGCAAGGCTCCCGTTAATTCGAGAACTGACATACGTCGAGTTGAAATAATTGACCCCAATACTTTCGACGGCTTCATATCTAATTACAACTGGGGTGCTTTTCAAGCCTTTGTTAACCCAACCGAAATTTATAACTCCTTTGTTGATATCTTTACTCGGTTTTCGGAAGCTTCGAAAAAAAGTTATCTACTTAAAAAAGAGAAAGACAGATCTACGATGGTTGAATAATGATATATTATCCGCCATCAAACTTAAAGAGATTGCTTGGAGACGTTGCCGTCGCTCTCCGCGGAACCGAAGCCTGCAAGCTGAATTTAGGTCCATCCGCAACAGAGTCAATGCACTAATTCGTTCCGCTAAACGAACTTATTTTCAAAAACAATTTTCAGACCATCGAAAGGACTCAGCTAAAACTTGGTCACTGCTAAATGAATTGCGAGGTATCTCACCGCATGTGCACGACAGTCTTTTGGGTGATACTTTTGGACCTGATTTACTTGCGACTGCCAATACCTTTAATAATCTCTTCGCATCTTTTTCAGGGAAAGTCGGACAGAACAGTAGTTTTTGTTCTCCTCATTACTCCAATTCTGCCTCTGCTTTTCTTCCTCAGATGACTGGAGCCGATTTAGAATCTATAATACTAAGTCTCAAACCTAACAAGTCTCCGGGAATCGATGGAATACGACTAAGTGACATACGAAGAAATTTATCTTATCTTCAAAGCACACTTCTTCTTCTATTCAATACAATTCTTGAATCTGGTTCCATACCTAATGAGTTAAAAATCGCCATTGTCAAACCCCTGTTCAAGGGAGGGCACAGAAATAGGGTCGAGAACTATCGCCCAATATCTATTTTGCCATGCCTTGTCCAGATACTAGAGAAATTTATATGTAATGCAATGTCTTCATTCCTTGAAAAACACGAGCTTATGTCTCCAAATCAATACGGTTTTATTTCTGGCCGAGGCACGCAACCACTTCTGGAATCATTATCTGACGAGCTAAATTTCAGCTTCGAACACAACTTGTTTACCTGCGCCTGCTTTTTAGACGTTTCTAAGGCTTTTGATACAGTTAACCATCTCATTTTACAGCACAAGCTTTCAGCTTTGGGTTTTCGGGGCCCTTTCTTATCACTGCTAAAAGATTTCTTACATGAACGTTCACAGCAGGTGTCTTTAAATGGTGTATATAGCAGCAACCTCTCATTAAAAGCCGGCGTTCCACAAGGCTCCATACTTTTGCCGCTCTTATTCAACATCTATGTTAATGATATGGCTAGCGCAGTTACCAACTGCATGATATACCAATACGCTGACGATACCCTTGTATTGACTCGTCATCTTTCATACCCAAAAGCAATGGAGATGCTTCAACATTCTTGTAATGAGCTCATGGATTGGTTTAATCAAAATCTGATTGCTATAAATGTCTCTAAAACAAAACTCGTATGCTTCCACAATCCTTTGAAAGTTGTTTCGCTAAATATTCCACTTTGTTTACACATATCTAATTGTTTCCCTTGCCATTGTGATAAGGTTCCATATTCTGACACAGTAAAATATCTTGGCATTCTCTTTGACTCTGATCTGTCATGGAATTCGCATCTCACCAAAATCTGTGCTAAACTTAGGAGTATCTCCTGTTTGCTCTATAACATCAAAACATACATGCCCTTCGGTTTGCGCAAGCGCATAGCTTATTCATTAGCTTACACACATTTGCGCTATGGCATAACTGTATTTGGCCAATGCTCGAGACTATGGCACAAAAAAAGTGAACGGTATTTTAAAAGGAATTTTGAGAAATGTGTGCTATGGCATGAGTTTTTCTAATTTAGATTTGTTTCAAACTTTGTCAATGCCGAACTTTCGATCTTTGTTCCTAGAGACGGTAGTGCTCAATTACAACTGGAAGGACGACTTTAAATCTACTCACCCCGTCACGCGGCAATTGCGGAAAGTTCCACTCTACGCCGTTCCAACATGTTATACACGGTATGGGAAAAACATGCGTTCATTTTATGTCCCTCACATTTTCAACGAGTTACCTCCAAGTCTCTCGAACCTTACTTCTAAAAAAAAACTTAAAAAAGAACTACGCAATATATTTACCAACGAAGAGAATAAGTGATCATTAACTATATTGTTTCATAATTTTTTATTGCTTCGTGCTGAAACTATCTTTTCGTCTATCAATTATTGTTCTCATTTATTTGTATGTGAGTGGCGCACTCTAACGTCTTGCTATACGAGTAACTACTTTAGCTTTTGTGCAATACACGTTCGTGCTCATTTTCTAATACTGTCTATTAATCTGCTGGACAAGAACTTGATCCTTTGAAGTTTGACTTTTGGTGAAGTGTGACTCTGAACTGGTGCTTTCTTATTGTCTTCTGTTTTTGTCTTTTTTCCTATTACTCTCTGGAACTTTTTATGAATCACTGTAATCTTTAAGGTTCAGTCCCACAAGCCCTTGTTGGCTTAGACGAACCTGCCTTCTGCTCTTTTGAACTAACCCAGCGTAAATAAATTATTATTATTATTATTATTATTATTATTATTATTATTATTATTATTATTATTATTATTATTATTATTATAATTGTCGGGCGGGTCGCCAGACAGATTTGACTGTTATCGACCAATATCAGTGTTGCCTTGCATTGCGGAAGTACTAGAAAAACATCTCTTCACAGTAATGACCAGTTTTGCTAATAAGTTTGAGATATTGTCGTGCAATCAGTATGGTTTTGTATCGGGAAAAGGTACTCAGTGCCTCCTTGAAGATTTTTCATATCTTATTCATACTGCGTTTGATCGCAACTTATTTACATGTGCAATTTGTTTGGATCTAGCCAAGGCATTCGACACGGTGAACCACACTATCCTTCTAAAAAAATTGTATAATTACGGTTTCCGTGGTCAGTTTCAGTCGTTGTTGAGCAGTTTTTTTTCTGATCGATCTCAAGTGGTGTCGGTTGGGAATTTTAGGAGCTCTCGAGTCATATTAAAGGCTGGAGTTCCCCAGGGGTCCGTTTTGTCGCCATTACTATTTAACCTCTATGTCAACGATATGTCAGACCGAGTTGTAGGCTGCAGAATTTTTCAGTATGCTGACGACACGGTCCTCGCCGCGCGTCACTTGAACTTCAGTGATGCGTTGCGTTTACTTAGTAACGACGCATCACGCCTGATGGATTGGTTCGGCGAAAATCTTATTTCAATAAATACGTCGAAAACGAAGCTTGTTTGCTTCAGAAACCCATTAAAGTGTATTGATTATGGCTCACCGTTTCTTTTACACAGAACAAACTGCCCTGATTGTACATGTCGACCACTAGAGTTAGTTGACAACGTCAAGTATTTGGGTGTATTCTTTGATTCGGACATGGCTTGGAATTCGCATTTATCCTACGTCTGTGGTAAACTTAGGAGTGTTAGTTGTCTCTTGTATAATTGCAAAGTATTCATGCCATTTTCTGTAAGAAAATCTGTTGCTCACGCGCTTGGGTACAGCATTCTGAGGTATGGTGTAACAATATTTGGTGAGTGCTCCAACCAATGGCACATAAGGGTCGACCGCATTCTTAAGGCTTTATTGAACAGTGTCGCTTATTCTGTCGACCACTCCTCAGCATTAAGTGTTTTCGAGATGTTGCAGATGCCGACCTTTCGCTCTCTCTTCCAGGAAAGTGTCGTCCTTCGGCACTTTTGGTGTAACGATTTTAAAAACCCTTCCTTGTCACCTGTGCATCTACGTAACCCATCTCGTTTTATAATTCCACGATGTTTCACGCGTTATGGAAAGAGAGTTCGTTCACATTATGTTCCTGTCATCTTCAACAAACTTCCTCCGCACATCTTCGAAGCAAGTGGGAAAAGAAAATTGAAGAAACTCTTACGAAGTCTTGTATAGTAACCTGTTTTCGGAAATAGGACTTGTTGTTTTTACAAAATTAGTTTTAACTATTTCGTGCGTCGACTGCCGGGTCCTGCCCTTCAAGCCCTTGCTGGCTTTGGCAGACCCGCTTGCCTGTAATATTGGACTAAAGTGTTGTGAATAAAGATTATTATTATTATTATTATTATTATTATTATTATTATTATTTTTTTATTATTAATAATATTAATATTATTATTATTATTATTATTATTATTATTATTATTATTATTATTATTATTATATTCTAAAAAGTAGACGATTATCATTACAATACAGAGTGTTTCTTGTTGAAGCAATCCGTGATGGGAATGTATTACCGGAAGAAGTAGTCTATGTTGCCGGTGCTGATCTGTTTTATGATATATTCCAGATATTCCTTATATAGTGAACCGCAGTTCCCTTTTCTTGCCTGTTTATGTGTATGTGTTTTTGATGTTTTCACTCATGTATCCCCCTGCACAATGCTGAGCGGCGCAACCGGTATACGCGTAAATAAACAAATGAATATTAAACATTTGGAACTCACTATATTTAACCCAAGCGGCAATCAAGTAAAAATGTGCAGACATAGCTTAAATTTTCTTTATGACCGATACGCCTTTTAGAGATTGCTGGTGAATTACGAAATATTGTTAAGTTTAAGTGCACTGAAACATTTAAGTACGAGGAGAGCTGACCAAGAACTCATTTCTTTTGACTAGCATGCGCAGACCAATATTCGACCCGAGATATAACTTGATATTCAGATTTTGGTGCGGATTCCAGTGCTAGTTGTCGTTTACCTTTTATCCTCATTAAATGTGTTTATCGTCACTGTTATTCAAAATGCAGACTGCTTTCTGTACTATTAGACATTGTGATATAGATCATTTTATATGTTCCAATTCGTTCAAGGTAGCATCCCAGGAGTGTCTATTGTCTATGACCTAGAGGTTTGTTCCGTAGCATCGCACATTTGCATTTTTCTTCAAATACATTTAGTTTTCATTATTTGACAAGGAAAATCTTGAGTGCAAAGAAAAAGGCAATTACTTCAGGGTGTGGGGCGCTATGGAAAGATAAAGTTCTAGAATTGTTAAAAATTCTACAGGAATGTACGTATGAAATAGAAATTCATTGTGAATTCTAAGCAGATCAAATAGACCCTTTTCAAAAGTCAGAGTCACCTTGTGGCAGTTCCATGAGCTCCAATATTGCCGCTCTAATGGCGGTGATAGGAGATCATGCCTGGCTAAATCAAGCACCCTCGATTTCGTGAGTCGAAGGTGACGTAAGGGGACCAACGCCTTTTCCCCTTTCTGCTCTATGCTTTAATGCCAGCACGCGAAAGTGGGTCGGCACACGACTACACCGCTCGGCAAGTTTTCACCTCCCGATGGGCGTTTCAGCAACATCCACCTCGACATAGTGGGACCACTCCCGTCAGCCGACGATTGCCGGTACATTTTGACCTGCATTGACCACTTCACGAGGTGGCCTGAAGCAACACCGATCAAATCGATAGCAGCAGAAGCCGTAGCACTGGCCTTCGTCAGCATGTGGGTCAGCCGTTTTGGAACACCAACCACCATCACGACAGACCGAGGAAGACAATTCGAGTCTACACTGTTCCAGAACCTCTCGCGGATCCTAGGTACAAAGCATATTCGCACTACATCCTATCACCCCATCTCCAACGGAATGGTGGAACGGTTTCACAGACAGCTAAAGGCCAGTTTGAAGACGAAAGGTACAGCCGCGCCTTGGACGGAAACTCTACCACTCGTCATGCTTGGAATACGCACGTCCCTAAAAAGTGACCTGGGATGCAGTACAGCAGAAATGGTGTACGGCACGCCTCTACGCATCCCTGGTGAGTTTCTAACACCTACCACCAACACGGAAACCACCACAGCAGAGGACTACGCAAGCCGTCTACGTTCCTCATTCGAGAAACTACGACCTACGCCCACACGACAGCGGAACTCTCGCAAGGTGTTCCTCAGCCCGGAACTGTCACGCTGCACCCACGTGTTCATACGAACAAACGCTGTGAAGCGACCGCTGCAGAACCCATACGAAGGACCATTTAAAGTTTTAAAACACGGCGACAAGTACTTCACCGTGCTCGTGAAAGGACGTGAAGATACAATTTCCCTCGACAGGATAAAACCAGCACATCTCGAGCAACCCCAAGCACACACAACTCCAACCATAGTACGACGTGTACACTTCAAAGGAGCACCTGGTCGCTCGTCTCCTCCACCTCCTCGCTAGGGGGGGAGTACCTGTAGCGGCACGCTACAGCGAGAAAAGAAGACGAAGACCTCCAGCACGAGAAAGCACCATCACTTGCACGCGGGGGCTCGAGATGACAAGGCGAAGGGCTACGCAGTCCACGTTCCACGATCTTTAGAATTTGGCTCCTTTGTAAATAATGTAAATATACAATTTGCTACAAGACCATCACTGCAGCGCAGTAATCTACAAGATATATATGCCCATTTATTGGAGTTATCTATTGATAGAATTCTCCAGGGTCAGTCAAATGTTAGCGTATTATGCACTAAGGCATTTCGTTGCCTGAAGAAATCACATTCCCTTCTAGCCCATCTTAGCTTGTATATGATTGGCTTAAAGGGATGGTGTGACGATCGCGCGGGCGAGAACTGTCCCGCGAATCAAGCTTACCAGGCGCAGTATAATTTGTATTTGGGCAGCAGGGCCAACTTGCACTTCAGGGCTAGAAGAGAAGAAGGTGTTAACAGCCATAGGTGGATTCGGAAATTTATTACACTTTGTAGAGGTACCCTTTATCTGTGAATGGGAACGCAACCCCTCATATTTTTTGTACTTACTGTCTGTTACGTTTAATTTAAAACAATTTAAAAAAAAAAAAACAATCTGCAGTTGTTGCGTTGCTGCCAGCTTACAGACCGTAGCCGAGTGGTAGTGACGGATGAGCCATGAAGCTTGGGACTGCTCTCGGCTGCTAGGGGAAGCGATTCCACCGACTCCACAGCTCCACTTCTAGCCAAGTACAGCGTAGGATATGTCTTCAGGTAGACGATTGGCTGAGCAGATGTATGAAGTTTACCTCAGATTTAATTCGAGCGCCGCAACACTTATTCTGCAGTCGTGGATCCCTTGTCTCAGTGTGCTGTAATTAAAATGGGCTAAGAGAAAACTGAAATGACTGGAGCGCCACTGCTACAAGCATAATGCGGGGGGACTGGGATGTTTTGACATTCATGCACTAAGGTCTACACACCTTGAAGCACAATGACGTTACAGACGAGTTTTGAATGCCAAATTAAAATGCCGTAACTCACCTTGTAAAGGCTGATATCCAGAAAATTTCGGCATCTTTAGCTCAGCTAGTTTTCCCAGCCGACCGATTCTCCAATTGTATCGAACAAGGGGTCGTGTTCCACGTTTGTGACATGACTGATAGCGTCATTGTTGATAGGGATTCCGTAAGCACAGTGTCTGGCTTTCCGAGAGTTCTCAGAAGCCTATAAGAAAATGTAATTTTTTTTTCATAGGTCTGGCAGTCACTGGATGTGTCTCTCGATATCGCATGCCACCTTACTGAGTCATGTTGCGATCGAAGGGATCTTTTACCGCTAGAAACTGGAACCAAATCTATGATTGGTGGTTCTCCAAACTCACATTAGTGCCTTTGCCTGTTTTTAATTCTGAAGATCAAGAGACATTGTTTATATCTAGGGTATTATTTTCCGCGGTTTATTAATATAAAAAAATGGTGGATGTTTTTCAATGTTTGTTGATTTTTTAAACACTGGTGTATTTTGGTTGGATGGCTCGAGGCGAGGCTAAAAATGGTGATTATCGGTGAGCCGAAATTGGGCTCTGCACACTTTTAGTGAACGTGAATAAATGCTTCAACCGCAAGATTAACTCAGGTTCATTATTTTGAAGCCGCTCGATGGGCATGTTAACTGCCGAAGATGTTTCTTTCTATAGCCTGTGGGGGCGCTCGCGCGCTCAAGCGGAGTGGGGGCGCTAAAAGCACCGCGCTCCCCACTATATGAGTGGGGCCAACTGAGAGGGCGAACGAGGCCGCGAGGGCGCAGCTAGATGGAGGTTTTATGCCCTCACCTGACCACGGTCCCCCCTCGTGGAAGAAGACCCGGGCCTCCCACCCGACATTGAAGAGGTCAAGAAAGAGGAGAGGGCTGCCAGGAAGCGCAGGCTCGGCGCCCTTCTCCCTCCCGATGAAGACCCTGTCCCTCCTAGTTACAGTAGGTGGGAACGGGTCTGCATACGCAGGCTTCAAACGAAGACGGCAATTACCCCCATCTGGCTGGCGAGGTTTCACCGCCCGTCTACACCCGAAGACGTCGGCCCTGATCCGCTCTGCATACACTGCGGGATTCCAGCCACGTGCATTCATCTCGTCTGGACGTGCGAGGGGGTCGCAGAGCATCGTAACATCGCCATAAACTCACTCCCTGAAGAAGCAAGACCAGCTACGTACGAGGACTGGACCCGCCCTAGGCTCGAGCACTCGCACCGCAAACACATTCTCGATTCCCTGATTAGTTTCGTCCGCTCATCGGGGATCGCCTGTTACATTTAGCCTCCTCCCACTACCCTTCCCATAATCCACTTCCCCCGTCACGATTAGATGACTTTATCAAGAGATCGTGATGTATCCCATTCATTTAATAAATACGTTTTCTCACTCACTCACCAGCGTCCAGTCGCCGCTGGGGAGCCGACAGGCAATAAACACTGTTGTTGTTGAACTGGATTCCGGGTGTCGTACCTCCTTACGGGCAGCAGCAAGGCCAAACAGCTGAAAGCCGCAGCATTAACTTCAGTCTCAGAGTCGCCAAAAAGACCCAGAGCTTCATCCTGTTTCTTACTTCAATTTCCGTTATCGAAACTTGAAAAAAAAAAAAGGCGCACAGGATCCGCGTTTTACTGTAGATGTGGCAGGAATTTTAGAGCACCTTCTGCGACAGCGAGGTGAACAAAACCTACAACCGCCAGACCCCCTATCCAAAAAATGGAAACAGTTCCAACAAAGATAAGGCAGGTTGACATCAAACCGAATCCGTAGCCCCAGAAGCCATTAAAAACTAAACAGCTAAGAATGAACGCATTTCCGTGCCCCAAGCGAAGAGACGCATACTCCAAGGTCAGTAGCCCTGGACCACACTGACGTTGGCAGTGTCCTCCAAGACCCACAACGACCTCTGAATAGACACTTCAAGGATTCATGATGTTCGAAATAAAACGTCTGACGAACCTCTACTAAAAAAAAAAGGTAAGAAATGAATAAATAAGTAAAAGCCGTCGTTAGTGTGGAAAAAATTCAGCGACCAGTGTTTTTTGGTCTTTATAACGGGAAAAAAATATTCAATTACCAGTGTTTTTCGATTTTAACCGATCTTTTCTTTTCGTCACCGGCGGATGTTTATCAATGTTTTTCGGTTAAAACCGGAGAGCGCATAGCCTACTTATATCTTACTAAATATGAACAAAGGTTGGTCTCAGAGAGTCTCGGCCGCCCTCTGGCTCTCTTTTATTCCGAGTGCTCATGCCCCATCACGTGGCAAGAATTGAAACTTAGGTATTCAAGGAAAGTGGGCTCTGCCGAACACACTCCTTTAAACTCCATCACTGCGTGCTAAAGCCGCTAGAGGCTCATGCACATTTTTGCTTCTTTGCTTGGTGTCAACGATAGTGGACATCCATTATGAAACATTAGAGAAGACTAAACACGCGGAAGAACACTAAAATCAACCTATACCAACTCTTTAGTCCTACGCTTTAGTTTTAAGATATAGCACAAAGTACGTTTTTTTCGTTGGTTGTGAAGAAAGTTAGTGAACTATTTAAGAAATACCTCATTTAAGGTTTAAAAATTTCCATAATCTATCTTAACCGCAGCCACGAAATATGTTTGCGTGATTTTCTCTAAACACTCAATCACTATGATATCCATGGTCAATAAAATAAAACCGACCATCAAATAAGTAGCCTTTCGGTTAGAGGTAGAGTGAATACACAATAATCTTCATGCAAACACAATTTAAGAATACAGGATTGTATCCTCGTGGGAAAGAAAGATATTCAGACCTAGGGCGCAATCCCAATGCCAGCGATTCTCGTCGACATCAGTTGCAATACCTCTCACTTTGGTGAACGCCAATACCGAAAGAAATGTGACCGAAACCTAGTCTTTACGTAAAAGTTTATTATAATCGTACTTGTCATCGCTATTTGCACCAAATGTTTGAGTTATCGAACGCACGCGCAAATATAGATAAATGTCAGGAAGAGTTTCTTTTCATTTCACTCGTGGAAGCCTTCACTTCGGAATGTCCAGTCTTCACCACTTCTTTTTAACGAGCCTTTGTCATTTAACAGAGCTTGAGCAGTTACAGTCGCCCAGTTGTGGTTATTCTGGGTCGACACCGACGGACATATATCTAAAGAGTTCGACATAGGTATAAACATATTCAGCTGGCTTTCTTATATTTAATAGCAACCGGGATAACAGCGAGCACGCTAACACAAAAGTAGTGGTTTCCCACGCTATCGCACAATACCTGGCCTGCTTTACACCCATTTAGATGAAACTTATACTATCCGAATACATTGTTCGATGCGGAATATATTATATTCAATCTCTACCACGTAACATATATTTCTTTTTATTGGAGAAACCGGATGCAACAATGCGTCATATGCACTCACACACATGGGTCAGTGACCGAACCAGCTTCGTTCAGTTCAGTAAACTCAGCAAGACATATACTTAAAAAAAAAAAAAGTTGGCGAGAAAAAATATAATACCAGGCACCAAGTAGGATTTCACACCTGCGTCGAGTTTTAAATTGGATCCGGAAGTTTATTAGAACAAGAAAACAATAAATACGCGACAACAAACTCAGCCAATGAACTTCACGCACGACAGGGACGCGCTAGTATATAATTGGAAAAATTATGTTGCAGAAAATACAAACTTTCGTGGCAGACCAAGCAGCTGTCAACGAGCTCGACCCAGCAACACCATGCAGCCCCTTCCGTTCGCCGTGTTTTTGGTAAGAGTCTAACTTTATGCTGATGGGAATTCTCGCAACAACCAGGGTCGGTTTGCAGGCGAATCGGGCTATCTCTCCCAATGGTTAGAAAAACCGCAAGTGGAATTTTGAAATCACGTGACCGGCAATATGGGGAGAAAGTACCTGGTGTTCAAGTCGATTCCCCTCAGCAGACGGAAGTCTTGTATGTTGTTTTATTCAATTTTCGCTTAACACGACCTTCCCCAGAATTAACTTCAAATAAAGTTCCTGATGCAAACGAATGCGATTAATTTCACTTACATCTCAAGCCTCTTCAACTTCTCTGGGCAGAATATTGGACATGAATAATCGTAAGGAAGACGGACGCATGACAGCTATTTGCATGGAACGCTAGGTATCCTTAGTTTATTTTTCCGCCACAGAGATGACCATAGGGCCTTGAAATCCCCTTTGGCGACTATATTTACCGCCGGCAGATTAACCCGCATTCACCAGCAAACCGCCCCTGGGGTCGGTATTAGATCAGTGTGGTCATGCCATGATTGATCCTATATTAGCCGACAGCGAAGCTGGCTGTTGCTTGAAAGAGAAGCCGAGTGTCCAGACTTCTCCGAAAAATACTTAAAAATATGCAACCTTTAATTTGTGTTTTGTTTTCCCCTTCCAGGTCAGCACTATGATACTTGTGGCAGCGGATAGGAGGAGAGAATCAATCAATCTTTCGGAGGTTCCTACTGGACCTTACAGGTAAGTGCTCTCCACCCAACGTTTAAAGTACCTAGGGTGTATTTTTGAAGAATTAACAATTGCCTTCAATTCTGATAGGTTATTACTTGAAACAGTTCCCTTAGATCCTATGGTTCCTGTCAGCTTAAGAAACAGAGGGCGTGACTTGACATTATCATGCCTCTTGCTTTGCAATTCGTTCTTCAGTGTTTTGAACGCCTAAGAACAGAATCCCATTGGCAGCGGTGTAACATTCCCCAGAGCTGGATGTTTACCCAACCCAGTCTTGTACGCATTACTTTAAAAAGTAATCGATTAGAAGTAATCTAATTACTTGTTATGAGTGCCGTACAAGTCTGACCAAACCCAAGTTCCTTGAACTTGATTCTTTACGTTACCCACTGCTCCCCGACAGAGCGCGGAGCAAAGTGGAACGTAAAAGTGCGTTAACAATAAAAGGAGTGACGTTGGCTGGACGCGACAAGCCGGATCTCTCCCGATAGCAGTTGTCAGAGGATACGAACTTGACCCATTTCGGCCTTGCTGTGCTAAGCAGGTGCTGGGCACATGCCCGGTGCACGCTGCATGGCTCACGCAGGCCGGAGTGGCTACAAAGGAGCCCCTCCACGGGCGACGAGAGTACACAAACCTCCACTGAAAGCTGACGCTGTACTCGGCTACGGCAGCCGAGCACTGTTTCATTGTTTCATTTTCCCCATCGGTGTAGTTCTAAAATTACCCGCTTGGGGCGCAGCGATTGAATCTCCTGCCCAAGAGTGTACGTTATCTGAGAAAGAAGAGTCCTTTGCGCATACTCCGTTCACCCCTAAGCTGAGACTGCAGTGGAAGCTACGTCCTCGTCGGACGAGTTATACGCCAGTCTTTCGCCAAGTCATCACGCTCCCGGCCATGCCCACTCGCGGAGAGCCGGATCAGTTGTTAAGAGGGCGGCGGACTGATTGGTCCGGCGGGCACGTAGCTTCCACCGTAGTATCAGCTTAAGGGTAAACGGAGTATAGTTACGGCTTATAGATACTTTCGAAGCGTAATGCGCAATTAGTTCTTTCTTCCTCCCTTTAGCCCCAGCCCAGGATCGCGCCGAAGCAGGAGCAAGCAACAATTAAAAATCCAGCCGCTGATTTGGGTAATAGGCGTAGCGGTGTTGTGGAATGTAACTTCTTAAGAGCTTGCGGCTATGAATGATGCGATAAACGTCAACGATACTGAGCCAAGAAATAAAATAAAAACAGTATAAATGATAAGAATAAGGGTCATTTGGTAGATTTTCATCGTTTTTGCGCCAGAATAACGCAGACCTCGAATTTCGGGCGGAATGAAACACAAACATTAAAAATTAGAAAAATATTCTAAGTTGTAAGTATGGATAGTCACAACGAGAATCCACCCGACAAAAGGTAAGAACCTACTCCAAAACCGGTACGGTGCAGAATATATATTTAAAAAACAATTGTGTGCTACAGGTGTGCATTAAATCAAACAGGCATCCTAGAACTTTCGTTTTGGATTTTCATTATATTTTTGTGAAGGTAAATATATTCATATATTTAACTATCAACATATAACGCGTGACAATACCTAGAGATGCTGTTCAATATCGGAATTACCGCGTACTCCTTTTTTGTTTCTATGAACGCCCTATAGAAACTTTTTGAAAGAGTAATGAACCTGTACTTAACTGAGAATGTAAGCGTCCGTAGGTTTTTAATATTAATGAAAGAACTTCTTTCATTTTATTTTTTTAATTTAAAGCATAATGTGCAATGCACTGTACCCATTTCACACGCATGTTTCAATTTTTTTTCTTAATAACTACTGATGAATGGAATGGTTTACCAAAGAGTGCGTTTTGAACACAATTATAAAATAGGTTTTGAAGTAGTTTTTTAAATACATGTTTGATCAATAGTGATTTTAGCCTTGCAATCGTGTAGGATAGAAATATCATTTGTATTCCTGTTATTTTAAAGTTGCTGCCTATTTTGTATTAGCTTTGTTTATAGAAAATGTTTTGTACGTTTGATTAACTCTCCTTTTAATAACCCGCGCCATTCTATAATGTCATGGCGCCATGCTATAACGGGTTTCCTTGTGAGCAAATAAACGAATAAATCAAATATGATATGAACCGCCAAATTAAAACCAGCCAGAATTTCTGCTCGTGCTGAGTGTGCTAACTTCTGCCGCTGTTCATTCAGCGTGGATTGTTTCTTTGTCAACGGTCTACACTCTAAGAAATGCCTGCGAGTCTCTTTACCCGCAAAACACTCAGAGTCAATCACTGAGATCTACGAAATAAGCTCAGCGAATGATGAGCCGGAACGTCCGTTTAGACCAAGAAATGAAGCCTGCGCTGTGGCATTACGCAATGCAAAGCGTAATGCTTGCATTGCGTAATGCCACAGAGCAGACTTCATTTTGAAGTGTAAACAGATTTTTTGCCTCCTCATTCGCTGAGCTGATTTCGTAGATCGCAGATATTGGCTCTTCGAGTGTTTGGCGGGTAAGTCAACGCGCAAGCATTTCTTAGAGTGTAGAGTCATTTAGAATACAAATAAAAAACTGTTAATTTTATCTTGGTATGCGAACGCAAAAGGAGACAAGGGACACAAGACAAGGGCAACCAACTATGTTCATTTTAGTTTCATGAACAGTGAAAGGAGGGGAGGCGAGAAGGGGGGGGGGGGGGGGGGGCTGAATGACAAGTTTCAGGAGGTTCCAGGACAGAATAGGCATAATCTGCGTTTTTCCAATTACTTATCAATATTATATAAAATGACCGGGCGGGCAGCGCGTTTTGGCTCAGGACTTGCGTGTAGCGTAGGCTCGCAACTGCATCCTCAATGACTGAGAGAATTGTTTTGTTTTTTTGTAAGGAATACGCATATATGCATAAGCATGTTTTGATCACAGATATAAGTAATACAATAAATATTATAGCAAAAGTAAACTTTCAGGCTCGCAAAAAAGGTAGTTTTCAGTGTTAAAAATCACGAAAAAAGCCACCTAAGCTCACTAAATAGCAAAGGATTGCGTAGAAATGTGACACGCGAAGTTTTCTTTTTATCAACAGTGATGCAGTATACGCCAGAGACACGATGCATGTGTCTGGTCTTCATATAAGCAACAATTCGCATCTGACTTTCGGACAAGAAACTCGTTGGGCAAGTATTCTATTACCCCCATAAGCCGAGTCGCGCGTTTAATATATGTGAACAATATATTCATCATAATTTGCTTTTATATTCCACAGGGATCCGATGTATCCCTAATCGCAATGACATTTCTCAATCGCGCTCGGTTTCCCCAAGTTTACTGCTAAAACCTGCCTCGCAAAAACCTCGCCAGATAACGGATACATTTTTCCAACCTAACAAAATTATAATTTGCCGACCCAAATACGTGCACCCAATCTGAAAACAATAAAAACATGTTTGTGTTTTGTTTAGTGACAGGAAGTAAGACACATAAGGTTGCGGGAAGTCATTTATGTTTATTATCTTTTTCCTTTAGATTCTCAATAAAATGAAGAGACTGCTGGAATCAGGACAGTTGACCCTCGGACACGGTAAGATATCAGATTAAAATTGATCGTTGCATTGTGTTACTTCAAGAGCAACGTGCGATGCTGTACCTATATAGGGCCAGCCTACGCTACAGAATTACGGCACTTCAGCCGTATTTTTGCTTAAGATCACTGTTTGCCAGTTAGCTCAACTTTTATCTGAAATATCAGGAAACGGTTTCCCGTCCTTCAGATATGCCAATATGCTATAACAGTCCGCCTGAGCGTGCTAATTGCCAACACAACTAAAACTCAGGAAGTAGCACTTCCGAACCGCATTGATAGCTAATTTCGCCCGGTCTGCACTCAGCACCAAGATGGCGACGCCCACAAGAAAAGCGTGGAATGGAGCGCTGTTAGTCTGAGCATAGCTTAATTAGTGGCCCCTTGTACCCATTTCATTCAAAGATGAACGAAGCTCCGCTCCTCGTTTCTTTTCGCTTTTGGAACGGGTTCTCGCAATATAGGCCCGTTGCACTCGGCCAAGGGGCGCGAGCGCGTCCACAAGGCGCGACAAGGTAACGTTGGTTTCGGTGTCTGCAAGACGTGACCATAAAGGTGGAATTGTAGCGTTCAATCATACACTTGACACGTTCGAATGCTCTCGTCTGCTAGCGTCTGTTTATCCTTACAAAAATATTATATCTGGCCAGATCTGAAGATTTCAGATACCCTTACAAAAAATTGGCCACATATAACCTGATATGGTATATCTGCCAGATATAGCCTCATAATGCCAGATATGGAAATCCCAGATTTGGCTAGGTATGGAAATTCGAGATCTTGCCAAGCATTTCAAAAGGACACAGGCCTGAAATCAGCACTTTATCATCTTTTTATTGTCTACAATTCTCCCAAGTACCCCTCCCCGCACTCGAGTAATCATGGGCACGGTGATCCTTCAGCGCCCTAGTGATCGGCAATTTCGACCAATTCCATGGTTACACAGTTTCGAGTGTAATTCGGCGTCACCCTGAACAAGCGTCCCATAGAGCTCAAGGACTTATCATCACTTTTAAAATTTCTCGTCAATGGCAGCGGTTATGATACTGTGCATGCGATCCGCCTTTTAACCTGATTGAGCCGCAGAAATCTCTTACAATATTATCATTCTCGTGATTGTTGTTTTAGCAGGAATTACTTAAAAGTCGAGAAATCACAACAACCAAAACCGGGATTTAGCTCGGATTCGGCGGAGTTGTTAGCATTTTTAGCGTTTCTAACTTAATATCAGCGTCTTTGAAGCTGTACGAGAATGATAATAATGTAAGAGATATGTCTGGAGCTCATCCAGGTTAAAGGTTGGACAGCATGCACAGTACTGACATTGGCGAGAAATTTTAAAAGTGATATGACAGGTACTTGGATTCTATACGACACTTGTTCAGGGTGACTTCTAATTACACTCAAAACTGTGTAACCATGAAATCGGTCGAAATTTCCGATCACTAGACAGGTGAAGGATCACCGTCCCCGCGATTCCTCGAACACGGGTCGAGGCGCTTGGGGGATTTTGCAAAGTGTCTATTCGGACGTAATGTTAACACTTCGAAATAATTAAGCTACATTGAAATCCTCGTGAAAATTAGCACAAATAATACCAGACTTAAGCTTGCCAAAGCTGAAGTTTGGGATTATTTGTGCTAATATTTAGCTCGCGAACAATGAGTCATTCGCAGTTTGCTAACAAAGAACTTCTTTTTACTTGCATTCTTTAACTTTTTCATATATTGAAAACCGGCCGCCACATAAAGCTGTATATACGCCAGATAACAAAGTATATACCTCAAATAAGGCTGTATATATTCCAGATACGTCTGTATGCACACCAGATTAGGTTGTATGTATTCCAGATAAGGCTTTATATTTGCCAGATAATTCTGTATTACGCCAGAATAGGCTGTATATACGCCAGATAAGGCTGTATATAGGCCGTATATAATCATATAATGTTTGATATGGCCAGATATGCCCCAGATATAAGGTTTCCATAAGGGTATGCGCGTAAAAGAAAATAAGAGACACATAGAAATGTATACAGCTGTTGGCTTTAGGGTCACGCCAAGAATGCGTTTCAGCTGTTTTGTTAACGTTTTCTTTTATAGCGCCTTTCAGAAACGCTAGGGACCGTTAGATTGTGCAATCGGAACGCGACCAAAAAATATTCGATTTTGCTCCCGAGGGGCGCTGCTCAAAACTTGAGAGCTACTGCTTCTGAAGGCGACATCAGGCCACCGGAGCTGAAGCAGGGGGAGACTTCCGGTTTGGAGGAAAACGCCCACCCGGGACGAGGAGTAAAAGAACCAACAAAACCAAAAGACGCTAAGGGTAAAGCAAGTCGTCTGCTTTTTGTGCAGGAGTTGCGGTGACGTCAGAACGACGCCGAGATCTGATTGGCTTTGACTGAAGGGATAGTGGGTGAACCTCAAAGCCAGATGCCTTGACGTCTGCTCACTATTTCTTTCATTTAGGCAATAAGAGCTCGACGTTCTGACATCATCGCAACCCTTGTGCAAGAAGCAGACGAACTCGAGCTCCGCATAGTAGTACTTGAAAGCTAAAAACTGTCGGCGCGGTAACGTTCTAGGGAGAAAAAAAAAATCGAATGCAAATTTAAGTGACCTGTGTTAGCGCCCATTAAGATTTATTAATTTAACTGGCACTCTTTCGGGCAGGCTCTCCAGGACGTACATCTGTTGCCCTCGTCGTATGTGTTGTCCGTACAACAAGCTCAGAATAGCACACCAACATCTCGCACAGCTGAAAACACGCCGCTCATTCCGTGTCCACGTACTTCGTCACCAAAACCAAGATCCGCTTTGTTTTCATTACAATTACGTTCTGCTGTCATGAGTGTCTGTAACAACACCGAAACAACCTTACTTTACAGTTTTAGAAATGACATCAATCTGTCAATGTGCTTGTTTTTAAAATTGACGCTAACCTGCTTCGTTGTTGTGTTAATTCCCAGTCGCCAAGACCACTGTGTTCCTGACCAACTGGGATAACTACGACGAGATGAACAAAATCTACCGTGAATGTAAGTTTTCCTAGTAAGCTAGACCATGGTTTTTGACGGACGTCTTTTGGTAGATTTGTTTTCAACGCATCTTTTTTCAGATTTTACTGAAAAGTTTCCCGCAAGGTCGGCTCTTCAGGTGGTACGACTGCCGGAGGTAAGACAACGATGATATCAGTATTAAGTTAACAGACTGGGAGAGTTTGTAAACATTGCACATGATGGGGTTGAACAGGTGGTCTTCATCTGAATTTACTTTGTTATTTATCACCATGGTGGTAAATATACCAGGTAACCCTTTTGGAACGCAAGTGTCAAAGTAAACAGAGATTTTGTTTTGTTAAAAACGAAATTTTTATATCGCTATGCCATCCCAACTGCCACCATTGTATTGGCTCATTGAAGTTGGTGTAACAAATGACAAAAATTGAGCCCGGTAAGGGCGTCAAGAAGCACCGAAAACATGCGTACCACACGTTTCCGGATCTTCTTTCATCAGTAGAGTCTCTGTTTGTACAGCAGCAACAAAACCCCTCAGCCGCAGCACCGATACGGCGATTGCCCTACTCTAATATGTTGCTGCTCCCAATTTTACTAACACAGAATATAAAGAACCGTCCCCTGAATACCCCCGGAAAATTTGACGTCACGTGACGTCAATTTTACCGCTAAATTTGTCCAGAAGATTGGTGTGACGTGACCACGTCATGTGACTTCAGGTCACGTGACGTCAACTCTCTGGACATATTTAGCGGTAAAATTGACGTCACGTGACTTCAACGTTTGCGAGGTGATTCTGCGAGGTCGTAGTTATGACGCAACACATTCTGTGCTCTCCAGTGTTTGCTGATATGATCGAGCTTGGGTAATCTTTTTTTTTTTTTTTTTACGCGTCTGCTCGGTGTAGTTTGATCTCAGATATGTCTATCCTGCGCGACCAGGTAGAGTTACTTGATTTTGTTGATTTACTTCACAGAGATCCCGCGTGGCCATCGAAGCAGTCGCCGTGCGCTCCGACCTGTAATCCGGCGAGATCAGAGGCCGGTTCTACGAAGAGCTGACTTCGAGAGTCGCGATTGTATCTGCGCGTAAGGCGGAGGTGAACAATAAAGTGTGTTTTACTGGACTGCATAAACCCGCGTCAGTAATGGTACGGTGACTGGGACGCGTCTTCGACAGGTGTGTTCAGCGTTCGATCCAGTTCGTACACCAAAAGCAGGGCTGGGCAGTACACTCTTAATCTGGGGCCACCTAGGGAGCGACCTATAGCCGTGACAAATGAGATCCAACTTGTCACGGCAAATTTTGGGGCCAACTAAAATTGCCAGCCCGTTTGCCGTCCCTTTTTAGGTGGCCCCAAAATTTGCCGTGACAAGTTGGATCTTGCCGGCCCGTTTTTTAGCTGGCCCGTTTTCCAGCTGGTCCGTTTTCTAGCTGGCCCGTTTTCTAGCTGGCTCGTCTTCTAGGTGATTCGTTTTCTGCTGTCTATAAAAATGTACCGTCGTCCACTCCCCCGCAGAGTATCTCGGAGCGTCCAGGACTGCGATCCACGAAAAAAGCCAGGGGATTGAGAAGTACAGGAAAATTTCACCGTAAAAATAAAGCTGTGACGTGGCCCTGAGTCTGACGACTTCTTGTGAGACGTCATGCACATAGTCACGTCGCAACTTTATTTTTGAGTCGCAAAATATATTGGAAAAGCATTGCCAAGCTCAATTTGTATACTTTAGAGATTGACTTCCGGAGTGCTTTAGGGGAAAGTAAATATACAGGAATTGTTTCAAGGGCAAGGCCGATGGTGTTAAACATTTAAAAGAACAGTGGGTCCGCAGGTAAACAATTCATTTATTTGTTTAAATTACATGCACAGCTGAAGATACAGGTGGTGATTTGTTGTAATAAATGCCACACTCAAACAATAAAATAGAAAAGTATATAAAAACTTGTGCAACTTGCTGAAACATTGGTGGACGCATGGTCGTTGCTTTCATTTGACACACTTGGCGAACATAGGAACCGCCGCAGTTGAAGGTGCGCTATCCGAGCCAAGTGTGTTGCAGTCAGCCGGAGCTTCGTGCCACAAGACGGGTCTCCGCGGCACGTCCGAAGGCCAGTTGCCTCTGTCGTCAAGGCATGATGCTGCTGCGATTAAGAATTTTCAGCATATTATTATAATAAACTAAGGGAGAGAGAACATGTCTTGTATCTTAATTACGTTCTAAAATTTATCAAATAGCTGTTTTTTTAGAAAGTAGCTTGCTGGACGTTAGAGTCTATTCAGATGCTGAGTCATCGGCCACAAACATGGCCGCTAACATAACGTTTATTCATATCCTCTACGGAAAACAAAAGAAAGCAAAAGAAATTCGCCAATTAGATAACCGAATTTGCTTTCGGTGGCCATGCTTGTTTGTAGTTACTCGACATTAAAAAGCAGTCTGATAGACCCTATAGCTTTGGTGGCAGTTTGAAGAGTGGGAAAAAATAGTAAATTTTGACGCCACCAGGCAGGGGAGCTGAGGCTGCCGACTTGCCAAGATCTACAGGTCCATGGCTATATCATACAGGCTGCGTCATGAAACGCCGGCTAAATCGTTGCTCAAAAACTACACGTTGCACATAAAAAACTAATTTTGTTTAATATAAAATTCATAAAGTTTGACGTTAAAATAATTATGGTGTCAAATATTTTGAATAATTAACTTTCTGTAATTACTAAATTTAAAAGTTTGGTCAGGTAAGGGTAAAGACCTTGCTAAACTGCTTCAAATATTGTAAAACAGATAGTTTGACTTATTTTTTCTCAAAAATATTGTTTAATACAATACATTTCTTAAATTCAGTTAGCCTAATAAAACATGATAAACTCTTTCACACAAAAAGAACGTTTCGGCCGACGTCGACGGTCGCGTGAGCAAACGAGGGTGCACGCACAAGGGCAAACTTAGTGTATTCTAGTTATTACATTCATCATCAATTTTAGTATAAATGTTCCTTGTGCGGCAGTCTTCCTTTGCTCAACGCGATCGTCGACGCCGGCCGAGGCGCGCGACTATATACCTCGGACAGCAAGCTGATGCGTTCGCCGTATACGCCGTGCTCTATTGGCGGACACTTCGGCAAGAGAAGAGTACCCCCCTATAAACTATTTACACCTTGTCGCTGTAAAATGCTGGTGGCCACCGTCGAGGCATAGCCGGCTAGCTTTCTTTGCCTCACCTTACCATAGGCAAACCGTAAGGGCTTCGACTGTGACCCGATAACTTTAAAAATTGTCACCCACCACGAGTGCTTGTGCACAGCCGAGCCGGCGTCAAACGCGAAGAGTCCGCGATTGTAGCCGTTATGGTAAGTCCATGCTACTAGGTGAAACGATGTAAACCTAATACTAATATTAAACAGCGCACAAAACGTCGGCGGAAGAGAAAAGGACAGTAGAACGAAAGAGCGCTGACTCCCAACTGATTTATTTAAAAAGAAGCGAAAAGAAGGAAAAAGAAGCCACGAAAATTGAACCCCACGTGAAGTGAACACAAGATAAAAGAAAACGAAGAAAAAAAGGAAGAAAATATGTACAGAGTAGATCTATAAATTTGAGAAAAAGAAAGAAAGAAGGGAAAAGAAGGAAAGAAATGAAAAAAAGTTAAAAAAATAAATGGAAAAATTAGAAAACGGTACTTTCACCCTTGGCCGGCCAAAGTTACTGCGCATAGGCGTTGGCCAAAAAAGACACCTCCTTAGCACTCAGCGACAGGGACGGTTGGCTGACGCATTGCCGACGTTTTGTGCGCTGTTTAATATTAGTGATGTACCAACTAGCTCAAATTACCACTTTACTTCGAAGTAAACCTGTTTTCCGCTTTCCCTCGGCGACGCCAGCCGGTATCCGAATGATATGAAAAGAGGCGATTCCAAACGTGCTTCTTAAAATACAAAAATATTGTGTATAAATACCTGTATCGTCCAGGACAGGGTCCCACTTGTCCTCTGTTGGCGAGAACAAACGTTACTAGTTAGGAACTCTTTCAGCAATTGACTCTAATCCGTTATTAGCCAGTGAGCTACATAATTACCCAGTCGGTTAGGCTGAAGAGGACTGTGCCCGCAGTAACGGCACCAGCCAAGTTGGCTCAGTAGTGGTGGTCGTGCTGGTCGTGCCGCCAGATCAGCGGGCCGTGTGAACCCATTGCACTCACATGTTTCCTCATGGTTACACCGCCCGCGTCGAATTCCTTTGGTATCCTTCGACGTGAGCATCCTGAAGAACTACCTCACAGTCCCGCGGCTTCGGCGCATTCTCTAACATAGGCTTACATCACCATGATAAGAAAACAAATGTCACCCGCAGATGCTTCCGATTAGATTCGTACTTCGTACGTTCAAAATTCATCGTCCTTGCACACCGAGAAGAGAAATGATCGTTATGCGCATGCGTGCCCGCTGGCTGCGCCAGCGGGGAGCGCTCGACAGCCGTCATCTAGCGGAGAGCAGAGTGTTTTTTTTTTTTTCCCCGCTATTATACGCATAGCCGGCCCGTTTTTGCCGGCCCTGCACAAACGGGCCACCAAAAATTACAGGGCCGCCTACGGAGCCACCTATATAGTCATTCGCACCATCAAAGAGGGGAAGGGCCAACTGCAGCTGTGACGTTGTACACGGCTATATTGACGGTGCCGGATCATTTCGCGGCTAAGTCCTGAAAACTTTGAACGTCACGGGTATGGCCGTGACGTTTGACGGCCCCAGATTAAGAGTGTATCGCGATACAAATGTATCGCGATCGTATCTGAGAGATACTTTCGAGTATCTGTATCTCTGTATCGAGGTACATTGGAAAAGTGTATTTGTATCTCAGTAGTGAAATACATTTACGATGTATCGCTTGTATCGCGATACTTTGCCAAGCTCAGGTGTCTCGTTACATATGTTGCTCTTTATAAGATGAGTAAAAAATATGAAAACATCGGTTTGGCTAAAGTTGCTTTGTTTTTTATTATATAAACCGGCCCTATAACATAATACATCTCAGTCACGAAATTAAAAACAACAACAACAACTGTGGTTTAAAAAAAGTTACGTGCAATAATAGCAAAATCAGCTCCCCTCACACAGCCCTCCATTCTTTCCGATTTAGCAAAGAGAACACTATAAATGAGTTGAGTGTAGAAAACGTGCGGCGATGTTGTCCAATCTCCCCACACTAAGGGGAGCCTCAGAAGCATACAAAACGACAGTTTGAGATGCGCCCTCATGGCAAAACAGGGTTCATTTCGGGCAGACGACGCTTTTCAAGCATGGCACGCAGTCTTTACCGTTCGGTAACTACATGGTTCGGAAAGGGGGGGGGGATGTTCTGTCTTGCGGCAATAACGATAAATAAAGAGTTCGAAGCAAGGGGAACAACATAAAATGGCACAAATAAGGAGCGCGAACATAAATTACCATTCTTATTTGCCACGAACTACACTTCCCCACGTATAGCAACGTTCGGGAACAAATGTATTTCTATACGTATCTGTATCTGTATTCTGGATAACTTTTTCGCCGGTTTCGCAGACGTATCTCAGGGATATCCCGTTGTGTAAAAGACAAATGTATCTCAGCATTTGTATTCCCGAATACTTTTAGGAGTATCTCTGCCCAGCCCTGACCAAAAGTAGTCCTAAAGTGGCGACAAATGACGTCACAAAAGCAGGCATGTCATGTTGTGGGATGTCGTCATCTTGGCCAGTGGTGCTCAAAGTCGCGGAAAAACGTAGAAACAAGCGCGCGTGTCACCGTCCTTATTGTGGCGTCCCGACTCGTGACTGCCGCTGCTTCAGTGAACTGTGACGCTGGAGAACGACCCGCAGCAGAACAGGCGTCTGCCACATCCACCACCGCCGCTGAGAATCCGCGAGGATTGCGGACGGAGACTGCTTGGCACATCTTTGACGTCATATGGCGGAAATCGAGAGACCCCGTTATAGGAGTATTCACACGGGGCAAAAATCCCTCCTGAATTATCCTTTGCTGCCACGGATGCGCGTCACGCGTGGCTAACACATCTCGCCTTTACACGGAGCCGCGCTGACGTAAACATCCCAGGGGGATGAGGGAGCTTTTGCTCGGGCTGCAAAAACCTTCCCCGCATTTACGTGAATCTCTTCGCAATTCGCCGTACGTCTGGCAACTTTACACATTTTTTTCTGAGCGGGGTTACCGACGCTGGCATCGGGATCGTCTAACTTGTTGTTTCTTGCGCTGCTGCGCAAGTAGTCCGAGGCACCCGGAGGACTCTTCGATATTCATCAACGCCGTCCTCAAGCCACTCCTTGCACGAGTGGTTTTGACTCGAGGCACTTTGTGTTGCATCCACCGACTCAAAAAGCATCGTTTCTTTTTCTTCTTTTTTTTTTTAAGCAGGAAGTGTGTTGATCTTTGCATCTCACAGTGCTGCTGCAATAATAGTGTATCACAGTTTTATATACACTTCAATCTTCCTACTCTTGCCAGCGTGCGCCGAGCCATCGAACCCTGTTGTCGAAAATACGGCTGTTAAATGCGTCTGATAACACTGACATCCCTTTCAGCTCCCCGAAGTTCGTGTAAACGCTGGAGTCCGGGAGGGAGTCCCGCTAGTCTCGCCGATCACTGACGTACATCCCTCCCCGGAAAGCATCCCCGATGTGAGTACATCTTATAGAACAAGGTAAACATGCCAGTTGAATACGCGTTCTAGGCCTTATTTATGGGCAGAGAGTCAGAACGAATACTTGAGAGCCTATGTGAGTTTGGGTCTCTCTCCTGCGATGAGTTCATCTCTGTTGCATAGTTAAATTTTCATTTACGAGGAAGGAAGTTGTGCGGTGGAGAGTTAAAGTGTTGGTCACCTTATGACTTACGTTCGGTGGCTTCAAATGTTTTTGGAAAATCATAATTTTAATGGCTATCAAAACTCGCAAGTAATACAGGAGTTGCTGAAGCTATTGTCCAGAGGCCCTCCATGTGAGTCGTGAGGGCTTTGTATCAGACTTATCGTCAAGTTTATGCTCACGACTACTTATTCCATGGCATGAGGACCGATACCAACCCGGCGAGGTGCTTCGATTAGCTTATCACTGTGAGATATCCTATTGCTCCACCGCATGCGAAGGGTATGAAAACGTCCACGTACTACACTCAATATGAAGCTATCAAATGTCGAGAGCTTACATGCCTATACTGCATTAAACTGCTCGTGTATACGTTCGTTGTTGAAGGTCCATCAAAACACCCCACTATCTTTGTCCTCATTAGTTTGAGGAGGCAAGGTGATGTCCTGTTATTAGCCAACATGATTACACTGGCATAGTACAGCCAAGTCCCCCTTCCCGTTTCCGCCGCGGGAGGGCGAGCGTCGAGCTGGAGACGCGAATACGACGAAGTCGGACCTCTGCCGCCCGCGGGTATCCCGTGGAATTAGAACCGCGCACTGAGGTAACCGAGCAAGCATCCACCGAAGCCACCACCCTGGCCTCGGTGCGGGGCTAGGGTGGTGGCAACGTTACTAAAACCCTCAGTTGGGAAACTCACCCTTGAAACCTGGGCCGCTGGCGTCCATCGAGACCGTTCTAAATACGATAACAGCGCCACCCTTTAGCGACGAGTTGAAACATGAAAGTTGCTTTACATAGATACTGCGAGATGGCCCTGCGAGATGGCGCCACCGGCCCTGGCCCGACTCGACGTGCAGGCGTGCAGTTCCCGGAGTGGACGCTGCGGGATAAATGGCGGCGTTGCGATCGCCATTAGCTCGGCTCTCGAGTACGGATCGGAGCCACTTTTTTAAAGCAGGCTGTACGGCAGTTTCCCAACTGAGTGGTTCTAGTGACGGTGGGTGGTGGTGAGGTGTCAGTGTTTGTGTCCGAGCCGGAGGTTGGGTGATCCGAGGGGCGTAGCAGCGGCTGACGGGCCGAGGGGTCAGATCAGATCAGATTTATTTTCCTCAAAGGTATCCCTTGGGATACATACATGAGGGGGGGGGGGGGGGGGAGGAGGGAATAAATACAACATTCATTGAACAATAATAAAAGGTAAACAGCAAAACAAACAAAAAACATTAATTGATCACACTTTACAAATGAGAATTGCAAATGCCGCGAAATTTATTGGTATTTGTTTCATGGACGATGTGAGTGGGTAAGGAATTCCAGTCGGCAATATCAAGTAAAAGGGAGGAATTTTGAATTTTTTTCGTTCTGTAGAAGAGAGGCTGAATTTTTAGTGGATGATCGCGGCGCTTTGAAATGCAAGATGGATCTTGGAGATAGAGGCTACGAATTTCTGATGATGCGTAGTAGATGCCATGCAGGAAAGGAGGACGGGCTAGTTTGGTTCTAACGGTTAGAGGTTTCAACTCCAGGTGGGTTTTAATAATAGTGACACTCGAGGTTCGTGAATAGTCATGCATGATGTAGCGTGATGCCTTGTTTTGCACGGATTCGAGCTTGTTAAGAAGGTATGCTCATGAGGCCACCAGATGATGTTGGCGTATTCGAGTTTGGATCGCACAAATGCTTTGTAGGCGGTTAGTTTGACTGTCTGAAATGAGCGGAAAAAGTTGCGTTTGATGTATCCGAGTGATTTACATGCACTTGAAACGGTGTTATTGATATGATCGTTCCAGGTGAGGTCCTCTGAAAAAATTACTCCTACGTACTTGTATGTTCGAACTTTTTCTATGTCTTCGTGGTTAATGGAGTAATCTCTTTGCGTGGAAGAAGGCTGACTGGCAAATGTTATCAATCTTGTTTTGTTAGTGTTCAATCTCAGTTGCCATGTGCTGCACCAAAGTGAAATCATGTTGAGGTCTTGCTGTAGCAGTGCTTGATCATCTGGATTGGTGATGCACCGGTAGATGACACAGTCATCTGCAAAAAGTATTATGAAGGATGTTAAGCTAAGAGGAAGGTCGTTTATGTAAATGAGAAATCAAAGCGGGCCCAATACGCTGCCCTGAGGGACACCGGACTTTACTGATAATTTTGAAGATTTACACTCTCCGACATATGTAGCCTGTTTACGATTTTCAAGAAAAGTGGCAATCCATTCTATGATAACAGGATGAATGTTAAGTTGAGACAGCTTACAACAAGCGTTGGTGAGGTATGGAATCGAAAGCTTTGGCAAGATCAATAAATATGGCATAAGTAGGTTTGGAAGAGTGAATGGTTTCGTGCAAATTAGTAACAAATTCAAAAAGTTGCGTTTCAACGAGAAACCTTTTCTGAATCTACGTTGGTTAGTACAAATTAGGTCATGGTCAGATAAGTAGCTAAAGACATGGGAATATATGACATGCTCCATACTTTTGCATGGTACACTTGTTTATAAAATTGGCCTATAATTAGAGACATGTTTTTTATCACCATATTTTAAAATTGGTAGCACTTTCCCAAATCTCCTATCCGGCGAAAGATACATCAGCTCAACAAATTGCTTGAAAATGAGATATAGTAGATGACAAGATATGGTTCGTGTTACCTTCAAAAGGTGGGGACATATATCGTCTTCGCCAGGTGCAGAGCTTGGGGAGAGTCGATCAATAATTGCCAAAGTGCCTTCTTGTGTAAAGGTGACAGATTCACATGATATGGTTAAGGATACACAAAGTGAATGACATGGCAAAGGAAACTGTTCCTCAGTGAAAACAGATACAAAATACTCATTTAAAACGGTTGCTGAATCATGGTTGGAGAGCTCCTGCCCTTGCTCGTCATAAATCTTAGGCAAAGTTCGCTCCTGTTTAGGACCGATGGCCTTCCAAAAATTTTCGGGGTTTGTTTTTAATAAATTTAAAAGGTCACTCATGTAATATTTCTTTTTTTACTTTCTAATTTCAGATTTGTACTTTTTGCAGCACTTATTATATTTTGACCAGTCTATAACTAGATTACTTAACTTTGCTTTAGAAAACAGAAGTTTTTTTCTTATTAGATAGTCTTCTTAACCAGTTAGATAACCATGGTCGTTCAGCATTGGTTTTAGCACAATTTTCGGAACGAAATTCGACTTTAGTCTCTTAAAATCAATTTTCAACATATTCCAGTTTGCCTCAGGCGACCTTTCGTTAAAATTTTCTAAATACTTGGACGCAAAACTTTGAAAAGAGGTAACAAAAGCTTTCTTGTCTACTTTCGAATAATCATATATAATTTTTGGTGCCGTAATTCTAAACTAAATCGGGAGTGTCATTTCAACAAAAATAATGTTAGGGTCACTAATTTTACCGAGAAGGTCAACTGACCTAATATTGTGAGGAGACGACGTAAACACAAGGTCTAGTGTAGCATTGTTCCTTGTAGGCTGAGTAACGATTTAATTAAGGTTAAAAATGCTTGCTATATCCAAAAAATCAGAGGCTTCTACTGGGTTTGAACATGCATTTTCAATACGCCCTTCTTTCCAGTTAACACCAGGGTAGTTGAAGTCCCCTCCTAACATAATACAACAATCCGTGTAGGAACATTTAATAGATTCGATGCATTCAGAAAAGTTCTCTGAAAAGCCACTATTTCTTCCCGAAGGGCGATAACAGGCACCAAGAATGAGACATGAGCGAGCGAATTCTAGTTGAAGCCACAACTTTTTCTAGGCTACTATCAACGGGAATGAAAGATGCGTTAATAGATTTGCTAACTGCAATAAGGACCCCTCCCCCCCTCCCCCCCGCGAAAGCGTACGATCTTTTCGAAATAGATTGAATAACTCACTCAAAAGAAGCTCCACATTTTCAACTTCAGGTGTTAACCACGCTTCAGTTTCTATTACTATCTCAGCATTGGTATCGTCGCTGGCCGATGCAAGATCGTCTTGTTTAGAAAAGAGACTACGGAAGTTAGCGAGAATGAGTGAGACGTCAACTTTTTTTTTTTTGGCTACGTGTTACCTTATGCTCTTGCACAGTCATTGTTGTAGATTACGGGAATTCAACTACCAGAAGAAGAAAGAGAAGACAGGAAAGCACGAGACCACGAACGGCAGGATTGGAGCACGAGAGAATAAAACGGCCACCAACGAAACGGACGCGCTCGGGTTCTTTCCTCAACATAATTTGGTGCCGAAACCCATTGAGAAGCCATGGACCGCCTCCGCAGAACCCGTGGCGTTGTCCACTCCGCCGTCTCTCGCACTCTGGCCCAAATCGACGCTCTCCTGGAGAACCCGGATTCCACTGAAGTCCAACTGCGAATTCCACTTGAGTACCTCACGCAAAAACAAGCCGCACTCAACGACTTCGACAGCGACATACTCGCGGCAATCACGGACGACGCTTTGGAGGACGAAGTGGAGTGTGCAGAAGAATACCGGCTACGCATCAGCACCTCTCTCACGCGTCTCCACTACACCCTCGACACTTTCGCCGCCAACGCTCAACCTCGGCTTCCGGAGGCACCTCCCGTCAACCCTCCATCAACCGCAACAATAGTAAGGAGCCACCCCACCGTCGCCCTTCCAAAGCTGCAAGTTCCCATGTTTGCTGGTAACCTCCGAGATTGGCAGGGATTTTGGGACCATTTTAATGTTACCATCCACGCAAATCCCGAAATATTCAAATATCTCATGACGTATCTAACAGACTACGCTAAACGCGCTGTCGAGGGAATTCGACTCTCCGACCAAAACTACGAACTCGCAGTACGAACACTTCAGGACCGGTTTGGACGACGTGACATTCTAATCGACGATCACATTGATCAGCTTTTGAACTTACCTGTGATTAACACCAGGGTGTCGAACCGGTCATTATTACGGTTCGGTTCGGGTTCGGGTTCAGTAGCACTGTATTTTGTTCCGGTTCGGTTCCGGTTTAGGGTAGCGCACATAATATCACTCCGGTTACCGGTTTTAATAAGCGTGAACCGGTTCGAACCGGTTCCTAACTCGACCTTTACATATTGACCGAGCACTTCCTGCAGCCTTTTGTGAGCACGACATACTTGCAATACACCCATCACAAAACTACTCCCCTCTTCAGGCAGATCTGAAAACCCTGCTTGGTGACGTGCGCAAAAGACACCATTAGAGTGGCAAGCCTATTACTTGTATAATACTGTTCTGAAGTGAACTATACATAAGCGATCGGTTTTTAATTTTTATGGTGTCTTGCACACGCAGCTGTGCAGTATTTCAAACTCTCTCAGAAGAGGGCGTAATCTCTGAATGGGTCTATTAGCGGTGAGATGTTTCAGTAACGCCCTCCTATGGTTCCCCCTTGTGACGTCATTACCTTGCGAAGAACAAGCTCGATGGTGTTCGTAACTTGCATGGTGGAACTTGAAATCATTGCGCTCTCAAAGCAGCACTGCCAACACCGTCAAAATTAAAGTTCTCGTATTCCTCTTATTTCCGTCGATGAGAAATCCTTTGCTGACGTCATAGTCGACATTCGGCCAATCGTGGAAGGCCGACCACAGCGACGCTTTCGATCGAGCACTTCGCCAGTAGACCTTTCCATAAAAGAGCTTACGGCCGGTGCCATTTTGAGTGTTCGAGCGTATGGCGCGTGCTTTGCTCGCTTTCTGAAGCGACGAAGACGCACGTGCTGGGCTGTGAAGATCGCACGCTGGGCTGTGATATTGTAAACAGTAAAAAGGTCTCAAGCTGGATTGCTTGACCTCGATACGTTTTTGTTTGCTTTGTTCTGCACACACGTATTTTTTAGAAATGCTACCTGTTTTCGGCGCCCAGTGATGTCGCAGCTATACCCCAGAGTGGTGACAGTGGAACGAGAGGAAAGAAATGTGCCGTAAAACACAAACAGGTACGTCGACTGCGCAGTTGGGGTAGTTTATCGAATTCCGTGTTAAGCTGTGGTCGTGTATACATCGGCCAGACTGGCCGTTGTGTCAATGACTGGGGACGTGAGCATGGACTTATAATGAAATGTGACTACATCTTGACAGCGCTTCGGGTTCCGGCGGAAAAACGCTGTTCTGAAGATCTCGTGGCGATGCTTTGTCTTGTCACTTTGACTTTTTTTATCGCAAACAACGCTCTATGGAAATGACCCTGTCTGAGGGACTCCGAACCAGTTACATAGCATGAAGTCCGCGATAATCTTTAGCAGTACTCACATTTGAAACTGTCAGCCACCGAAAAAACTTCGGGTAATGCCACCACAGTGAACGACGGTTCTCGAAAGCTCAGTTGAAGACAATGAGAGAGGACTTCAAACAAAAATGAGAAAATGGCTGCACAGGCGACATGCTGGCCTTGCTAGTCTGACAAACGTACAAAAAGAATATAAAAAAAAACATCTTCTCCTCACCCCCGACGTCCTCCCCACGGCCTCGAATCATCGCCGAGTAACGTTGCCTCCAACGACTTATGTGCTGCTTTTTTTTTTTTTAATGTAACATACTGAACACGTTGAATTAAATTATTTTTCACTGAAATAGACCACAGGTGACCGTATACAAACTATACTGCCGATGCAGCGCGGTCTCATTTTCTTCAGCGTGTGGCTGCACTCAAGCGGAAGGTCCCGCGGTGTGCTTTTGGTGCTCGATTGCTAAACGGCTCATCGACTGCAACTGCGGTCCATCTTGAGGTCAAACATTCGTGGACGCGTCAGCCTGCATGCCTAGAGTGAAGCAATCCACTCCGACACATGGACATTTCGTAGCCAAGCGGCCAAGCGGTGCTTTGAAATCGTCGCCGCTGCCGCGCCTCCAGGGTCAATCCAAAACCCAAAGTAAATTTGAAGCTTTCCAGATGCCCAAGTGGAAACGGTAACTGAGCAAGCTCGCTGACCACGCAGTCTCTTTGTGTTTCTGCTTTTGATGATGATGTATTTTTTATTACGTATGCAATAAAAACGAAATATAAAAATATCTGACAGTATGCAGAATTAGTCTTAAGAAAAACATACGCACGCAACTTTTCCCATTAAGACCAAATATTGACACAATTGGCCCTGAACCTCTTTCGTTGAACCGGTAACCGCCACATAAAATTATGGTTTCGTTCCGGTTTGGGTTCAATATAAAGCGTTCGATTTCGGTTACGGTTTTGTACCGGTTCGGTCAAAAATAACGGTTTTGATCCGGTTTTCGGTTCGGGTTCGGGTTCGGTTCGACACCCTGATTAACACCTCTAGCGACGTGGCAAAACTTTGTCAGCTTCACGACGCAATACGTTTCCGCACCACGTCTCTCGAAGGGTTGGATGTTCCACCTAGCAGTTACGCAGTCGTTCTCCATCGAGTTCTCATGCGCTGCCTTCCCGCTGACCTGGCTATCCTTTACCGTCAGAAGCTGAGAGAATCCACACCACCATCTTCAACGAGTACACCAGACCTGGCTCCAGAAGACCAAGTTAATATTATCATGAAGTTTTTGAGGATTCAAGTCGAAATCCGAGAAGATGGCCAAATAGATCGAGCAAGTTACCGTTTTCGACGAGGGCTATCGCAAACAACACCTCAAGAATCAGTTTCGGCAAATCACCCTTCAACTCTCGCGCTATCCACGGAATCGGAAGGCTACCGATCAACTGCGTGCCCCTTCTGTGGTTCCCCGGAGCACGAACTCCAAAACTGCCAAGCCCCACTATCAACACAAGATAAGCGAACCAAGCTTGCACGAGTGCGCTGTTGCTTTAAATGTGGGAAGCGAAATCACATCGCTAGTGTTTGCCGTTCATGCAGAAGCTTGTTGTGTTCCACATGGGGGGGTCATCACTTGACCATCCTTTGTCAACTATCACGTCCCCTACCAGCCCCATCGTACACTCCGCAACCTGGAGAGCCCCCTGAACAGGCCACATTCATTGTTAGCGCCCCAGCTAGAAACTCCTGTTCTTCTACTGTCCTCCTCCAAACAGCTAGACCGTGGGCATCAGGGACACCAAGGAATGTTCTCGTAAGACTCTTGCTAGATACTGGCAGCCAGCGCACGTTCATCAGACGGGATGTTTCTGAAGAACTCGGCTGCGAAGTTGTAGGCCGAGAAGATCTAACCATCTACACATTTGGCAATACAGCCACCAAACACTCCTGTCGACGCGTGGCTGTTACCCTTCAGGGCCATCATAGCAATCAGAAGGTGACATTTGAAGCACTGGAAATCCCCGAGCTGTGCACGTTATCGCACCAGCAACTTGATGGCCATCTACTGATGCAACTTGATTAAAACGGATTTCAGGCCGCAGACATTATTTCTCCAGATTCTGACAAAAGAGTAGACAACAACGTAAGCGTCCTAAAAGGTTGAGATGTCTACTGGCAAGTGGCCAAGGGAAGGATCCAACGCATGAGTCGAACCTTAACCGCCGTTGAAACCATTTTTGGCTGGGTGTTTCAAGGGACCTACTCTGGGAGTATCTGTCGCCCTTCAACCAGAGCGCGGCCAGCAGGCGTCACAAGGCGTCCAGCTTCGACCATCTGCTGCCGGGCTTCATCACCTACCTATTCTCGGGAGACTCCGACGGGGAACGCAAGACGATGCGCCGCAAGAGTTCGGGACCAAAGCGTCTGCCCGAGATGGAACAAACGCTGCCTCGGGGCCTGGACTGCGGCTCGGCGAGGGAGTTCTGCTGCTCGGCCATGGGACAGGCCCCGTCGCCTCGTCGCGGGGACGGCTGGCCCCCCGGGCAGCCCCCGCCGCCATCCCTGCCGCCGCCGCCGCCCCCGAGACCCGTTCCAGCCCCGAGGCATTCCCTGGTGCGGAGGGACTACCACGACCTGGGTTCCGTCTACGCCAACAACCAGGCTCTCTCGACCAGGTTGCAGATGGGCGCAGACGATACGACGCCCATACCCGAGGAGCAGGGTGAGAAACGCTCTTGCAAGGGCGCCCTGATCGACCTGGACTGCGACTGCGACTGCGTGGCGCCCGTGTGTCGGCGGAGCGCCTCGTCTCCCAGCGTGGCCTCCCGCGCCCTAGTGCTGTCGGACCTGGACTCGTTCCCGCAGCCCGTGCCGCTTCCAGACGGAGCTCAGAGTCCGTCCCCTACTCTCTAATTTAATGGCTTGCGACGTTTCTTTTCGTTCTGCTTCTGTATTAACGGCTTCTCTTGATCCCGCCCTTTTTTGTGATTTTGTTTTCACATTACTGACACTGACCCCTCGTGTATTGTCTTGTCTCTCTTTTCTTCGGCCGGCGCGGGAAGTTGTTGTAGATTACGGGAATTCAACTACCAGAAGAAGAAAGAGAAGACAGGAAAGCACGAGACCACGAACGGCAGGATTGGAGCACGAGAGAATAAAACGGCCACCAACGAAACGGACGCGCTCGGGTTCTTTCCTCAACAGTCATATTGTTGTTCTGAAGTTGCCTTAGCAAAATCACCTCGTCACTCTGGGGACAATAGCAGACCTGCTTACCATCTGCGTATAGCTTATCGTAAACAAGTTTGACTGTAATGTTTCTTTCTCTGAATTGTTCACTAAATTGCCATAGTTTGCTACGATGTAGACGGGTCCGTGGTGTGAAATCTTCCGAAATGGAAACGTGTAGAGAGGGAACGTTTTTTAGTTTGTGAGCGTTATGAAGAACTTTCTGTCTACTTTGATAGTCCGGAAGCGCAGAACGATGGGGCGTTTTGCACCGTCACGTTTGCCACCCACGCGGTGCGCACGCTCAATCACACCGGCTTCGAAGCCCAAGTGTCTTTTCACAAACTCTTTTATAATGACAGACGACTGTTCCCATGTTTCATTCTGTTTTTCTGGAATGCCCCGGAAGAGCGGAATGTTCCTTCTCAATCTGTTATTTAGGTCATCAATTCCGGACTCGAGTGAATCAAATTTCCCGTGCGTGCTACCAAGATCAGCCCTTAATTCGCTAACACTTGCCTCAACAACGGTAAGTCTTTCTTTGACCTCACTTATTTCCTGAATTTGTTTTTCTAGATCATGAACATTTTGTTTAAGTTGGCAGATTCCTGAACAGATAGAATCCAGCCTTTCCCGAGTTTCCTTTTGGTTTTCTTCATTTGTTTCCGCGAGGCTTTGAAGCATTACTTCTAATTTTTCGATTCCTGTTAGTGGCCCAGGATTTAGTGCTACATCTCCTGGTAGGGCTAGCAATCCCTCCAAAAACAAGAGACATGTGTCGTGAGGCAGGGAAAGCAGGCTGTTAAACACAGCAGCGAATACATTACAGAAACCACGAAAACAGGTTAGTACGCATTGGCGGTCAATGGGACACGACACTTCAAAAAGCATGAGGTTATTAGAACGGTAACATTTACCATTTTACAAGTAACCAACCTGGGTTGTGAAGGGTGTTAGGTACAGCATGGCTGTATCGTGCGCCGATGGTTGCAGGCGGTGTAGCTCCTTTTGAAGATGTTCCGTCGGCGGGAAGCGAAGCGTCGAACGAGGCGCCACTGCACGGTGATGCTCAAGATGGAAGATAGGGCACCGTGACTGCGTACCCGCGCTATCTCTTGGCGAAACGCTCGAGTGAAGCACGTGTTCCTCCGGCCATGGTGGTTGGTGCAACGAAGTTCCATGCAGCTCGGTTAGATCTGCAGCGACAAACAGGAGCAGGACCTGGGTTGCGAAGCGTGTTAGGTACAGCATGGCTGTGTCGTGCCCCGATGGTTGCAGGCGGTGTAGCTCCTTTTGAAGATGTTCCGTCGGCGGGAAGGGAAGCGTCGAACGACGCGCCACTGCACGGTGATGCTCAAGATGGAAGATAGGGCACCGTGACTGCGTACCCGCGCTATCTCTTGGCGAAACGCTCGAGTGAAGCACGTGTTCCTCCGGCCATGGTGGTTGGTGCAACGAAGTTCCATGCAGCTCGGTTAGATCTGCAGCGACAAACAGGAGCAGGACCTGGGTTGCGAAGCGTGTTAGGTACAGCATGGCTGTGTCGTGCCCCGATGGTTGCAGGCGGTGTAGCTCCTTTTGAAGATGTTCCGTCGGCGGGAAGGGAAGCGTCGAACGAGGCGCCACTGCACGGTGATGCTCAAGATGGAAGATAGGGCACCGTGACTGCGTACCCGCGCTATCTCTTGACGAAACGCTCGAGTGAAGCACGTGTTCCTCCGGCCATGGTGGTTGGTGCAACGAAGTTAAATGCAGCTCGGTTAGATCTGCAGCGACAAACAGGAGCAGGACCTGGGTTGCGAAGCGTGTTAGGTACAGCATGGCTGTGTCGTGCCCCGATGGTTGCAGGCGGTGTAGCTCCTTTTTGAAGATGTTCCGTCGGCGGGAAGGGAAGCGTCGAACGACGCGCCACTGCACGGTGATGTTCAAGATGGAAGATAGGGCACCGTGACTGCGTACCCGCGCTATCTCTTGGCGAAAAGCTCGAGTGAAGCACGTGTTCCTCCGGCCATGGTGGTTGGTGCAACGAAGTCCCATGCAGCTCGGTTAGATCTGCAGGACAAACAGGAGCAGGACCTGGGTTGCGAAGCGTGTTAGGTACAGCATGGCTGTGTCGTGTCCCGATGGTTGCAGGCGGTGTAGCTCCTTTTCAAGGTGTTCCGTCGGCGGAAAGGGAAGCGTCGAACGACGCGCCACTGCACGGTGATGCTCAAGATGAAGATAGGGCACCGTGACTGCGTTCCCGCGCTATCTCTTGGCGAAACGCTCGAGTGAAGCACGTGTTCCTCCGGCCATGGTGGTTGGTGCAACGAAGTTCCATGCAGCTCGGTTAGATCTGCAGCGACAAACAGGAGCAGGACCTGGGTTGCGAAGCGTGTTAGGTACAGCATGGCTGTGTCGTGCCCCGATGGTTGCAGGCGGTGTAGCTCCTTTTGAAGATGTTCCGTCGGCGGGAAGGGAAGCGTCGAACGACGCGCCACTGCACGGTGATGTTCAAGATGGAAGATAGGGCACCGTGACTGCGTACCCGCGCTATCTCTTGGCGAAAAGCTCGAGTGAAGCACGTGTTCCTCCGGCCATGGTGGTTGGTGCAACGAAGTCCCATGCAGCTCGGTTAGATCTGCAGGACAAACAGGGGCAGGACCTGGGTTGCGAAGCGTGTTAGGTACAGCATGGCTGTGTCGTGTCCCGATGGTTGCAGGCGGTGTAGCTCCTTTTCAAGATGTTCCGTCGGCGGAAAGGGAAGCGTCGAACGACGCGCCACTGCACGGTGATGCTCAAGATGAAGATAGGGCACCGTGACTGCGTTCCCGCGCTATCTCTTGGCGAAAAGCTCGAGTGAAGCACGTGTTCCTCCGGCCATGGTGGTTGGTGCAACAAAGTCCCATGCAGCTCGGTTAGATCTGCAGCGACAAACAGGAGCAGGACCTGGGTTGCGAAGCGTGTTAGGTACGGCATGGCTGTGTCGTGCCCCGATTGTTGCAGGCGGTGTAGCTCCTTTTGAAGATGTTCCGTCGGCGGGAAGGGAAGCGTCGAACGACGCGCCACTGCACGGTGAGGCTCAAGATGGAAGATAGGGCACCGTTACTGCGTGCCCGCCCTATCTCTTGGCGAAAAGCACGAGTGAAGCACGTGTTCCTCCGGCCATGGTGGTTGGTGCAACAAAGTCCCATGCAGCTCGGTTAGATCTGCAGCGACAAACAGGAGCAGGACCTAGGTTGCGAAGCGTGTTAGGTACAGCATGGCTGTGTCGTGCCCCGACGGGTGCAGGCGGTGTAGCTGCTTTTGAAGATGTTCCGTCGGCGCTAAGGGAAGTGTCGAACGACGCGCCACTGCACGGTGATGCTCAAGATGGAAGATAGGGCACCGTGACTGCGTGCCCGCGCTATCTCTTGGCGAAAAGCACGAGTGAAGCACGTGTTCCTCCGGCCATGACGGTTAGTAGACCTGGGTTGTGAAGCGTGTTAGGTACAGCATGGCTGTGTCGTGCTGTACCGTACAAGGACGCCCTTGCCAGCCGGTGTGCCGCTTCGTTGCCCTGGACACCCGCGTGGCCCGGAACCCAGACAACCTGGATCTTTATAGTGGGCCCCAGAATCAACTCGAGCCCCGCCACGGCTTCGCGGACAGAGAAAACTGTTGGAGATCGGGGGGGCAATGAATGGCATACGCTGCCAGCTTTTGTCGAGTCGGAGTGTTGGAGGATTTCTTTGGGCGTGATCCCTCCAGTAGGGTTGTCAATGAGCGCCAGTTCCACACCCAGGAGAAGCGCTCGGAGCTCAGCCTCAATGCATAGAGTCAGGCCCTGGCGGGAGGCGAATACTGGAGGTTGTTCCTAATGCCAGGCAGCAGGCAGCGGCCGCACTGGAGCCGGATTCTGGGTTCGTAGCCGCATCACTGTAGTATCGACGGACTTCAGGTCCGTAGGCGTTAGCAGTGCGTTCGTGTGCTGCGGCTTGGAATCTGCGGCGACCGGGATGACCGCGCCTTGCGCGGGATGGCGTTGGCTTGCAGGAGGCCAGGTGCGGCAGGCTCCATGGTGGCGGGGGTGTGGTGGGTGCTGCCCTTCAACGGGCCGCAGGCTGAGCAGCCCGAGAATGGAGCGGTCGGTTTAAACCTTGAGAGGCGGAGGTGCTGTCCGATGCGTGCCTCGTGTAACAGGTCACCAATGGTGTAGAGCCGCTTATGAGCCTGTAGCGTCTGAATTGGCGTAGAGTTTGGAAGGCCCATGACTATGGCATGGCATGCCGATTTCGAATCTCAAAGCCCTCTTGTTGTTTTCTGGTGAGACCCGCATGCTGGGCACCGTAGAATATTTTGGCCTGGATCAGACTTCGAACCAGCATGTGTAGAGTGTGGCTGTCGGCGCCTAGTGCAACGCTGAGGTAGAGCATATATGGTTGACGGAGGCTTTGTTTTTGCTCAGCCACGTCTTAGGCGGCTCGTGAGGGAAGAAGTCCACACCGAGGACACGCAACACGTTGGTGGCGTCAATGACGGTGCTCCCAATCTGGAGTTCGGTACACCAGGCCGCCTCACGGCATGCGGGGGTGTTACCATAGATGGCGTATTGCGACTTGTCGGGTGAAGAGGTTAGGCCTCTCTCAACAAGAAACGCGTGAACAACATCTAGGGCTTCCTGGGCAGCATCGCTTTGAGGACCGATTGGGCCACCCGTCGTCCAGATTGTGATGTCATCCGCGTAAATTGTGTGGCGGACGCCGGGAATCTCGTCGAGGCGGTAACTCACGTCTGCCATCACTAGGTTGTAAAGTAGTGGTGAAAGCACTGCGCCTTGTGGGGACTCCCAGCACAAGAGGAGCTGGTGGAGCTTAGGCCCTGCCCAATGAACTGCTGAAGGTGGGCCCGTGGAGGAACGCTCGAATGTACTGCAGGGGCTAGCCAGTAAGACCTGCCGCGGAAGCTGTGGCGAGTACGGTTTTTATAAGGTACGGTATTAAATGCCTTTTTCACGGCCACGGCGACCGATATCTTGACGTCGTATAGTGGGCGCTTCCCCGTGACGTCCTTAGCGAAGAGAGGGAGCGAGTCTTGCAGCTGAGTCTCCGACGGAAGCTGGTCTGGCAGGGGTGGAGGACGTTGTCGGCTTCAACGTGTCATTCCAGCCGCATCAGCGCCCTTCTCTCCATGAGCTTTCCGGCATGTGACGTCAAAGATATGGGTCGCACGTCCGAGAGCCGACTCAGGTTTCGGCCGGGCTTCGGGATAGGTATAACGATGGCGTGTCGCCAGGTGGCGGGAAGTTGGCCCACGTCCCAGGCTTCGTATCCTTCGACAAGAGCGAGGTTCTGGCCACGGAAAAACACTAGCGTAGGCTTCTGCACCTGGAATCGTGGTATATTCAAACAACAAAAGAAAATGTGGATAGATCATCGGGAACTCTCCCAAGCATATATGTATCAGGACTTCGTCGCTTCACGGGAAGACACGGGTGCAACCTTCCGAACCGGGTTCCAGCGCTGGATACTCTTGATGGAGATGAAAATGAAGATCATTAAGATGATATAGATGAAGACGACGAAGAAGATTCGCCCAACCCATAGTCACCCGTGACCAAGGGACCGAGCTGGTTCCGAAACGTAGGGCATTTCGCTTTTATTCAAACTTGGTTAGAGTTAAATTTTTTTTTTTCAGTCAGTCCCAGGCTATATTGAAAACGCGCAAGCGTTCAGTTGCGCATGGCTGGAACAGTTATCATATCGGGTCCCGGGGCACCCTGGAAGTTTGTGTTTGAGAATAGTGCGCCCTGTAGCTCTGCCATGGCGGAAGTCTCCTCTACACCTGGATCCGTGCTTGCAGTTGGTGAGTGCAAGGATCTGGTATTGACCGGGTCGTAACTTGTAGGACACTCCTGGGGGAAAAATACAGTGCCAGCCTCACCCACAAATTCTTCGTTGGTTAGTCCCAACCGGAGGGCCATATCTTCAGCGGCCGTTCAGAGACTCGTCCATTTTGCCATAGCACGCATCGTCGCCAAGACTTGGCTGGTGACGTGCGTCCGTTGAACGATGTGCAGTGATGAACAGGCTAAATTAAAGTTTTTACCACCACCACCACCACCACCTCGGCTGAGGCACGGTATATGTGTGCTCGGTTCGATGGGAGTTTGCCGTCCTCTAGGTAGCGGCGTTGAGCCTCTATCCTCGACTTCCAGAGGTTCGGAGAGTGTTGATCAGGAGTCGGAGCTTTTGGTTCTAGTTGAACGGATAGTGTCGCAGTTTTTTTGTTTTTGCTTGAATGATGCGATCTAAAATTGATTTTGTAGACGGCAGCTCTGTGAGAACAGCGCGGAAAGCGTCTCACCGGACTGTGATGACAGTACGTTTGGAGAGGCCCGTGAATCTCCCGCAAACGTTGATGATTACCGGGAAGTGGTTGCTGCCCAAGAAGTTGTCGAGCACCGCCCACGTGTATCGCAGGCTTGGCGAATATCACGTCGCATCTGACGACGTACAGTCCCGACCCTGATTATCAGCCCGACGGGTCACCGTGTTAGGCGAATTGGCAAAAAAGTGGCCGGCCGCCGCGAGTGCGTTCTCTGCGTAGTAATGAAAAAAACGTCGAAGACGCCTGATCGGCCGTGTGAAGCCAGAAGTGTAGACGGCCGTGAGTGGCGCTGTTGACGAAATACGGAGGACATTGCTACTGTAAGATGGTATATCGCGTCGCGTACGTTCTCGGGGTGGTTTCTGTGGTGTCTATGGTCGACTTTGCAATTTGTTTTCGCGAATTTCAAATGCATGGCATTGTGATTATTCATATTTTCGAGTCTTGTCGCTAGGCAATGAAAACGAAAAGAAAGAAGACGGATGCGCACCGCTACACGTCAGGATGCGAGACTGGGTACCTCGGTTTTGACTACATTGCCCAAGTAAGCTTTGAACGTTAATTCATAGACGTTGCAACACCCGTAAAGCATACATACGCCACACTGATGAACCGGTAAGATCGAAAATATCCACGATGGGTGGGAACTTCGCTGGCAGGACTGCTCGGAGTCGAGTGCCAGCGCTATTTGGTAGGTTCTACACGAAGCGCCTCTCCCGAAGGCCGGTTGTTGTTCCACTACTCTTATTCTAATTCACTGTAGCTGTGCTGCCACAACCCGCCAGTATTTCAAGTTTTAAGCCGCTAGACGGTGTCATCGGCGCCGCCATTCTCAAGATGACCACGTTCTTAAAAAAGAAAAAGAAGAAAACAACAAAAAGGTCGATACATGTTTGCAAGTACGGCCTCCGGGTGCCGGGGACCATTTTGCTCACTTGGAGCGCGCTTGGACGCGGCCATAATCAGATTACGACTCCTTGTGGGGTAATCGGCTTCAAAATCTGACTATGGCCGCGCCCAAGCGCACCCCAATCGACGAAAAATGGTGGCGCCCGGAGGCCGTGCTTGCAAAGATGAATAAACGATCGCAAGGATGGCACCCAGAGTCGTGTATACAGAGAGTTTGGCCATTCCTTGGGAAGTATAGGAGGCAAAGGAGAAGACGCCATTGCCCGAAAGCATGCTGGGCGTGTTCCAGGGCGTCTTCACAAATTCGAATGTGGCCAACCAGAAGCAGGAGATAATACACTGGCGGTGGTCGCGAGAAACAAAGTTAATAAGGGCGTTATAGTAACTCACAGCGATTCAAAATATGGTGCACGTGATGTATCAATCACGCTCATCCAAAATCATGGTGGAAGAGTGCGACTAGCGGAACGATCGACATAATCCGTACGCCAGGCGCCGAAGGCCTGGAATTTGCCATCCGAGCGGTCATACTCTGTACTAGCAAAACAAAGTTCGAGCGGCAGATTCGTTTCTTACATCTTTCTGTATGATCATACTGGAAACATTACGTGCACCCTACTTTCAGCCATGAAGGGTTACTACATTTAACTCTTACGTGCTGATTAAAACCGTACACCTATGCTTAAAACTCTTTCTCGCTACCACTCCTATAGACGCTTTACAGCAGCTGTGCATGGGCGCCGCCATAACTGACCTTCAGTTTTTGTTCCCTCTTATTCCGTTCGCTTGACTTCCTCATTTGCACAGCAGGACAGGTTATTGCCATTTTAAGTGTTACCGTGTCCTTCCCCCCAGCATAGGCCGTTGTGGAGACTCGTCAACGCCCGCTTCAGTGGCTCGGCATCTCGGTAAGACAAGAGAAGGGCGGCTATGGCGGCTCAATCTGGCGCGTGTGTAAAGCGTCTATATGAGATTCTTTTCGGCTTCTGGTTAGCCAAGAGAGCATGTCAAGCTTACTTGCTGCGTACGGTGCACGCCCTGGCTCTGCCCGCGCCTTCCATTGACGAAACTCTCTCTATAAGGAGTATTCACTGGCGGCCATAGCTGTGTGTGCGACTGCTGAGCGCGTGCTGACGGCGAGCTTCCACAGTTCGTTTGCAACGTGCATTCCACACCATCAAGATTGCCGGTCTTAGCAATCTATTAATGGGGGCTCGTTTTGAGCATGCGCTCTAAACAGCACCCACAAATATGGCGTCCAGTGAGGGCACCTGGCCGCCTCCATGTCTCTGCACGTGCGGGCAAGCACATGCAATTGCAACACCGCCAAGGCCACGTTCACGCGCACAATTCATGTGCTGGTGCACCAGTCGGGACACTACACTCTAAGAAAAAAACAACTACCCTGGGTAGCAAAAATGGCGTTTCGGAGGCTTTGATTACCCGAAAGGGCGAGTCACTAGCCTTTGGGCAAAGTGACGACCTCAAGCCGCTGTGGAATGACCACTCTTCTGCAGGTGACGACGGGGGTGATCATTTTCGAATCCGATATCCACGTGCAGGCAGTCATAAATGACATTACTCACTTAAATAACTACAAGAAGGCTATAAAATATGTGAACTGAAGGTTAGGGCGCAAACGAGCTGAAGGTGGTTAAACATTTGACTAAAAACCCCGAGACTGGGACGAGAAGGGACAGACAAACACACAGTCTCAAATACAGCTGTTTGAGACTGTGTTTGTCTGTTCCTTCTCCTCCCAGTCTCGGGGTTTTTAGTCAAATGTCTATAAAATATGCAACTGAATAAAATATGCAAGTGAATAAAATGTAAAAGACCGTTAGTATGAAAAAAAGGTAAAGGCGTCAACAAAAACAACACAAAGTCGTCTTGAAATGCGTTACGCTTTTCTTTTTAATTTCTTCTATGCAACGCAAAACAAAAGACTCGACCGTGGATGATGGGCTCACGGCCTCTGGGAAAGGGAAAGCCGACCAGGCATTGTCTGTGTCCCCGGTCATGGAGTGCCTACGGGCGGCAACTCGCTTTCGCGAAGAAAGCAATTGCCGAGACTGCGGCGGAACCAGCGACAGAGGCTCTCGTTCGGCGTTAAACAGTTAACCGTTGAGCGCCGTTCACACACTTGCAACTAGGTAGGACGAAGAGAGACAAGACAGGTTTTTAAGCCTCTTACGACGTCTTACGACCAGCTCCGCAGCAGCGCATCCGCTCCTACTGAAGAGGGTTCAAAATCGGTTTTGTTTTCTCGGTCGTACTCGATTACAACTGTATGAACGAGCCTTTAGTGTGTTGCGGGTTCATCCCCGTAGCGCCGGCTTTCTTGCACGGCATTTGGTGTCTGCTCCTCACGGGACTGAATTCGGCAAATAGCGGCGCCCTTTCTCCTCCTTTTCTGGAAAACAAGAAAGGAGGAGGAGGCAAAAACAAGAGAACGGACGCCGAGGCGCTTGCACCGTCGGCGAAGCGGCCGTACCGGTGGCTTTTCTGCACCGCATTTGGAGTCTGCTTCTCACATGATCCGATCTCGGCAAATAGCGGTGCGGCGGCACGTGGAAAACGAGACGCGCAACTCTGGCTCCCGTAGGGAGCCTATAAAGGAACTCAAGCTGAAGAGGCGGGGGTGTTCGATGCGGCCTGAAAGGTGAAGACGGGGCGAGAGAGCCCCGCACAAAAATGTTGAAATAAAGCAAATGCTAAATGCACTTTTACGCGCGACGAAAAAGTAGAAACAAAATTGAAAAAAAAAAAAACCCTGCCCTCTGCTCCGGCATTTTGCTCGATAAAAATAGTTTTGAGTTCTTGTTTCATTTTGTCGTGTCTAATGTGGGCACAGCCTCGGCACATGGTCGAACCCACTGTGGTATTTACAAAATAGTGTAACGAAGAAAATAGGATTCCTCTTCTCCGTTGATGAAAGATACTGATGTTAACAAATAACGGTTTATTGAAGGAATATGAGATGGGCTTTTTTGTAACACATCTGGCCAGTTCGTCAGTAAATGTTGGGGGGAATAATCCTACCCTCTGCCGACTTCCCCTGCCGTCCTTCTCGACCACACCTTCAGCGGGGCCCCGACAACAGCCAAACTCGACAAACAAGGATCCACACAACTTGCGGGCGAGCCGAACTCCTCCACAGCCGCAAGGGGTCCCAAGTTTGCGAGTTAGCGGGCGGAAGGCTCCACAGCCGAAGGTGGGTCGGACGTGCAGGTTGCTCACCAGAGGCAGGATGATCTTCACGGTGTCCGGGCGCCGAGTCCAGTTCTCTGCGGGCCCTTGGCGGCTGCTTATATAGGATTCAGCAGCAGTTTAGAGCCCTCCAGTCCATCAATCAGAAAGTATTGGAAGGACCAATTAAGAGGGGTTTTCTTAGCAACAATCAAAAGGCTCGGAGCCCAAAGCAAATACGAACATTCCAAAAACAAGCGCATACACGAGACAGAGCACATTCCAAACGAAGCTCACAAGAGCAGCCATAAACAATAGAAAGCACATTCGTAGACAGAGGTTATTCATACACAGAGCAAAACCACCTCCGAAGTAGAGATCCAAAATGCAAACATACACAAGACAAAACATTTCCAACGCGGAGTTCTGTAAACAAAGTGTAGCGTTACAGCGTGCGTTCAGGTTCGCCTCCATCTGGGGTCCCCCGACTCCGGCAGAGGCCATGAGCCGTGCCGTAAAGACTAGAGCATAGCTCCTACGGAGCAGAGTGACGCAATCCTTCGATTCGCGTGCTTTGCCGACAACATGGCCGACAGAGCAGCTCGGCACGAGTCACGTGGTACTCAGGGTTCCAGGAGGCGACCCGCCCTATGGGAGGGAGAACACATGGAGATCGACGCAACACGGCTGATTAAAAGATAAACGCCGAGTTAACACTTTTCGAAACTAGTCTGTCGTGAAGTTGGTAAAGCACTAAACACTTTATCAAAGTTTTCATAATATCGGATGCGTGTGAAAATTTTGAGATCCTAGTTCTCGATTGTCTCGCTGGAACCTGCCCTTACGAAAATGGCAGATCTGGACTTATATAAAAACAGATAGGGTTATATAAAAAATTGGGCATATCTGGCCATATCAAGCACATCAGTTTATATAAGGCTTATCTGGCCAGATCTGCCCAATTTTTTATATATCCATATCTGGGTCTGCCAAATAGGGGTATATCTGCCTCCCATATCAGGGCAGATATGTCCCAATCAGATAAGGCAACCTATATATACAGGGTGTTTTTTTTTATTCCTCCAGATTTGTTTTTAAAAAAGCCATGAAAGCTACACTTATGCGGTCTGTGCGAGTGAGTTATAAGCCCAGGGGGACATTATGTGGGTGGCTAATTTTTGCGCTAAGTCGGCTAATTAATTGAAATTCACTACTTAACTTTTCAATTAGTGAAAATTGACATATGATTCCAATTAGAAACTTGCTGAGCGTCGTCCAAAACCCCTAAATCAGTCATTTTTAGAAAGACTTTCAGCGCGTGAGAAGCCTAGTAGTGCAGCCAAAGTTACCACTCGTGATAATGTACAAGGCTAGCAGATTCGCTAAGGCGCCCGCGCAATTTTTCCGTCTCTTATATAGCCCCAGCCTTGTACCTGCTCCACGAGTAGTAACTTCAGTGCACTACTGCGCTTCACACGCGCTTAAAGTCTTTCTACAAATTACTGATTTAGGAGTTTTGGACGACGCTGAGCGAGTTTCTAATTGAAACCATATGTCTATTTTCACTAATTAAAAGTTAATTAGTGAATTTTAATTAATTAGCTGACATATCGCAAAGATTAGCAAACCACATAATGTCCCCCTGGGCGTATAACTCACTCGTACAAACCGTATAAGTGTAGCTTTCACGGCTTCGTTTAAAACAAAACTGCAAGAATAGGTGGTATTCACTGTGCCTGCAGGTTCAATTTTGCCAGGGAGCGCCACCGTCGATCCGCCATCTTCGATGTCGCGGTTTGACTGGCTTAGGTACGCGGTCGTCCGTTGCAAGTGTGTGCTAATTTCATATCGTTGAAGAAGCTTCGTTGAACAGAAAAGAGAAGAAAAGTTGATCTCGGGGGCGGGCCGTTTTCCTTGTTGCCGCCGAGTAGCGTGTGTAAAGTCTGAACCGCATGTAAGCAATTTAGCGAGCGACGGGACGAGCGACGGCGACGAGACAAGCGACGAAGACCCGCTTCGCTGTCGCTCGGTCACTCGCGCGACGAGGCAAACCGCATAAAAGCGACGGGAGCAAGCGATAAGGCGATAAGCGACGTTTTCTAGAAATCCAAAAACCAAGCGACGCGACGTGCGACCGTGAGAAATCTCCGTCGCTCGTCGCTGACTCCCGTCGTTGTCGCCGTCGCTCGCTAAATCGCTTACACGCGGTTCACCCTTCACTGTCGCCTGTCGCGTAGCTCGGTTTTGGGATTTCTAGAAAACTTAGCGTTCACAATGGCCTTGGTCGTTTGCTCCCGTCGCTTTCATGCGGTTTGCCTCGTCGCGCGAGTGACCGAGCGGCAGCGAAGGGGGTCGCCGTCGCTCATCTCGCCTAGAGTTCCTGTATAGACCTTTCCAATGTTTACAAAATCACAGTCCAGCGTGCGATCTTCACAGCCCAGCACGTGCGTGTTCGTCGCTTCGGAAAGCGAGGAAAGCACGCGCCATACGCACGAACACTCAAGATGGCACCGGCCACACGCTCTTTTTTGGAAAGGTCTATAGGCTCCCTATGGGAGCCAGAGTTGCGCGTTTGATTCCACGTGCCGCGTGCCGCCCTCGCCGCTATTCGCCGAGATCCGATCACGTGAGGAGCCGTATCAAGTGTCGTGCAGCAAAGTAGACGTTGCGCGCCGCGCGCCTCAAACGCGCGGCGCTGCTATTTGCCGAATTCAGTCACGTGAGAAGCTGAATCCACATGCCATGCATGAACGCGCAACTCTGGCTCCCGTAGGGAGCCTAGACAGGAACTCTAATCTCGCCAAATCACGTACATACGGTTTTTAAATCGCTTGGGCTAATGAAAAATGCGCCGCATTCTTCATAAGCTGCGCACTCGGTGAGCCGCACGGTATGTTTCTGCACAAGAACGAACACCGAAGGCACGACGTACGACATGGAGGCGATGGAGCAGCACGGTTACACGGCCGTAGTGCAGAAAATCCGCTAAAGAAAAACAATAAAGAAACCAGCAAAACAAAACAAAGAGTAATCACACCGTCCTACAAAAGCACCAAAGTAGAAAAATCAGTTCTTGCAAGAGCTACCGCCGTGGGCACAGCGCGCGACACAGAGCGCTGCATGGAGCCGAGCGAGAAACACGGCCGCGGTGAACGAGTCCGATAGCAACAAAAACGAACTAAAACACATACAAAAAATATTCCTACGGCGCTTCAAAAGCACCAAAGTATAAGAATAACCCCTAGTTTCGGTTGAAAAGACATGATTATAGAATTTCGGTGAAATTATTCTCCCGGCTGCCAGGAGATAGACACGGCCTAATTCTAGAGGTAATCTGGAAAAGTATATTTTAGGAAAACGATCAATTGTCGCGAAGTAGGTTGCAGCGCACTTACTTTGACGAGACGGGGCTTGAAAGGTGTAACGAGAAGGAAGGTGTCCAAGAAGATTCAACACAATGTAGCACAAGCTGTCATTTGTAGAACCGAACACTAAACGCATCACAAAAAATGCTTGGGCTTCTTTGAAGAAATCGCTTGCAGAAGCAGAAATCCGCGGCAGCCACGCAGGGCGAACACACGCGGCACGCCAAACTAGATCCCGCAAAACGCATTCCGAGATTGCAAACGTCTAATGCGTCATCCGTCAAACCACGTGACCACGCACCTTCTTCCACGCTTTCGGCTTAGGGAGAGAGAAAAAAGGAGCGAAGGAAAGGCCAAAACGGGCGTGTACACACAAAAGGCTTATCTTCTAAAGCCATCCCAACCAGGACCTGGTCCTGATCCCAACAATGAACACAAGGAGAGGATTTTGTCCATTGTACCCAAGGTTGATAGTGCAGTGAATGCTACGTGTGGCCTTGGGCTCGAGGCAGGTGCCGTGTTCTGCCTTATCACCAGCTTCTAGACTGTAGGCACGTGACCCTATCCGGAGACACGATTGGCCTAAAACACGCATAGCGTCTACCCTGCTGTCAATACCGAGTGAACATACAGCTCTATGAAGTCTAGCTTTTGAACTTCCAAAGAAGCCGTACAGCTCAAAAGTGACCCAAAACGATGCGAGTTTGAAGATACTATGTTTTACGCTGTATAACCCACATTATAATTTTAAATGAAAAAATAAGCGCGACCATTGTTTTGCGCACGATGTCCACAAATAAATAGATAAATAAATATGTATATATTTTTTACCAATAAATTTAAAATTATGTGTACACTGTTAGGCTCGCGTTTTTAAATTTCAAATCTTTTTACAAAAGAGTTACACATAAAAGACACCACGGACAGCTCATCGTCCGACTTTCAACACACGATGAATCGCAGTGCTCGCAAACGGAATGTTGCAATGCTGCGCGAGCGGTTTTTGAATGATGCTGCGGTACTCTGGGCGCAACGGCTTCGCAGCCGTTCGAAGGGAAAAGGATTCGGAACGACGAAGTAGCGTCTTGCATCTTCAGTAAGCTAACGATTCGTGTTTCCCCGCTCAATATAGCCGGGAAATATGACCAATATTAGTTTCACTGCTAGATTTAGCGGGAAAATTGACGTCACGTGACATACGTACCAATTCAATTTCTCGCTAAATTTAGCGGGGCGGTTACACCGATGGCGACGCCGACACCGCTGAACTCGGAAACGGGCGCTTAAGAGCGGCGATCTAGAATCCATTATTTGATTCACTCGCTTTTCGATCTTATGCACTTCGTCATATTGGCACACGTCAAACATACAACCAAATTTCATTTGTCGTTCAATCTTCAAAATTCGCGATTGATTAATTGGTCCAAATACCTGGAATAACTTCACTTTAACGATGTTAACAATAGTTAACCAATTACATGAGACTCATGCAATATAGATCAATCAACTAGTGTCTTGGCGAGTACATATGACTTATTGCTTGCACGACCGAAACGGGCCCATATATCATTATCAGGGGCTATATTTGCACGCGTATATAGCAATGTATGGCCGTATTTACGCACTTATATGGGCACATCTGGCAGTATTGCCCACTTATATGACGAAATATGAACGTATTTACGCACTTATATGGCCGCATCTGGCAGTATTTGACTACTTATATTATCATATAAGGCCATATATAAAATATATCAGGGCAATATCTGACATTTTCGTACGGGTGCAGTTGCAGGAGTATGACTTTGAGATAATACACAAGCCTGGTAAAACGCACACGCGAATGCCGACGCTCTCAGCAGGGCCCCCCTCGTGGCTACTATACGGGAATTTGTGCCGGTTATCGACCTTGCAGATCTCCGCGCTGAGCAACGTAAGGACCCGGAGTTAGCGGATATATTCAGCACTTTGGAGACTAACAAGAAAAACGCAGGAGCTGGAGAGTTCTTCGTAGATGACGAAGCAACCCTGCGCAGACGCACCCGCCCAAATCAAAAGGGGCGCACAGCGGGGGAGTCGTGGGAAAGAGTTGCCGTACCAAGATCGTACGTTCCATAGATCAAAGGGTTTTCACGATGCGCCCAACTCGGGTCATTTCAAGGTTCGAAAAACGCGGAGGAGGTTGGAGCGATACTATTTCTGGTTCCGGATGGGGCAAGACATTCGAGTCTACTGTGCTCGCTCCTCCTCCTGTCTAGAACGAAAGTCACCAAAGTATCGCAAACGGGCCCCTTTGCAGCAGTTCCCCGAGGTGATGCGCCCTTTCGAAAGAACGGCTATGGACATTATGGGTCCACTCCCCACCACCACCCAGGGAAATAAGTATGTACTTGTCTTCGCCGACCACCTGACCAAGTATGCCGAAGTAATGGCGCTTCCAGACCAAACGGCGGAGACCGTTGCGCGGGCTTTCGTCGACAAGATCGTCTTGCGACATGGAGTTCCCAGACAGCTTTTGACAGATCGGGCACAAATTATGTTTAAAGACTGATGAGAGACATTTGCGAGCTATTGGGTGTAGACAAAAGGCAGACTATGCCTTACCACCCGAAATGCATCGGAGCGGTCGAAAGGCTCAACCAGACACTCGCGAGACTTCTTTCGCACCACGTATCTCGAGACCAACGAGACTGGGATTTGTGGTTGCCGTACGTGGTGTTCTCGTGCAATACCACGGTTCATGAGAGCTGTGATGGGTCACCGTTTTACCTGTTACACGGGCGTGACCCTGACGTGCCGAATGCAGTGATAGACGACCCGCGGAAAGTTCCGTGGCTCTTTGGACGATTACCGCACCGAGCTGACCTCTCGCCTGCAGATTGCGCATGACATCGCGAGGGAGTCTCTGAAGGAAGCGGTGTCTCGAAGGAAAAGGCATTATGATAAGGGATCTCAGGGGGCTTTGTTCAGGGTCGGAGACAGGGTGTACGTAGAGAAACCGCGGGGAGGGGTTGGTCTGGCCAAGAAGTTGAGTCCAAAGTGGAGGGGACCTTATCGCGTCATAGAACAGCTATCGCCTGTGACATTTAGGGTAAGAGAAATAACAGGAAGGGCTATAGCAACCTTGCACGCAAACCGCCTTAAATTTGTTGATCACGCGGAATCACCCGCTTCCGACTGGCAGGCAGACCACCGTAAATTTCTTGATCAAGCGGAATCACCATCTTCCGACCGGCAGGAGGGAGGCGGTCCGCAGGCGGACTTCGGACAGAGAGGGGCGGCGGACAGCCAGCCGAAGGCTGTTTCACAAAGCGACCACGGTGGCATTGACCTCCAGTCGGAGCTTTTACAGGCACTGCTGCCGAAAAGGAAGCGCTACAAAGCCTGATGTCAACCTCCCAGCTAGCAAACAATGTTGAGGGCGTCGGGATGCCACTTTCCGCAAGTCCACTTATTTCGCCATGCCGCTACCCGCTTAAAAGTTGTGGTGGGTTGAGCACGCACCTAAGTTGGGATGTGTAATGTATCATTTTTAGCTTTGTTAATCTCTACGACCCTATTGTATTTTGCAACAGTCTGGGTTTCTAATATCTAAACAAGTCGAGAAGCTTTGAATATATTGTCGGGCTTTGATGCGTGGGGCTGTGGTGTGACACGCAAAACAGACTCCCGTGTACTCTTAGTAGCCAGTGGGGCCATGTTTGTTCTACCCAAGAGCGGTCAACCGACTCAATGCGGATACGGGGTGGTGCGCGCGGAACGTTGAGCGACTTTTAGAAATGATCCACACGGGGACATTTTTCTTTATATGTGGTGGCGAGTGGAATGTTGTGCGTCTCGTCCTGGCTCTATTTTAAAGCCTTCGACCACGGCATTCCAGCTTGCCTCCCCCCTCCCACCCCGCCGAGCAACAAGTCGCACTGCCACCGCCTGAGCGCCGCCCGAGTTAGGTGTCGGATGTTCTACTCCGTCCCGTAACGGCTTGCAGGCGCGGGTCCAGACACTCTGGCAGACGGGACGGACCCATTGGCAGACCGGGGGTTTCGGGATGGTAATGATGTCGACTTCGTGGAATTGGAGATTGGGGGAGGATAATAATAATAATAATAGCTTTATTTACCTTATAAATATGGTGGGAGCTGAAGAAAAAAGCTGTCTAAGCAGCTCGACTGGTCCTCAGCCCCCTCATAGGTACACAGCGGTTGCAAAAGCACACAAGAAATTATATAAAGGGAAAAAAAAAACAATAAAGGCAAAGAGCAAACAGAAAACACCTACGAGGGAGTCAGTGTAATCGCATAATTACTTTGATAGAAAATGTCTCCTAATATCACACATGCTACAGGATTCTATATCAAAATTAGACCAGATCGTTTCGTTCAAAAACGTTGGCAGTGTTATTTGAATCATCTGTGAACCATAGTCAGTACGAGATGCATCTACTACCCAGAAATTGGAATGGCGAGTGCAATATGTTATAGGTTTGTTTCTGAGGGATGCTAAGCGTATCAAAAAGCTGTTTATATCTTGATATTCCTGTTTATATTTTACACACACTCTAAACTCATAGTATTGAAATACATTCAGAACACCCAGCCCAACAGAAAGTTCGTTAGTATGAAAATTATACCGCACGTTGCATATGACCCTTAGCACTCTCTTCTGCAGTAAAAATAGTTTTTGCAGATTAATTTTTGTGGTGGTACCCCAGACTAGATGACAGTAGTTCAGGTGAGATAAAAATAATGAGTTATATAAAATCAGCTTAACTCCCATAGGAAGAATATGACGATGTCTATGTAACATTCCAGTTATTCTGGCAAGTTTAGAAATTAAATAGTCCACATGTTCGGTCCAAGACATGTGCCTTGAGAAAATTACCCTCAAACTTTTAAATGTGTTTACTATTTCGATTGGACATGAGTCTAAGAAAATGTCGCTTGTTAGGATGATTTTCCTATTTCTGGGGCTAAAAAAGGTCACCTTAGTTTTTTTCTTATTTATGATAAGATTATTCGAATTGGCCCAGGTTTCTAGACTTTTTATGGCTTCATTAGGAACACAAGAAATTTCATTGCAATTTTTAGCTGAGAAAAAGAGGCTGGTGTCATCACCGTAAATGATAAACTTTACGTTTTCTGCTATGTTAACGATATCATTGATGTATATATTAAACAGTAGTGGCCCCAGTATACTGCCTTGTGGTACTCCATATTTAATTTTTGTATCGGATAAGTGGCCGCTACTATTAACGAACTGTTGGCGACTTTCTAACTATGATTTAATGAGGAGTGCTGCATGTCTTCGGATACCATAAATCTCAAGTTTCGAAGGAGTAGCTCGGGGTTAATATAATCAAATGCTTTTGTAATGTCTATAAAAATGCCTAGGACTACATTCCTATCTTCTATGCTGCGTAAAATATATTCTTTCTGGTCCAGTAACGCTAGTTCTGTAGAAAGTTTCTTTCTAAACCCGAACTGGGATTTTGTAATGATGTTATGCTTTTCTATAAAAATGTTAAGACGATTATGTATTATTTTTCCTAAACCTTTCGAGAACACTGGGAGAAGTGACACAGGCCTGTAGTTGTTTATATCATTTCTATCCCCTTTCTTAGGAAGTGCTATATTACCTTAGCTATCTGAATTTTTGGGGGGAATGTAGCGGTTTCTAAACAAAGATTAAAGATACTGTAAAACCCTTTATTTTCGCTGCCCCTATATTTCGCGAATCGGTCACAGAGGACATAATTTCGGCCACTTAATTTCGCGAGTTCCATACGCCTGCATTGAAACTCTTAAGGACCGAAATATTCGCGTGCCCTTAAATTTCGCGAATTTTTCAATTCGCGATATTCGCGAAAATTAAGGGCTCGTGAACATTGAGGGTTTTACGGTATATGCCAGATAGCGAGCGATGATGTCTAGAACGTGCAGAACTGGACGTATCTGTATACCATTGGCGTCACAGCTATGACGAATGTTGACGGTGCGGAATACTGAGGCCACCTCTTCTTCAGTAGCTGGGTTTAAATAGATCGTTTCATCTACGTTTCGACGGATATAAGAACAAGCATCGGCCATGTTTGGATTCCCTCCTAAATTAATAAGAAATCATTGAACACATTAGCCAGAGAACGACCAGTCAGTTTAAAGTCATTATGGATTATTGATTCGATGGTACGTTGAGTTACGTTACAATTCGAAACAGTGTTCAGCTTTCTCCACATTACGTCAGTGCGGTGGGATACCGTATTAAAAAAAATTGTGTTTGTACAGGGTGATACAAGGAGACGCGAGGCTGTTTAAATCAACCGGAAAATTCGGTTTCTTAACCTATCGGGCTACGACTTTGTGCAGCGTTGCCCACAGATGGTGCATTTTTTTTTTTGTAAAATTTGCAAAGAGCGAACTTACCTGAGGAAAAAGTAAAGAAAGAAAAAAGCTTAGCTCCTATGGAAACGCAGCGACGCCACCGGTCTTCAAACAACACGGCGCCGTTTTGCACGGGAGACAAGAGATGGCGCAACGACCGCCGCCAACGAACGAGCATACGGCGCCGAGAGCCGGCGTCTTTTCTTTAGCAGACGATCTTTTCGACTCAAAAGCGGCGCGCGTTCCGCAGGGGGCGACAGTCGCAGAAACAAAAACAAAAACTGATATGAAAAAAGCTCGCGCCGCTTTTGATTCGAAAAAATCGTCTGCTAAAGAAAAGACGCCGGCTCTCGGCGTCATCTGCTCGTTCGTTGGCGGCAGTTGGCGTCGCGACCGCTTGCGCCATCTCTTGTCTCCCGTGCGAAACGGCGCCGTGTTGTTTGAAGACCGGTGGCGTCGCTGCGTTTCCATAGGAGCTAAGCCTTTTTCTTTCTTTACTTTTTCCTCAGGTAAGTTCGCTCTTTGCACATTTTACAAAAAAAAAAAAAGCACCATCTGTGGGCAAAGCTGCACAAAGTCGTAGCGCGATAGGTTAAGGAACCGAACTTTCCGGTTGATTTAAAGAGCCTGGCGTCTCCTTGTATCACCCTGTAGATAATTTTTCCCTTCTTCAATTCTTTGTTCAAGCTATTTCTGTATGCCTTGAAAATATTAAGTTTCTCGGGGTCTTTACTTTTGATGAAAGATTGATATAGTTTGTTTTTTATTCAATCTTTGCAATTAATTCTGATGTTATCCATGATTTTCGAGCTCTCTTGAAGCGCTTAACGTTTACATAAGGGAAGTGTTTATCATAAATAGCTTTTAAAATTCGAAGAAATATCTCATAAACTGCGGATGAACTGCGGAAGAGAGGGACAGTTACTGGCGTGGTCGCGTCGAGGGAAGCCCGAGAGAAAAGCAGCTGGCCGTACGGGGGAAGAACACCGACACGCGGGACGCCATTAAAGTGCGGGGTTTGGAGAAGGACTCTCAGCACGCAAGGCCGCTGGAGAGGGGACCCCGTGAGAGGTGAGACGACGCAAGGGATCGAGTCACGGCAGAGACGGAATAAGGACATCGCCTAGGAGCCGGGCCTGCTGCGGAACCCCTGCGAGCACCGCAACCCCCAAGAGATGCACGGCAGGACAGCTGAGCCCCCTATCATCAAAGCCTGATTAGTGTTTTATTAATTCGAAGAAATGCATTAAAAAATAACCCTGCGATCAGTGTTGTGAATTCCTCCGCCATGTGTGAACCCTATAGACGGTAATGCACGGCGCCGTCACACGTTCCTCTCGAGTCCCTTGACTCCCGGAGCCTCTTGCTGGGATGCCGCTCCGTCCGCTGCGCACAACGCAACAGGCTATTGCCGCCGTCTTCTCACGCAGATGTTGGCGGGGCTCACCATCAGCTAATGTCGTGGCGTTCTCGCAATCCGTCGCAGAAAGTCAGCGGGATCCTGTCGACTGCGCCAGTCAACTTCCCTTCGACCTCGTGGTATGGGGGTGGGCGTCCTGGTCCGGATTGTGACGACCGATGATGGTGCTCGCCCGATGACAGCCCCCGGGAAGTTGATAAAAAAAAAGTTGTTCGATCCCGCTGAACACATTGCGACGTTGGTTGGCTTCGCAGTGGCCAGTGTGGCCACGTTTATTATGAAACAAAACCACTCAACGGTGAGTTAAAATCCCCAAATTAAACCCCATACTTTTGTCCCCAGTCTCCCAAAATCGAATCGAAGCCAATCCCCGAAAATCCTCTCGGCGCTCCTTTTGTAGACTCGTAGGAGCCTCCTTTCCCCTCACGGACCGACCAATCCCTTCAAATTTCACCACTCCCACGTGGTACACTGTTGCCCAATGGTCGGCGAGCTGTCAGCCTGGCGCTCCAACCGCCAAATCCAAATTCCTTCTAGAGTCGTCCCCTGCATTTTTACCAGTCTGGCTGGCGCCAACAGCTAAATTATTACGTCGGGCAAAAAGCGACAATTTTACACTAAGCGGCGAAACCGTCAATATACAGGCAAATTCGGTTAAAAACCACAAGCAGATCCAAGCACGGGTACTCCCCGCACCGCCTCTCGAAACCCGAGACGTTTCTTAACAACCGCGGGGAAAACTCTCCCACCTTGGCCGCGATGCCCCCGCCAATGCTCCCTCCAAAACGCCGGACCCTATATAGAAAGTTTAAAAAAAAACCAACAATGCCGACGCAACTCTGGAAAGAGCAACTTTTCTAACAAAAATCACCTTAATTAATACGCAGGATTTCTGCATACTTTGGTCGAGCTCGTGAAGGAAATATCGCTTTTTTGCCGATTGTGACTCATATTTCAGCCCAAAGTTCGTACGATGAATGTTTTCCCCTCGCCTTCCTAAAGGCGCCTTTTGTTTCCTAGAGAGAATACAATGTTTGTACTTTGCGCAAACACCGTTAAGAACGGATCCCTGACGTTAAAGGGGCGATGCAACAATTTTTGTATGTTGCGTAAATACCACTTAGAACGGATCCCTGACGTTAATTACTTATGAAACACGCGTTCGTTTTTCACCCCACGCAATAGAAGTCCCAGAAAAAAAAAATAAAGAAAAACGAGCAGCGTTCACCCCCTCAACTCGCAGCCCGAACAAGCGGCCACGTGATCTGGAGCCGGTTATATGCCGCCAATGTTGATCATAGCCACGCGCTGGGGTTGGCAAATCACAGGACACTCGCTGAGCTTCAGACATTGTTATGGCTCGGCTATTGTCGTCGTTGCAGTCATTGGACACGGGCCACTACCCGAATGCTTCTTGAGCTAGTAATTATCACGAGCCCAAATCGAGTACCCACGCAATGCTCGGGTCCAATCTATGAGGCGCATTCAAATATCGTCATTGGGGTGTACTGCGATCCCCACGTTACGTCATCAAATTTTGCAAAGGAGAGATTGAATGAAAATGATCGCTTTTGTCCTTGAAATTACACCGCAACAAAGGAGTTTCTTGGCCAGTGGCGTTGCGTGCGAGTATTCTTGAGCCCCACTAGTGCCAGTAAGCTCGTGTAAAGAGAAAAACATCCCAATTGAATATCGTTGCACCGCTCCTTCAATGAACTATGAAACACGCGTTCGTTTTTCATCCCACGCAATAGAAGTCCCAGAAAAAAATTAATGAAAAACGAGCAGCGTTCACTCCCTCAACTCGCAGCCAGAACGAGCGGCCACGTGATCTGAAGCCGATTATATGCCGCCACTATTGATCATAGCCACGTGCTGGGGTTGGCAAAGCACAGGAGACGCGCTGAGTTCGAGACATTGTTATAGTTCCTCTATTGTCGCGGGCGGTTCCCGTACATTTCATCGAACGTCGTTTCGTCGAACGCCATTTTATCGAACGCCGTTTCTTCGAATCGCTGACGGCCGTTTCATCGAATGTCTTTTATATAAAAAATGTGAACGATGCTCTTTTATGCACGGATCGAGTGCATTTTCGTGTCATTCACTCATTTCATCGTCAGGTTTTTTAATGTTCAAACTTGTAGCTGTTACAATTTATTTTGATGCAATTAACCCATGAGGATATTTGTACCGATTTTTATGTTTGTTTCGCATATTGTGCTTATCTGTTCACCCCCTCTGAATTACCCGATGGGCCTTGAGGGTACTGTAAAAAAAAAAAAAAAAGTCGCACTCCCGGTAAGAGCGCGCTCCAACTCATGGAGGCCAGAAGGCGACTTAGGTTTTGCGCAGGCGCATGTTTTTAGCCATGTGAGCCTCCTAGCCTCTCATGTCTTTCTATTGATACGTTTTTACTGTCCGAAGCTTGCAGTAGCTAAAGCTGAGGTGCTATTTATGAAACTACAACGAAACATTGTTTTTTTAGTTCTAAGACTCAATGAAGTCAAAAGTAAGTACGTCACTTCAAATTTTATTTGAAAAATTTCGGGGGTTCATGTGTTCGTGCGACAGCCATTCACCGTTTCAAATGATGAGTAATTGCTCTGAAAAAGTCCCCCCCAGCCATGCTCCGTTGGTTCTCATAAAAAAGGCGGACCTTCTCATTTCTTGCCGCTATGGCCTTCTTCTGGCGAGGAGGCTCTTGGGAACTCATCATCGCCTCCAGCTTGTCTTCCGTCAGTTGATGTTCTGCGGCGATGCAAACAAAAACTTTCAGAACCCGGGATGGGCACCTCCGACCAGCTTCAGGAAGCGGGAATGCCACCCTGGCGTTCGATGAGACGGCGTTCGATAAAACGGCGTTCGATGCAACGGCTTCGATGAAACGGTGTTCGATGAAACGGCGTTCGATGAAACGGCATTCGATGAAACGGCTTCGATGAAACGGCGTTCGACGAAACAGCGTTCGATGAAATGTCCGGTCCCAGACACAGGCCACTACCCGATTGCTTCTCGAGCTAGTAATTATCACGAGCCCAAATCGAGCGCCCACGCAATGATCGGGTTCAATCTATGAACAACATTCAAATATCGTCATATGGGTGTATCTTTACGTCATCAAACGTCATCAAATTTTGCAAAGGAGAGATTGAATGAAAAAGATCGCTTTTGTCTCTGAAATTATACCGCAACAAAGGAGTTTCTTGACCGGTGGCGTTGCGTGCGAGTAACCTTGAGTCCCACTATAGTGCCAGTGAGCTCGTGTAAAGTGAAAAACATTCCAATTGAATATCGTTGCACCGCCCCTTTAAACGATGCGTCTAAGGTGCGCCGCAGGACGTGATATACAGGGTGTCACAAAAGCAAATTTACACGGTCTTTTTTACCACAAAAATAAATTAGGCATCGCCGAACGCTCATTCTCCGCCCAAAGGTAAGCTAGAGGTCACTACCAGATGCCAAAGTTTCAGCCCGATCCGATAACCTAATCAAAACTTATAAGTGATTTTCTGAACATTTCAATGGGAAAATGGAGCCCATTTATGCCCGTTTTCGGTTTCTGCTGCCATAGAGCCCCATGTGTTTGAAAACTCCGTCCGCCGACATTTTCCCATTGAAATTTTCAGAAAATCAGTTATAACTTTTGATTAAATTATCGGATCGGGCTGAAACTTTGGCATCTGGTTGTGACCTCTAGCGCTACCTTTGGGCGGAGAATGAGCGTTCGGCAATGCCTAGTTTATTTTTGCGGTAAAAAAGTCCGTGTAAATTTTCTTTTGTGACACCCTGTATATAAAGACCTTTTTATTTCTGTCCCAGAAATGTTTTGTAACAAGTATCGGTGATAGTGCCACGCTCGTCGCCGAGCGAGCGCGAAGCGGAATGGTTACTGCGCTTGGCTCTCGCGCGGAGCCTCCGGGTTTGATTCCAGGGAGCGGACTCCTCTTTTATTTATTATTTCAACTTGACATTCTCGTAAGTTCAAGAACCTTGTCGTGTGATCGAGTTATGAATGTTCTACGCGCAGAACGTTCTACGCCGAATGTTCCAGAAACTCACGTGGGTACAAAAGGTGCTCCGCGTGGCGGTAGCAAAAGCTTGCGCTGGGAACCTTCTTGGTTTGATCCCCACCACCCCCGTCCCTTTCGATCTGGATGAGTTTCGCACCGGCACGCGTTCGTGTAATCACTACTGCGTGATCCGCGTTAAAACCCCCAGGTTAGCGGTTGTACTGCACTGGCTAAATTTTTCATCTACAGCTAAGCGACCGGTCACCCGTTGAGGCGTACGAACATCAAGGCTGTATAAACATACAAAAACAAGCCAATTTTTTTTTGGTTCATAGTTAGTTTTGTTTTAGCGCTCGATCCTGCTGTTTCGCCGACATCGACGCCTGCGACGCTAGCCTTTCTCTATTTTGTTTTGGGCACAAGTTCGCCCCATTAAAGTTTCTTCAGTTATTCGCCGCCTCATCGTTTGTCATTCGTGACAATATTCTGCTCCTTATAGTTGGACTGCATAAAATAACCCTACGATGTTTTTTTTGTTTTTTTTTTGCCATTTTGTGTTGTTGCGCGCTAATAAACCATTCTGGTAAACCAGATCTGCGCACCCGTATAATTGTCGTTGTCACTGACGTCGATTCAAATTACGCAATGCGGAAGTATCTTCAAAGTAATTGAATTACATTTCTAAGTATTTGTATCCTACTCAAGATACTTTACAGTGAAAGTAACTTTAGTATTTTAAATACTTTATGAAGCAGGTATTTAGTAACTTAACTTAAATACTACTACCGAGTGTTTTGTCCAACACTGCGACCAGGTCACCCGAGGCAGCGCGAGCGCGCCGCATTTTCTTTTGCTTATTTAGTTCTTTCTCTAGTTCGCTGAACCGCCAATGCGTTTTCTGGCGCTGTAGCTTAAAGGGCTGTTTATACTCCAACGTCGACGAACGCAACGCGCGCCGGCGCAGACCGACATTCGTCGGCCACTACGCCGCGTCGAGAAGCCCCCGTACGATGGTGTTTACAGTCCAGCGTAGACCAACGCTGGTCAAGCGCGCCCCGACGAACTGCCCTACTTTGCACATGCGCGTCTCCGTGGCAACCGCATGGTCTGTACGGGTTATCTATGGGCGTTAGCTTGCGTCACCAAGCCTAGATGCAATCGGTCAGTGTGGTTTGTCCTCGTGTTGTCATGTCACGCTTCAAAACAACCATTCGGGGATGCGGTTAGCTGTTCAAAAACAAGCAAATGATGGTGATAACGAGTGCAAACCAGCATTTATTTTCTCGTGTAAGTCACACAGATGTCAACAAAAAACAAAAACAAAAAAAGCTCGATATCGCGTTTGTCGAACCTAGCTGCTGCGCAGGTTCGCCGGAATCGTGCCATGCAACTCCGGCGATTCCGCCGGAATGCTTCAATGAAATCGATGCACTCGATATTCCACAGAGACATCTTTCTGACGGATAGTCGGTGTGTTATCATCATTGTAGACTTTCACGATGACTTAAGAAACGGACACCGAAGGGAGCGGACAATGCCTAAATTACGCAATGTACGCGTTCGAAATTGCAACGCAATTTACAAAGCCTATACAAACATTACAGGATGCAGTCCAATTGTCATAGCGTACCGCTACTATCGTTTACAAGCTGAGACCGTTTACAAGATGAGACAGCCCAATTGAAAATTTCTGGCCGGCTAAATAGTTCAGAGGTTTCACTGTGTCCGCCGTTCCCGTACATTCGACGACGCTTTTTCGATCGGAAACCACTGCCGGTGAGTGCGACTAACACATGTTTATAAATAGCAGACACATTAGGTCATCCTTGATTCTAATTAACCCCACCTTTGGCGCGTCATCGAGCTTCCAGCTTTTGCCGGCACCCAAAAAACACGACCCACCGGCTCGTTAGGTCGATAGGCCTATCGAGAATCGAGGGTAGCGCATCCTGGGAGCAGTCCACGTCCACGCACAGACTCGCCCAGTCAAGCGCACGAACGTTAAATACGCACACCAACACGGGAACACGACAACAGCACACGACACAGCAAGAACGACAGGTTCAGATCCCAGAAATGAGCATCTCGCACACTCCAACTGGCCCCGACAACCGGATTCCCGAATGAGCTCGGCACTTGCGCGAGGGCTTCTGGGATAGCCTCCGTCGTCGCCGTCGACGTCCAACGTTGAACGTAGAGCATGTCCAAGTCCGTCGCAAGCTGCGCTGGCGCGCGTCGAGCTGCTGAGCGCGGCGCCTGCGTTGAACTTGACGTTGGAGTATAGACACCCCGTTCGCAGACAGCGTCAGCGAGCGTGAACGAGCGCGCGCGGTCGTTGACGTTACGACGGAGTATAAACAGCCCTTAACGCACTAGCAGACGCTTTCGCGTGAGTATCTGTGTGTGTCCGCTCCACGACCGGCGACTTTTTGAGCATAATCAGCTGTATTTTAAGGACTTTTCTCATCGTTATTGCGATTGTACGTTCGGTAAAGAGCTACAATCTGATCTATAGATCGCATTCTTCTCTAGTAAAAAGATAACAAACTTCCCCTAAATTAAAACCAATTGCGCAACCATGCACATAACTGCCTAACGCCAACCTTCGACCCCTGCAACACTTTTCCTCAACCGAGTGGAGATCCCACACTCTTAAAAGAAGCTAGTAAAAAGCTAGTAACTGCAGCAGTTACTACCTCTTTCTGACCTTACTACCTTTCAATATCTATTTACTACCTCAAACACATGATAAATAGTAAAAAGTTAGCAAATGCAGCCATTACTACCTATTTCTGACCGTTACTACCTTTTTACGAGCTATTTACAACCGCAAATTCGTGGAGAAGATGGTGGCGCTTGCTTCATACCCGATTGCCAGCGTTAGCGACGTAGTTGCTGTTTCGGATCGCAGGGGGAGGTATCCTCACGCAATCGTAGCGTCAAATATTGTATGAGGGGGCATGTTTGAGGCATAGAGTTATTATAATGTACGCTAGAGGTTAAGTGGAGCTAGTGTGCTGACGCAAATTGAAGCAGACAGCAACCAGTCGAAAATTGACTTCCGGTAATGCATTTCTACGGGAAAAAGTGTGTGTATTTTCTCCCTGCGCTCAATCATAAGAGCAAATATCCCGAATAATTCCTACGTATTAGGTAGCTTGAAACATTTCTCAGTCAGGCCAACGAAATAATTGGTCAGTTATGGCGTTTTTCTTTCAAATTCATCACATTAAAAACGGTGCTAAAACGGCTTCGTACGTGTATTTATGTGCACCGTTGGACACTGTTAGCGCGAACACGACGTCGGTGTTTTTCAGCATGAGGGATATACGTGTCAAACGAACGAAGGACATTTGGAAACCAAGAAAGACGGCAAGAACTACGCAGTCATGGGCGTACCAACCGGGGGGGCAAGGGGGGCACTTGCCCCCCTAGGGAGGTTCTGGTTTGCCCCCCTCCCACTCAAAAACAAGTTGGTACGCCACTGTACGCAGTAACACTGGATCAGTAAATACCCGCGCATGTACGATCAATATAAATTGAAGGCCACGTAATAAATTCGGATTTTAAATAAGTAAGTACCGCTTTATTCTTTCTGCTCTGTGCCAAGTTCTATGTTCAAAATATCACCCGCACGCTTGGAATCTTTGAGAACAAGTGCCCGATAAAAGCTGCCCGGCGGAGAAAACAATACGAAGAGACACCTTTCATAGCCCACGTACTTTACTCTTTACGTTTTGAATGTTTGTATCCGCTCATGCACGACGGGGTCGTTTTCATATAATGGCAGGACTGGCATATTATCAATATATAAGCGACACCGGAATGCTGGCGAGCCTTGAACACTCTCTACTGGGTGTATCAAGGAGCGGCCAGGCTCTTTAAATCGACTGCAAAATTCAGTTTCTTAACCTATCGCATTCCGATTTCGTACAGCGTTGGCCACGGGTGGTGCATTTTTTTAATAAAATTCGCAAAGAGCGAGCTTACCTGAGGAAAAAATAAAAGAAGAAAAAAGCTTAGCTCCTATGGAAACGCAGCGAAGCCACCGGTCTTCAAACCATAGGGCGCCCTATGGTTTGAAGACCGGTGGCTTCGCTGCGTTTTTCAAAGGAGCTAAGCCTTTTTCTTTTTTTACTTTTTCCTCTGGTAAGTTCGCTCTTTGCGAATTTTATAAAAAAAAAAAAAAAAATGCACTACCTGTGGCCAACGCTGTACAAAATCGGAATACGATAGATTAAGAAACCGAATTTTGCGGTCAATTTAAAGAGCCTGGCCGCTCCTTGATACACCCAGTATATTCCTTTCGATTGTAATTTTGCTTTGAATCGTCGCTTGTTTTTACACACCCGCTGCGGAACACACGTTTGGGACTGAAATGTAGCGAAGTTAAACATCGTTCACTGATGAAGAAAAATGCGCTAACTAAAGCAATTACACTTTTACAATGTTAATCAAGGTGCATACTATTCGGTACGACCCAAATAACCAGAGTGTTTTGTGTTATTTCTCGGCGAACAGACAAAATGCACGAGCGTTTTCCCATAGGAATGCACAGGAGCGCCGCAAAAGGAGACTGGTTGCTGTCTGCTTCAATTTGCGTCACGGAAGTCGCATAGACACTAGCGCCAGTTGAACCTCTAGCGTACATTATAATAACTCTATGGTTTAAGGGTTGGAGCTGACTTTATAACGATCGCAGCCTCCGTACCAGCACGACGTGGAAGCCAATGCTGCAGCGAGCGCAGCAGCCATTGTTGATGCAATGGCCATGTGGCTTACTTACTTTCCTTCTCGTTTGCATTCATTTGTGAGCGTTTATATTTTAATTTTGGTTTTAACTGGGATGAAAATAGCCACATAGCTCATACTAGAAACGTTTCCGAAAACAAGAAAAGTTCATTCTGTTTTTTTATATTTTTTATTTTTTTATTTTTATTTTAACATACGTTTTTCTTTCACAAGAGACGCTTGGCAACATTGTACGACAAGCAAGTTGGGGGCAGCCGGAGTTTGCAAGAGGCTGATTTCTCCGATGTGAACCTGCCGTTTCTGCCTTTTGTCGTGTGCAGTTCTCGTGTTCCCGTGTTGGAGTGCATAGTTAACGTTCGTGCGCTCGACGGGGCGAGTGTGTGCGTGGACCTGGACTGCTCCGAGGATAGTTCTAACGAGCCGGTGCCGCTGTCACTGGATTGGGTTTCGTCGTCCAAGAATCTTTTCTCCGCCTCCTCCTACTTGACACTGAGAACTTTTTCACGGTTTGTGTGTGCTCGGCGGTTGAATGATTCTGATTGAGCTGTCTTCGGTCGTGACAGTGCACTGTCACAACCGTTGATGTGCGTCGTAAATAGTACATGTAGCTTTGGGACTAATGAAAATAAAACTGTTTTGGCATTCTACGAGTCTTTCTGAATTTGCTTATATCTTCCACAAAAACGCGAGCATTTGTCAGTGTACTACAAAAATTAAGATGCGAGCTGCACGCGGTATTAATTTTGCATGCATTTTTGCAGCGCAGCACGCGAAAGGAGTGCAGCTGCCGTCGTACTCCCCGTCAATTACAGCCTTCGTTCGCCGCGGGAGACTGCAAGAAAGCACTCTCTCGCCGACGGCGACCGCATTCGTTTTAAAAGCTGAACCGCATGTAATCGATTTATCGAGCGACGAGACGAGCGACGGAGACAGCGACGAGCGACGGCGATTTCTCACGGTCACCCGTCGCGTCGCTCGGTATTATAATTTCTAGGAAACGTCGCTCATCGCCTTGGCCGCTTCTTCCCGTCGCTTTCATGCGGTTTGCCTCGTCGCGCAACTGACCTAGCGACTGCGAAGAACTGACGTGCTCAAACACGACGACAAGTTTGCGCGCTCAAATGGTCAGTATATAAGACTTAAGGGCAGTCAGAAAAGAACGGCGAACCGCGCCGGAGGTACTGCCATTCTGATAAGGAAAACAACGGGCATCAGGATGCTTGAGCCGGCCCTTAACGCGGACGGCCGGTTCGCGTTGGCCAACTGTGTCATCGGAAACGAACTAATTCGACTTATCTCTGTCTATGCACCGAGCACCGCGACCGAGCGGAAGGTTTTTTTCACGGAGCTTCGTGCCCTCCTCGAGACCCCTGCGGCGCTCATCGTCGGCGGCGACTTCAACCGCGTGCTTAAAGGGACACTGACACCCCCCAAATTTTTTTTTTTTAAGTTTTTGTCAGGCGATTCATTATGGTGTCGGAATACTACCCAACTAATATTTTGCTACAGAGTCACGTATTTTTTCAATAAAGCCAAAAACCGCAACTGCGCGAAACCGAAACCGAAACGGAGAAGTGGAGAGGATAGCGTGAGTGGCGGAAGTCACGTGGCTACAACCGACCGTGCGGGTTTTTTTTTGTTTTTTTTTCTCCTCCTCTTTCCGCACGTAGCACCGTAGCAGACGAAATGCGTTCGCTCGCCGTGGTATTCCTTTGCAGTTATGTTTGTTCCACTCGCTGTTCTGTATTTCAAGATGAGTTTTTTTGTACATTTAATTGGCAATTAGTAGTGAGTGCCCGAGTGCCGTGGTGAATTCCCGTGATCAGCTCCGAAAAGAATACTCCCAAGATGTTGCGTGAAGAGTTGCCTCACATGTCCTGCATCTGAAAGTGGCCAGAGTTATGCCAGAGTGCACAAGTTTCCGAAAGATCAACGAGTCGGGATCAATGGCTGGCTGCAATTCCTGTAGAACCATTACGCGAAGCTCGGAAAGCGGACGCTACCCGATTCATATGCTCCTTGCATTTTGTGGAAAGTGATATACATTGAGTTCGCAGGTGTCAAAAATGGAATCCATACCATTTAGTGCAGCGACGTATCGTCCACAATTTTTTTTTCTGTGATAGTTGTAAAAAAAAGAAATGTAAACACCCACACCAGGTATCGAACCCGTGCCTTCTGCGTGTGAAGCGGACGTCTTTCCACTGAGCTACTGAAGGAACTCTAACAATCGTAGTTATGCAGCGGGTAGACTGTATGTCGGAAGTTTGCTGCCGATTTCTCGATTTCCCTTCAATACATGCACTCCCCGCTTGAAGTCGAGCAGCACCAAGCATAGGGCACATTAGCACCTCGTAAAGTAACCGTACGCGTGCGTATTCAACTCGAAGTACGCACTTCGTGCTTGACGTTTGAGCGAGCGATGTCTTCAGTAACGAGAAGGGACGACGGCTCGGCGACGTCTTCGTGCAATCGGCTTGCTGGTCGGGCGTGTCGTACGGGATGAATAACAGTTCTTTTGATCGGTCCAAAATTTCCCTTTCGCAGAAAGACAGAATTCGCCAGTACCGTGAACGACAGTTCTGAAGTAGAGGTCCAACGCCCGTCGTCCGCTGCCATCCGCTAGTGCTAGTCCCACGATACGCGAAACGACGAGTGAACGCACAGAAAGCTTCCGGTTGTCTGTGCTACCTTTGTTTTCAATCAACGTATTTGCAGCTTTTTTGAAGCCACAAAAAATGGGTTTCATATTTTTTTCTATTTTTAATATTGACTGTGTGCCTTTAATGACCCACGACTTTGATTAAATTTGGTGGTCGCATCGATACCTTACAAAAACGGCCCGTGACCACGGAAAAGAGAGTGAGCGAGACTCGAACCAGCCAGTTCTTGATCGGCGGTTTTCGGGCGGAAAGAAACCGAATTTCTAGCCGCAAATTCTGTTCTGGGTAGTTGGGCTCTCATATGTCACGTACAACTAAAAACCTCGGCGAGTATAAATACCCTGTCAGTGTCCCTTTAATGCGCGGGACAGAGTGCGCGGATCAACAGCCCCCAGAGCCGACGCGGGCGCCAACACGCTTCGCGATGCCGTGCGTGATTTCGACATCGTGGACGTCACCGAGGTGCTGGATAGTTTTTCGCCACGCTTCACCCGATGGCAAGGGGCCTCCCAGGCCAGACTGGATCGAGTGTACGTCTCGAGCGAACTCAGCGAGGGGATCCAATCTTACGACGCGAAACTTGTGCCTTTCTCTGACCACGGCTTCGTCGCCACCGTGCTGCGATCCGGAGGGCCCGGGCCCAGGCGGGCACGACGAGACACCACGTGGAAAATGAACGCCGGCGTCTTGGAGGAGGAGTTGTTCGTGAGGGAAACAAGGCACGCACTGGAAGGGCTTGCCGAGGGTGGCGTGGATGCGGTTTCCTGGGAACAGTTTAAGGAGCAGCTCCGAGTGTCCGCCTCCGCATTCGGCCGTCGGAGGGCTGCCGAGGCACGGCAAGTACGAGATCACCTCACAAGGACCCTCAAGATTCTTCTAGAAGAAGAAGAACAAGACCCCGGGGCCTTTCGGGAGGATATAAAAAACTGCAAGGAACAGCTGCTCGGACTTTAGGAGGAACGCTATAAAGGGGCGCAGGTGAGGAGCAGGGTGGAAGCACTCGAGGGAGAGATACAGCCCTCCAAGATTTTCCGCACGCACGAGAGACGGAGGGTGAGGGAAAACACCATGAGGGAGGTGCGTGCAGGGTGTCGAACCGAAATGTTTTTCGTGCCGGTTTTCGTTCCGGTTCAGGGAAAACGGTTCAGCTCCGGTTCAATTCCGGAGTGAAAAAATAAAGGTTCAAACCGGTTCGAACCGGTTCGTACTCATATGCTACAAAAACAATTGACGGCAGCAAAAGATAAACTGTGCATCTTTTACAAAAGTGTTACATTTAAAAAGCAAAGCCTTACGTTACTGCCTGGAACGAACGAGCTAGTGCTGGGGCACCTCGAGACGTGCGTGAAAGTGCAGTTCAATGTCAGGCAGCTGACCGAAGAAGCAGAACGTCGTCAAGCATATTCGGGGAAAGACGGCACCTCTGAGACGATAAAATGAACTTCAGTGCAGAACAGGCTCGCTCCACGCTGACCTAGGTCGCAGGCACTCCCAGGGCTACTTGCGCCAATGCGCAGAGTTCTGGATGGCGATCCCGTCTCTCCTCCCAAAACTGCAACACGTTAGCGTCCCTTGATAGCCGCGGCTCCTTGTCTAGCATTTCCAGGAGGCATGCTATATCAAGTAAGCTACAGGTGCCTCGAACGTGCACGCCAGATTCAACCTCTTTTTCCTTGAGGAGCGCTTGCAGGGCGTCTTCCGGATCTTCTGGAGCCGCCGCAGTTTCAGAGGACAAGGTAGAATCTTTTTCAATTCAAGAAGTTGTCGCTCCCTCTTTTTCATTGACTGGACCTTTGCTAACGGCGACGATATCTTGGATGTGTCCACGGAATATCTCAGCCATGCTCCGTAGAAATCGTCTTCAGTGAGCTGTTCCTTCTGAAATGGCATCGTCGCCACTTCTGTCGGGCGAAACAATACTGCGAGCATTTCGACTTCCGCCCTTACGTCTTCAGTCGACCTGGAGCTTTCTTCTTTTGAGAGCAACCCTCCAGCGAAGCCCCTTAGTTCAAATAGCCTGGTGAGCATATGCAGCGTGGACATCCACCGCGTTGGACAATCAAGCATTGGTTTCTTTAATCCTAGCTTCCTGATCAGAGACATAACACATATTAGACACATAGTCTCTTAAAACACACGGGTTTCTCCAATATGCGAAAAAAACAAGTTTTTTTTTTGTACTTTCGTTTTTTTTAGGTTACTGTGTTTTTCGCCACGCACTTTTCACGCGACCTGACTTCGCGTATGAACCGAAAACCGCATGGAAAACATATCGGTTCCGCTCCGGAGCGAAAAAAGGTATTTCGTTCCTGTTCAACTCCGGTTCGAGTGAAAATAACGTTTTTTTTCCGGTTTTCGGTTCACGGTTCGGGTTCGGTTCAATACCCTGGGTGCATGGCGATGGGGGCGTCGCGACCTCGCAAGAAAAGATCGCCGCCATGTTTGAGGAAGCCTACGGGAAGCTTTTTCGGGAGGAGGAGCTGGACGAGGACGCCTTCGTGTCTGTCCTACGTGGATCGCCCACCGTACCTGACGAGACCACCGACGTTATGAACTGCCACATTAGGCCATCCGAAGTGCAGCGGGCCATTAAAAAGCTCTCCCGTAACAAGGCACCCGGCCCGGATGGCATTGGAGCAGAGTTTTATAAAATGTTTTCGGACGCGCTTAGCCCCATCCTCGCTGAGGTGTTCAATGACATAGAGTCACGAAAGCTACTACCTCCGTCAATGAGGGAAAGCTTTACGGTTTTGATTCCCAAGAAAACCAAGAGGGGCCCCATCGCGGAGACGACTGACTTCCGACCAATTAGCTTACTCTGTTGTGATTACAAAATTCTGGCGAAAATCCTGGCGAGACGACTGGACATCGGGCTCAGAAAGATCATAGGGCCCCATCAGAGTTACGGGATCCGCGGCCGCTCGATCGCGCGGAACCTTCACGTCATGCGCACCGTCTGCGAAGCGACCGCGGAGGGACACCAGCCTCTCGCTGTGATGAAGCTCGACCTCCGCCAGGCGTTCGACAGGGTCTCCCACAAGTTTCTCCTGGCGGCGCTGGATCACTTCGGCGTGAGAGAGAGGCTGCGAGAGTGGATAGCCTTGTGCTATCGCGAAATCGGCACGCGGCTGCTCATCAACGGAGTCAAGGGTGCGCGCATCCCTATAGGAAGATCGGTCCGGCAGGGGTGCCCCCTTTCGCCAATCCTTTTCGCATTGCAACTTGAACCACTATGCCGCGCCATCAGTGAAGACCAGAGCATTAGCTGACTGCAACTGGGAGACGGGAAGGTCGTCAGCGTCCTGGCATCCGCAGACGACGTGGCCTTCATCTGCTCGTCAAAGAAACAAGTGGAGGCCGTCCTGCAGCATGTGGAGATCTACACCGCCGCATCGGGCGCGGAGATTAACCCAGAGAAGTCGATGGGCGCTTGGCTTGGGTGTTGGCCACAACTCCCCCAAGATTCGCAGGGATAGGCTGGAGCACCTCAATCGGAAGCTACCTTGGCGCCCATCGACCCGGGGCAATCGGCGACGGCAGTGTGGAAAAGGGCCGCCAACTCCATGGTTGCGAAGCTATCGCCGTGGCAGCCTAGATATATATCCGTTTTCAACCGCGTCCAAGTCTGCAACACCGTGACTTACCCGGCCGTGTTCTACAAGGCTCAGGCCGTCTGCTGCCCGGGGGTGACGGCCAAGAAGATCCATAGAAGCTGGGCCACTTTCGTTTGGAGGTCACCATGGGAGCGGACGCGACGCGACAACCTCTTCCTACACCAGGAAAGCGGGGGCCTCGGCCTAGTTAACATCGTCATCAAGCTTAACGTGCAGCGGTTCCTTCTATTCGGGACGCAAAGGAGCCCACGCTCCTGAGCGCGCTGCACCGCCTCGGTTTCCCTTACTTGGGGAGGTGGATGGTGAGCACGATGTGTCGTACGGCGAAAGCGGCGGGACTGCGCTTTTACAGCGAAATCGCAGAGGCCATACAGTTCTTCACGGCCCTGTTTTCTTGGGATTACTTGACAACCGTCACAAAGAGGAAACTATACTGGGACACGGTTTCAGCGACTTTTCCGCCACCTCTGTACAGGCCGCCACCAGTTCCCGACGGAGCGGCGCGTCTCTTCAGGTTCGTGCGGTGCCTCCCCGCTCCCACGGCGACAAAGGATTTCTTCGTCCGTATGCACATGGAGGTGCTTCCCGTCAAGTCGTGGCTGTATGGGAAGGGAGTCTTCGTGCCCTGGTCTCTCAACTGCGACCTCTGTGGGAACACCGAGACCATCCAGCACATCCTCGTCGAGTGCTCGAACGCCTACTTGTTCTGGGACAAGATGAGGACGTGCTTCCGCCTTAGGTCGGCCTTTGGCGTTGAGTGGAGTACTTTCAAGTACCTCCTTCTCGGTGACGGAGAAAGGACGGAGGTGACGAGCGTGTTGGTGTTGCTGGGACTACACGCCATCTGGCAGTCGCACACAGCAATGGTGCAGTGCCACTTGGATGCGCGTCCAACCTGAGACTACTTCCTGGCTAAACTGGACTGGGTGGTCTCGGTGACTGGCAGGGGGGCAGCGGGAGGGGCAGACGAGTGACAGGACCTGAGGAGACAGCTCGAGTCCGGAGGCCATAGACCGGGGCGCCGGCTTCTGGGTGGCCGGGGCTGTCGGCTGCCCTCTGACGGGCAGGTTTTCGGTTGTTGTGTCAGGGGGGCGGTGCGCGTGAGAGGCCCCTTTTCTTTTCCTTTCCTTTTCCTTTTTTCCTTTCTTTTTGTAATTTTTTTCTTATTTTTTTTCATCTTTACTATTTGCTGAGCGTGGCGCGCATGGTGTGTGCGGGAGCACGTATGAGCACGCGCGAAGAGCGGCGTGAGCAGCCGGAGGTGCTGTGAGGATTTCCCATGGTACCAGAACACAGACCACGTGCGGCCTTCGGGTACAGCCAGAGCAGGCTTTCAAACGGACGGAACTTTTCTGCTGGCGTTCTCCTCAGACATCGGCGGACAGTGTGCAAAAGGGCCGAGTGTAAAATTGCTTTGCATATTTATTGTAAATAAAGTTCTTGTTATAAAAAAAAGGGGGGGAGGAAGTGGCCGATCATTCTTCTTCCGGCTGCCGAGCGCATCGGACGTACGAATCATGGGCTCCCACGGAGCGGAGATAGCGGCTGCCAGCCGCGGAAACAGGATTCAAGATGGTGACGATAAGGATTATCAAGTCATTTTGCCGGCACTGCCTACCGGACGCACCGTTGTGAACACCGTGTTTTTGCACGGAGATCTGCGAGCGCGGCCCTTCAGGGTCGAAGATTTCCGGGACGCCATCGCCCAGACCGGTAAGCTCAACGAGGTCGTGGCACTGGGGGCGTATCAAGTCAACCACGTTTGGGCGGTGACTCTCAACAGCCCGGAGGCGACGAAGCGGCTGCTCAGTGTGAACGAGCTGCTGGTGAAGGGGCGTCGCTGCCTCATTATTGACCCCGAGAACCAACAGACCAAGCTTAAACTGCACTGGGTACTGCACGGTGTCACGGATGAAGACATCCGGTCGGCTTTCGCGCCCTTCGGCATGGTGACGGAGGCGGCCCGGGAACGCTGGCGCGTACACGGCGTCGACCAGATGGGGTCAACCACCAGGACAGTCCTTCTGAAGCTTAAGGCAGGGACGACGGTGAGCGACCTACCCCACCAGATCAAGATTGCTGGCAGGTGGGTCCTCGTAGTGGTGCCGGGCAGGCCCATGCAATGCCTTCGCTGCAAGGGATCGGGCCACGTCAGACGCGAGTGCAAGGTGCCGTACTGCCCCCAGTGCCAGAGGTATGGGCACTCGGATGCCCAGTGTGTCCGCTCGTACGCTACGGTGACGGGACCAGGGAATAACGACGAGGTGGCCGACCACCTCATGGACACCACCGAAGCAGAGGAAGCCGCCCAGGGAACCGGGGAGTCAGAGTCTCCAGCGGTGAATTCCCCAGCGTCGCAACACGACAGCCAGGACGCGCAGGCGGCCGGCGACCTAGGGACGCAGGCCGAGGTGGAGGTACCGGCGCCTGACGAGGAACCGGCGAATGGCGGCGCAAGCCGCCAACCAGCCGAGTCCCCAGCGCAAAGCCAGGTGGTGGGTGTTCAGCAACGTGCTAAGGCAGCGAGCGCAAACACGGCGGTCAAGCGTTGTCACCCCGAGGTCAAGGATGGGAGCAAGACGGAGACTACGAAAGCCGAGGAGCCCCCGTCCAAAGCGGCCCCATTGCGTCTGTCGGGACTGAGACAGAGGTCAAGTTTACCGAGGACGCGAGGGACTGTGGACGATTCGACAGGCGGGCAGGCCCCACCCGACGGTGACGCGCCGGGGGTGGGGGGTCTGATGACGGCGTCAAATGTGAGTGGAAGCACCAGGCTCCCGGGAGCTAGTCTAACAAATAATCCACGGCAGCTGAAATAGGGACCTTGAACTTTGCAACTTTAAACGTCCGAGGGCTGGCCCATAAAAGAAGGCAGAGCCAGCTCTACCGTTTGCTAACGGACTTAAACATAGACGTTCTCGCAGTTCAAGAGACGAAGGTGGATGGCGAGGAGGAAACCGGGGGCATGGTGCAACGTTTCACGTCTCGATATTTTGCGTATGCCAGTCCTGCAGTCGGGATGTCGGCTGGCTGCGTGCTGTTAGTTAAAAAGTTGCCGGGCCTGGTCGTGCAGGAGGTGAAGCTGTGTGGGGCGGGTAGATATGTATCCTGCGACTTTCTCTTTGGATCGGTTGAGTGGCGTGTGGTCTGTTTGTACGCACCGAATCTAGTTAACGACAGAACAGACTTTTTCGAGAATATTAGGCAGTACCTTCTGACAGAAAGGTCAATGGCGGTATTGGGAGATTTTAATTGTGTCCTATCTCCCCGAGATAAGTCGAGCTCGACACCTTTTACAGATGCAAGTACCGATTTATTAGCACAAGTAATAAATGAAAGCAACTTAGTTGACGTGGAGGAATGCTTAGAGGGGGCATGGGAAGTACAGTACACTCATTTTCAGGGTAACAGTCATGCACGATTGGATAGGATTTATGTAGCGTTAGATCTAATAGGGAAATGTGAAAACTACAGTGTCAAGCCCGTCTCCTTTTCGGATCACTGCCTGGTACAATGTAGTATCGGGAAGAAAAAACAACAGAGCGGGTTTTCTTGGGAACTCTGGAAATTAAACGCTAAGCTGCTCCAGGACGAATTGTTCGCCGAAGCTGTCCAGGGCAGAATCGGAGAAATAGAAGGCCAAAATAACCTAGGTGAGAAATGGGAATTATGTAAGCAAGACATCAAATTAAAAGCAATTGAAAGGTCCAGTTGCATCCAGTATGAGCAAAAAAGTAAGGAAAAGACGTTAAGATTAAACTTGCAAAAGTTAATTGGGTTAGAGAGCAGAGCGCCGGGTGTTTTCAAGGACGATATTCAACAAATAAAACAAAAACTCGAAATGTTAGATGCAGATCGTTATCGAGGGGCACTAGTGCGCGCAAGAACGGAACGATTGGCCGCCGGGGAGACGCCTACGAAGCGCATACTAGGTATTGAAAAGGCGCAGTCACGACGGAATCAGATAATCGAGATAGAATGGAAGGGTCGTTTATCGGCTGAGAAAGAGGACGTCGAAAGGGCCTTTTTCGAATACTATCAGACTTTGTTTGACGCTAGAGCGGTTGATTTAGAAAATTTGCAACGGGCCTTTTTAGGCGCAATGTCGAGACTGCATGACGAAAACAAAGAAAGGCTTGAACTGCCTATTACAGGGGACGAGGTTGAATGTGCAATTTTGAAGTTAAATCCCGGAAAGGCACCGGGCCCAGATGGCCTAAGCTCGGCCTTTTATAAGAAATTCAAGCATATTTTGTCTCCCCTTTTGGCTGCGGTTTACAACGAAGCCTTCGACCTTAAAGCACTGCCCCCGTCTTTTGCTGAGGCACACACCATTTTAATTCCGAAAACTGATAATAGGGAGAAACTCAAACAGGTAACAGCATACCGGCCCATTTCGTTAACTAATGTTGATTATAAGATTCTAATGAAGGTGATAGCTCAGAGATTGCAAACAGTTATTACGGAACTAGTGGGTCCGCATCAGACGTGTGGCATTAAGGGTCGCTCGATCTTCACCAACATACACAAGGCGCGGTGCGTGCTGGAGTGCTGCGACGCGATGAACGCTTGCGTCGCAGTTCTCCAGCTCGATCTTGAGAAGGCGTTTGACTGTGTTTCGCATGAGATTTTGTTGGGGATTTTGGATTATGTGAATGTCGGAGCCGTAATTCGGGATAGTGTGGCTATGGCGTACCAGAATTGTACAACGAGATTAATTGTAATAAGAACCTGGGGGCTTCCCGTTAGG